>OZ038378.1:25687762-26055603 GCA_964036045.1 Eutreptiella sp. 'Long Island Sound 2002' | reverse complement strand
GGCGCCAACGGCGCCCCCCTTTTTTCCGCGTGGCACCAACGGCGCCCCCTTTTCTAGTGTGAGCGCCAGATTTCGCAAGACGAGGCGCTATACAAATGTCGTTTGTTGCCCAGACATGTTAACTGCAAACGTCAGCCCGCGACAAGGGCCCCTGGCACTTGACACTATTCCATGTTTGTTTGCCCAGACATGTAACTGCAAACGTCAGCCCGCGGACAAGGGGCCCCTGGCACGGGATGCTGCCACCCACAATGTGAAATGTGGGGTGTTCCACTTGTTGTTTGACCCAGACATGTTAACTGCAAACGTCAGCCCGCGGACAAGGGGCCCTGGCGCGGGATGCTGCCACCCACAATGTGAAATGTGGGTGTTCCACTTGTTTGTTGTTTCACAACCCCGTGGGTTAGGGACTCATGCGACGTTTTTCCCGGCGTTTTTTTAGGCAAGTGCTCATGGGGCGTTTCCCCTTGCAAAATATGTCAAAGGCCAGCATGGTGCCAAACCCAAACCTGTGTGTGCCGAAACCTAAACCACAACAAATGCAGTCGCCGCAGAGCGATGGGAGTAGGCACCCAGGAAAGCATTCGCCGCAGAGCGACGGTAGTAGGCACCATGTTGTTCCGCGCAAGGCTGAATAGGGTGTTGATAGTACGTTGCGTTTCGCCGTTGGTGTGTCCCTTTCAGAGGCTGTGCCATGTGTTTGGTCCTTGCTTTGCTCCCTTTGTATAGCGCAGCGACACATTATGGCGACACTCGATCTTGAGAAGTCGCTGAAGCGAGGGACTTGCGTGGTGGATGCCCTTGCTGAATGGTGTGCCCAAACGGCACCTCAAAAGGTGCCACCCGTGAAGTGTGAGCCGTATGAAGGCTTGTTTACGACAGATCGTGGTGACAAAGGGTTGACCACTGACCTTTCCCGCTCCTTGCAGTGCAAGATTTGTGAGGCAACAGTGCCTCGCATATGCATGCGCACACATGTGGGTCAACACCTTCTGCAGGAAGGAGTATGTTAAAGGTCAAGAAGACATTTCTTTGGCCACCGCTTGTGGGTTTTGTGGCGATCGTGTCACCTGCTCAACACAGGTCGTCATGCGCAACAAGCGGACACATGCCTTGGTCACCCTCATGATCTCTGACTGTCCAAGTCAACCAGCTAAGCTGCGCTGGAACACGCTTGCAAAAAGATCTGCAAGCAGCCCGTGCACGAATCATCCTGTGCGGTGTCCTCTGTGCACAAAGACAGTTTGGTCATACTGCATGCACAGCACTATGCTGATGTGCATGACACTGCACGGCACCCTGATTTGATGCACATTGCAGAGGCAGAGCAAGAGGCGGTGTTGAATTGGGTGCCTCATAAGGCAAACAAAAAAAGAAGGGCAATTCTCCTGCAGAGGCTGATGACGCCCAGTCTGATGCAGCGGCCTCATCTGCACCTGGCGACGTCGCTTCATCGTCGTCAAGCTTGCCTCCCTTGCCTTTGCCCCAGTCAAAACCTCCCGCCCGCCCGCTCCCAAGTGAGTCGGAGGCAACGACCTCTGGGCTGAGCGATCTCGGCCTCTTAAGAGCGTTGGGAAGCGCAACAAAAAGAGGCGGGACGAAGCCCAACGTGAGCTTCATTCGAAGCGCGCCCGCCGAGACTCCTCCTCCTCCTCCTCCTCAGAGGGGGAACTTTTCAAGGACCTCTAAGCGGAAGTCCATCCATTTCTTCTTTTAAACCCCAACTCTAACCAAGCCTCAGGAATTTTTCTCACAAACTAACCGGGGGGTGGGGGCGAACAGGGGCGGAGGGGGAAGGGGGGAGGGGGGAGGGGGGCAACACGGCGACCCTTAAGACTTTCTTCTCGGCAATGACGAGAAAGCGCTATCATCGCATACATACCTCCGTACCCCCAACCCCCCAGACACACACCCCCCAGGAGGTATGCATGTGGTAATAGTGGGTCGCGCGCAAGCCCCCCCACCTTGGAAACCCCCCCCACGGCAAATCCCCCCCTACACCCCCCAGCTGACCCCCCCCCCAGCTACCCCCCCCCCCCCCCCCCCCCCCCCCCGAGTTTTGACAGATAGCTGGGGGGTGGGTCGCATCAGGACCGGTTGTAGTCGCCCCCCGTGCAGCCGTCCTAGCGTTGGATTCCTGGTGTTGTCGAGGACAGGAATCCCCTGTTTGGGAACCAGGCAGGGAGTCCTCCCTAGGGACAAAAGTCCCCCATCCGGGAACTGGATAAGGGGGTCTGAGGAGGGTGCACCGACAGCCATTGGAATTGGTAGATAATAGGGGCGGGTCTTGAATGGGGGATTTTTGTCCTCTCAAGAGAAGCCCCCTCCCCGGTCCCTAGACAGAGGTTTTTTGTCCTCTTGGGAAACCCCTGCCCTGGTTCTTGAATGGGAGATTTTCGTCCTCAAAATTCACGGGTTCGATTTCCAGGATGTCCGGGTGTGTGGTTCCTCTCTTCCTGCTGCCGCTTGCCACTGCTCTGCTACTACTGTGCTACCTGTTGCTGCTCTGGTGACGTTGTGCCTGCCTCACCATGTGGCTGTTTCGCTGCCCCTGCCAAAGCCAGCAGGCCTTAGCCTTCCACTTTTTTTTTTGCGCTTGCTTGTGTGTGGATTCTGCCGAGCGGGTGCATTGGATTAAGTTGACTTGTGTTTTTGAATAATTGATTTGTTAAATAATGCTATCAATGTGGTGATCCTTCACTACCCTTATTGCTGTGCAAGGCTGCGCGGGTCCCTCACCGGAGTTGAGCCTTTGGCACTCGCCAAATGTGACATGAACGTGAGGGTGATTCACACAGTCACATTCGTGTCACATTTGTTGGTGGGTGTACGGGTTGTTGTTGATTTGTTGGTGGGTGTCACAGGCTACGCTGCCCTGAGGGTCCCACATAGCCTCACACGCCAATAAGGGCAGGGTTCAATCACTAGTATACAACATACGTATGCTGACCCCCCCCCCCCTCTTGTCAGTGTGCCAATCCCCCTACCTTTTCAACCGTCCTTGTTTTACGGACCTCTATGTGATCTCTGTGCTGAAAAACCGGGGTTCAGTCCCCGTTATTCAGGGGACAGAAATCCCTCATGGGAACCGCGGTGGGGGTTTCTCCCGAGAGGACAAAGATCCCTTGTTCGGGTACTGGGGAAGGGGTTTCTCCCAAGAGGACATTAATCCCCCATTCAGGAACCAGCCCTAGTATACTGATTCGTGATTGGGGTGATGGGCTGCTGTGAACTGCTGGGTTCCCCCCTCTCCGGTTCCCAAATGGGGGATTTCTGTCCCCAGAGGACAATTTTCCCCCATTTGGGAACCGGCCTGAAAATTGTCCCATGGGGAGACTCCCTGGTTCCTGAATGGTGGATTTCTGTCCGGAACCCGGGAGGGGGATTTTCCCGGGAGGACAAAAATCCATCGTTTGTGAATCTGGGAGGAGGTTTCTCCCAGAGGACAAGTTTTCCCCATTGGGGAACTGGACTCCAGAAGGTAGGGTGCAACACCCCATCAGTGTGTTGTTCAGAGGCTTTTTCATGGAGGTGTATGGAAGGGGGGCTGTTTGAAGGCCTGTTTTGGGGAAGTGGGTTTTGAAAGTAGTGCACAGTGCGCGCACGTGCAAAGGTGTCCACACAGATATGTCATATGGTCCTCATGCTCCTGTTAACCCCTCTTCTTCTCAAATTCCTGCTGTTCTTGCTGATGCAGCTGACTGCGGATTAGCACTTTCGTATCGGTGTGGTCTCCCGGTGTGGGCGCTGGAAGTGGCGCTCGCAATGGTAGGACTGTGATCTATCTCTGCCAAAGTGGCAACGACAGGGTTGGTGTACACCTGCATCAAGCTGTGTGTCATGGTCATGTGCCCGTTGCACAACAATGAGGTCAAGTGTAGCCCCAGATAGGTGCATAGAGATTGGATTTACAGTGCATGAATGAAAGATCTAGGCGACACACACGCAAACACACACACACACACAGAGAGAGAGAGAGAGAGAGAGCGAGAGAGAGAGAGAGAGAGAGAGAGAGAGAGAGAGAGAGAGAGAGAGAGAGAGAGAGAGAGAGAGAGAAATTCAGCCAAACGGTCGCCTTGACAGCAAAGCTTCTGACAATCATATGGCAATACCTCCACACGCGTTGTGATACAGCCCATGGACACTGAATTCTGCAGTAGTGATGCCCAGCACAGATTTACTGAGTTAGCTGTAAAATTCTTTGGAAAGCTCACTATGTCCCTCCAGATTAAGGGACCCAGAGGGTCCAGGACCATCCAAGAGGTGGGATGGCCTCTTGCCTTGTCTCACATCGGTATTCAGCTGTTTTTTCCTGGCTTTGTGTTCAACCCTCGGTGAAGGCTTGGGGAAATGGGGCAGGCCAGGCGCTACAAAACTTTCTTATATATCACTGCTTGTGTATGGGTGTCAAGGCATTCGCCTCTGCTGTATTTTAAGTTTTGATATTTGGCTCTAATTTTCTGCTGAGGTGAGATTCCCAGGCTGTGAGCTCCTCCAAGTTGACGACATATCTCTCGGGGACGGTGCCGATTATGCCAACACAGAGGGCTTTCAGGGGTCGGAGCCATTGTTGCTTCATTTGTGTCCAATGAGTGTCCCGGAGGTAGGGGCATGTGGGGTATATTCGGAAAGCCCTCGAAAAGGGCTTTTCGAAGATGTATGGGTTGGGTTGGGGTTGGGGGGGGCGGAACCATATTTTTTTCAAAAATTGGCAGATACCATTGATGGTTTGGGTGTTTTTGGGCCTGTTCTGGTCAGGTTTTAGACACCTTGGACTTCACACCTACCCCCATTGCCGGGTGCACTTTTTTTGGGGGGGGTATCCCCCCTATTTTTGGGGCGGGAAGTTCAAAAAGTTATGTTTCGGAGAATGTTGGGACAGTGGGTGAGCTGTACAAGGGCAAAATTATGAGAAAAATGGGATAGGGCATCACTGTTGATAGGATCCTACCTAGAGTGCTAAAGATAGCCATTTTACCCCTAAAAATAGCCCATCCCTCAGCCCCCCTATACCATGGAAGTTAGAAACATTCCTCTTCCTTTTGCTCATTTTCATCATTGACCGTCACTTTCAGGAGTGAATAATGGCTCACGTCACTAATTTTGTCCCTAAGTTGCCTATTTTCAGCAATCTGTGTAGGATGATGTCATGCCCTATTTTGAGCCCTTCCCTCGGCACAGAGCCCAACCCCTTCCTTGATGGATTCATTGAAGCTTGCCATTTTTTGCGAATCCTCCCCCACGGTTTCGGCCCCCCATGGAACCCCACTGGGTGTCGGCACCTGGCACCGGGGACAAAATACAGGCGCTCCTGGACACAACCCCTTACTAGGTCACAAACTCCACCCCAACCCATCTAAGTACCTCCCAAAACATGTTTTTTTTTTGAGTTCCAACCCTCAAAATAGGGGGGGAGATGTCCATACTTCCGCACATCAAAGTGAAACTTGCAAAACCTCCCAAAAAGGGCCAATATCCTCCGTGTTGGCGTATTATGAATGTCCCCAAGAGATATGCCAAAGTGGGCTGTGGCTCTGACCAAGAAACAAGGGGTCAGCTTTGGTGTATCATGGTCTTACGCCTTGCATAGCTGACACAGGGGGGGGGGTGGATGATGATAGTTCAGATCCATGACAACGCAGCATCAAAACTGGTGCAGACTGTGAGTGTACAATACCTCAATGGTCTGCTGGCTCAATGCTCTCTTCTCAAGACACAGCTCGGATCTATACAGGCAGGAAGGTCAGCATTTACAGGCCATGGGCGGTGAGCAACAGTTCTCTCTTACCAAGATGTACGTGCTATGCTGCACATCCCCCTTCCTGACTCTGGAGGCTCTAAGGCACCTCTGAAACGCACCAGTGGCAGCCCTGTTGGATATTCTCAGGGACAACGCGGACACAGTCAGAATGGCATCCTCTCAGGGGTGGAGGCCCCCAGGGCATAAGCGAAAAGTTTGTGCTCATGTTGGTATTCAAGCAAGAGGGTTCGGGTGCGCTCAACTGCTGGAAGCATGCGATTTAGGCCCATAGAGCTCTGTCAATTCATCCCCCATCCCATTTTGTTGTCATCTTCTTGCCCCACCCTCCGAAAGGCTTTGTCACCTTGGCCAGGTCAAGCCTTTCAGAACCCCTAAATACCACCTGCACTCCCTCATTGCAAAGCATTTGCACACCTTTTTGGGCATTCAGTTACAGCTTCCTTCAGTGAAGCAAATGTTTTCCACTTTTGCCTTCAAAGGACTTTCGGGAAATTAATGGAGCACAATCCTGCCATCTGCACTGCCTCATGAGTGAGTACTCATGCCCCACGTGCCATATGCCTCACCCCATGGACCCACTCTCCTACATTGCACTCTGCCCTGCCGCAGCAAAGTATGAGCAAACCTTTTACGCAGCATGCCCCCCTCCCCCTGGGTTTCACAAAGTAACCCTCGAGCGGTGAGTCTCCAATTACAGGGCAACTGACGGCTTGCCCTCAGTAGTATCCTTGTTCAGCTCACTCTCCACAAAATCGTAGCTTCCCCCCATCTCCAGGAAAGGATCCGTATGCTCTTCATTTTTCCAAAGCAGTGACCAAGCGCAACACCCACTCTCAACCTTGATCAACCAGTGCAATACTTTATTACAGAACACCAGACTGCCCAACAACTTGGCAAGGCCACTAACAAGAAATGCTAACTACAACTTTGGCAGCGCGACCCCCCTCCCCCTCATGACATTGTCTTTGTGCTTCAGGTTGGCTAGGCCACAGTGCTCCGTATGGCATTCCTCCGTATGGCATTCTGTCTTATTATCAGACTAAGCCTGCTAGTACTCAGCCTGCCTCTGCACCTGCTACAGCATGCCCCCTACCTCTTCCCATCCACCCACCCCTCCACCCTCTAGGATGTCCGCACCATGCGAGCACCCGTGTTGAGAAAAAAAAGCACCCACCAGCCCCCCACCAAACCTACTGTACCGCTTTTGCAGAAGTAAGCACAGGCCTGTTGGGGGCCACTAGTGTTAATTTCCAGTTGTTGCTGGCCTGGTGGACTTCCCCCAAATCTGCCCACCTCCCCCCCAAAAAAACAATGCTGTATGCCAGAAAATTTTTTTGTGGTCTTCAGACAGGCCGCTGCCAGTTGCATTGATTGCTTTTACAAGTGCCAACAAGGTTATTTAGCAGGAAAGTTGTTTTGCGCAGCTCGGACAATGAGTAAGCTGACAATGTTCAGTGACTGGACAGTGTCCAGCTCACATGTTGCTCATATGGAAGTACTTTTTGATGTGGCCCTTGTGTGCATTTGCCGTGTTGGTCAGGCAATGGGGTGGGGACCGCTGTGGTTGAACCCCCCCCCCCCCCTGTGACCCCCCAATAGGCTGTGGATGGCGGTCGAAAAGTACCCCCTCCCCCCCACAATCATCACTGGATGGATCTCTGGTCCAGATGGCAATCATTGGGAGACAGAGTGTCCATCCAGTGGGTACCCTCCCATGTGAGGGTGCACGGCAATGAGGAGGGAGATGATAGGGCAGGTAAAGGGCGAGGGCATCATTATATCAGGTGCACACCTTCAAGGAAGTGACGGACATTTGGGCGGAACTAGGGGTAGAGGAACTGTCCGACGACAAGTCCAAAGGGAATATGGGTGGCGAATCGAGGCTAAGTGGGTCTGATGGTGATAGTAATAAGTGGGTATTTGTCCCACGAGGCCCCGCAGTGGGCCCATAGAGGGGGGGGGGGATGAGAGGAACCTAGAGATAGAGCCGGGACCTGTACTGTCACAAAATGACCACCCGACCCTGGCCCAAGGTGCCCGAGGGGTCGTCAAGGGTTGCCGGAAAAAGTGCATTTTTCAGCCAACTCATGCAAGTCATTGTTGGTGAAAACGATGATTTTGCATTTTCAAATGGGCCACGGCCAGCCCTGGGCAAGGCTAGAGGCGGCAAAAAACTCCCCTTTTCATCCTTCTTTGCAAAAGATCCTAGCGCTTAGTGGTGTAGTCCAGACAACATTCTAATATCTAGGTGTTCAAATCCACACTCAGAGTGCTCGGACGATGTATGTGTTATTGTGGGGAAAATGCACACATGGAATGGGGCCGTTAATTGTTGAGTATTGTGATTTCGTGATTCACGAACCCAAAAAAGGGAGGGTGATTTTATTGATATTTTTTGAACCCCCTCAATCCCCACCCAAAAAGTGGGTTTCAGGTGTCAGAGTGTGGGGGGTCTAGGGGGGAGGGTCCCGACCAAAAACTCATTGGGGATACATTTGTTGGACAGTAACACCTCTTCCTCCTCTAGTGACAGTGTCAGCTCCGCAGATTGTGACCTGGCAACCAGCCCAAAGCGCAGGAGGCAGATGAGCAGAGCCCAAAGGACTGCACAGACGGACAATATGCACGTATGCCAGTTCAAATGTAACATGGTTGCCTGGCCCAGTAGTAACATGCCTGGCTGTTGAGCCTAGTATCCTGGGATGAATTCCCACCATGCATCCAATTTGGCGAATGGTTCCCATCTTGTCGGCATCTCCTGGACTTTATGTTCTTTGTTTTTCAGCGAGCTAGCCCAAGAAACACTCAATAGCCTGGACGGGTGAACTCAAGGCTTGATGGTGATGACCATATGCTTGCGACACGGGGGCATTTGAATTTAATCCAAGTGCCCTCTTCAGGGGATTGCCTCTTCAGGGGTAGAACGGTGAGAGGAAGGAGGGGAACATCATGGGCATCACCAACACCATGAATGCAAATGTAGGGTTGGTCAAGCAAAACCTCTAGCTGCACATAGTGATGTGTCCACTGGTGATCTGGAACCTTTTGCCTTCTGTTTACCACATCAATGATGGTGAGCAGCATCTAAGGGGGCGCCTCAAGCGCAGTGCGCGTGCAGTGCAACTATTTGGGCGTGTGGCCGTACTAGAGACCCATACTTTGAGATACTAGGGGCCCCTAGGGGCATCATGGTGACCCGTAGCGGAGGTTTTGAGTTCTGATTTTGTCCCCCTTTGTTGGGGACCCCCGAGAATACAAAGTTACGGGTGCCATTGACAGCTTGGGCAACATCGTTTGGATTTGTCCGTTGGCCCCTGGGACATCGGCGGATGTTCTCATTTGGGATCGCGAGGGGCCCAAAAGGGTGAAGGGACATTATATGGATTATGAGATTGGCTCCATGGATGGTGCATACAAGGGGCGCCTCCATGTGGCACTGGGGCATCGTAAGGAACATATGGAGGGGATCCGGTACGGAGTTGCATGAGTACGTGCGTGTACTCTTGCATTTGCGGCAATTTTTGATTCGAAGACAGGTACGGTACCCTCCATATGGTCCGTGGGAACACGTACCTACACATGTACGGACTGCACCTACATA
Source organism: Eutreptiella sp. 'Long Island Sound 2002' (assembly GCA_964036045.1). NCBI lineage: Eukaryota > Euglenozoa > Euglenophyceae > Eutreptiales > Eutreptiaceae > Eutreptiella > Eutreptiella sp. 'Long Island Sound 2002'. The sequence continues at coordinate 26,046,241 of OZ038378.1, read as the reverse complement.
GGAGGACAATGATGATGGGGATGTTTGTGCCCTTTGTTGCACCAAGTCTGACCGTGAGAAGATGTCCATGTGTGACAAGTGTGAACTGCAATATTGTACAGATTGCATTGACACACACACATATGACAATGTGACTTTTCTTTGATTCTGCAACTGTGTCATGTTGTGCACACAAGTTGCGTATTCTCAATGTGTATTTAGTTGACAATGGAACAGAGAGACAAATGTGTGTTCTTGAGGGTGGCAACCAATGCGCTGTTCATGGCTTTTCCAGTTGTGCATGATGTGTGTTATGTGAAGGGAAGGTAGTTTGCAACTTTCTTGAGCTGGGGCAGTTTGGGTCACCTAATTCTAAGGGCGTTTCCAAGGGGTGTGCTTGGGGGCTCTTCGGGGGGAACATAGTCTAAAAGTAGCGCGCAGTGCGCGCGCAGTGCAAAGACTCCCCCTAAACTTCACAATCAAAAGTGAAAACAAAATGTGGCAATGTTTGAATGTACAGCCTGGTAGTTCTAGTAGGGGAGTGGTCAAAACAGGATACAATGCCGCATTTGTGAGTAGTGGGAGAGACATCCCACCCTGATCCCCCCCCCCCCCTTGGCCTGGGGACATTGACCAAGGGGTAATTTTTCCAGCCCAGGCTGCCTTTGTGAGTTGTGGAACAAATAAGTGTGTGTGGGGGATACATTAAGTCAGGCAGAATTTGACGATTTCTGTGTGTAATGTTTTTGTGTGTTTCTGTTCTTCTGTTCTTCCGCAGGAGACACGCAAAAAGAAGAAGTCCATTGAGTGGGCGGAGTAGGTTTGCTAGTTGGTATTTCCGGTTCCACGCATTTCATGTTTTGTTGAGGCATGCTCCAAATTTTGGCACGGGGGTAAACCCTTCCCAGACACACTTAAGGTACCCCCCACTGAATGTACCCCCCCCCCCCAGAATCCCCTACCAGTATTTAATTCAAGCTTGCCGCTGAGATCCAAAGAAAAAATTTTAGGTGGTTCAGCACCAAATTGGTGGTGGTGGGCATGTCAAAAAGCAATGTTGAGGTGATGCAGGGTGATGTTACCTGCATTGCATCCCTAAATGCTGTTGGATGGGGCAATTCTACATTCACCATTTGCCCCCCCCCCCCCCCCCGAAAAACACCGGGTTTTGGGCAGCCACCATTGTTTATCGATGTTTATTGATGTTTATTTGTGTTTTCTTATATTCCTCCATTGCTCAGGGAAGGTTTTGGGCTGCCTTGCTGAGCAATTTCTTCGATTTTCATCATTTTGGGTGTTTGTCAACTTCAGACCACGCAGGGCAAAAGGGTCATACATGTGCTCCTCCACCACGTAAACATCGCTTGCCAACTAGGGGGTCCCATAAGGACGCTCATCGTTTTTTTTTTATTATATTAAGGGACCTCCCACCGCCGTTGGTTGCCCTCGAACCGCCGTCGGCTTTTCGCCAATTCTATGCATTGATTAGAGATGGTGTTGGATTTCTTTGCTGTGCGATTTGTTTGTCTCCTCTGATCATGGGTCCTTTTTAGTCACCTTTTCCTTTCCTGATCCTCGGGATGGGTGGTGATGTATGGATGCGGGCACTTGGTCCAGTGGCGCCCGAGGGTGTGCATTGGATGCAGTCCAGTGGCGCCCGAGGGTGTGCATTGGATGCACTTCCCTAATGTTGCCGCCGCTCTCCGCCACTCGCATTCCCCGGCGGGCGGCTCCCTGAGAAAGTTGCACCACAACCAAGTCTCCCGGGCCGCCAAGAGTAACGCCACACGTGACGGCTGGCCGTTCACTAGGGAGGAGCCGCCGTCCGTCACAGCCGCAGTGGCTGCCCCATCACCATCGCCATCGCCATTGCAACCGGGAGCCGCCCCCCGCTCCCCTACTTCATTTTTCCCGGTTGCCGTGCGATGTGCTTGCTATGCCGCAAACATTTGTGGCACCAAGTACACCTGCACTAGGTGCCACCAGGTGGTTGATGAGGCCCACATGCAAGTTGTGGGACCACCTGTTCACTGTTTATTATGTACTTGCCGCGCATGTGGAAACTAGGTGTCCTCCCACACCATTAAAATGTAAGGGTTGTCATTTCCGCGTGCATGCGGGATGTACCACGGATGGCATATGTACCTGCTGCACGGTGAGGGTACCACCATCCGACGTTGTGCCCAAGTCGCGCAAGTTTAAAACGGAGTGGCTTCTTACTCATCCGTGGCTGCGGTACGATGCCATGTGTGTGCTCATGTGGTGTGCCGCTTGTCGTGCACATCCGCAACTTGGGCACTCAGTTTCGTTCGTCCACGGAACGTCCAATTTTAAGTTGTGGTCCATTAAACAACATCCGAGGTGTGGCACGCACTGTGTGTCGCTCGCCTTATGGCAGTTGGGTGGGCGTGTCACAACAGTCATTCACATGTTGCCCCCCCCATGTGATGGACGGCATTTTGGCATTGTTCCGTACTGTGTACAGGATCATGCAACACTCTGGTCCCCTGACACATCTGGAAGGGGATTCCGAGCTAGTGGCACTCAACAAAGGCACCAGTACCTCGAGTTATCACTCCCGCCCCTCTGGTGTAGAGATTCTGCGCTTGATTGCGGTGCCATTCCGTGCCACACAGGGAGAGAATGTGAAGAACTGTCAATTTTTTGTCCTTGCGTCCGACTCCTGCACCGACCGCTCCTCGAAGAAGGAAGAGCTTTTTTATGTTCGTACGGTTGAGGATGCAATGATGGCTACCATTTTTTTCTCATGTCAATCCCTCCCTTCCGGTACAGCCTAGGGTGTTGCCACCGCATTGAAGCGCAGTATGGCCTATGCTGGGGTGGAGTTGGACATTTGGATCCCGTTTGCTTTACAGACCCCCGGGCAGCGCAAGTTGTGACAGTAGTTAACGATGCCTTGCACAATGCGGCACCGTCAGCTACAGCCCTGAGGAATGTCGTGGATGTGGACGATGATGCACAGGATGAGGATAGGAGGAGGAGGAGGGTGGTGAAGTGGAGGAGGAGGAGGAGAGGAGGGTGAGGGGGAGGGGCGCTTCTGCTTGGGGCGGGAGCACGACCGCAGGGCTATCAGGGAGCGGGAGGGGAGTGAATGGCCACCGGACCACTAAAGCAATTGCAGTCGGGCAGTGGAGCCCGCGCACAGAAAAGCGTAGAAGCATTTGATTAGAAACATGTTCCCTCTGCTTATGTTGTGCCGTTGTTTCATGTGCACGGTATGGATTATGGGAAGGCATTAACAGAGACCACTAGGAATTATTAGCATGCAAGCCAAAAAACTGGGGGAAAAAACAACGCATAGAGGAAAAACATTTTCAGTTGAATGAAGGTCCCGAAAATAACAATGATTGGCAACATCCAAGAATAAACAGCATGGGATTATATTTGTACCAAAATTTAACAACAACATCTTGCAATGAACAAGGAATAAACCGCACCCAAGGAAACATGTCTGAAAAACATACAAACATATGTGAACATGTACAAGAAAATTATACAGAGCTGAATGGCACCAATCACATGCAACAAACTGCAATGGAAGGATTAGGAAAAAGGAGGCATGTATCAGCAAAAATGGCCACTTTTGTGAACAATTTGTCAAAAAAACAAGGGAAAAAAACAAAAAAATTTCACCAAAATAAACAAGGTACGGTCACTGGTCAAATGGCCGTTGACTAGTGTTTATTTCAAGCTTGCTCAGCGGTAAATTGAAACAGCTGTCAACTGTAGGAGGAGCACCCCCCCCCCTCTGGACCCAGGTTTTAGTTTGTTTAGATTGTACTTTCCCCCACGATGAATCCAGTGCCCCCTACACCACCACCACCACCAAAGGCACAACAGAAAGCTCATGCATCCTGTTTGGTATTTGGTAGGTAGAAACAAAGGCAAGGTAGTGCAAGAAACTCATAACCCCAGGACAACTACCACATGAAAACATGAACCCCACTGCTGCATCACCAACTTGACAAGACTCGTCAACTCCAGCCGGGTTATTTCTGCATGAGGGTTGGATGCCGCTGGTAGGTGCTTGCTGGACGTGCTGTTGTTGTCCATTCCCAAGTGTATCACCGCTGCATCGTGACCCATGTGACCCATGAACGGTGTCACCTTTCTTTTTGCAGTCTCTTTCCTGCAGTGGCTCCTCGACGTCCCTTGCACTGGGCAACCCTGTCTCCCACGTGCACAGCCATTTACTCGCAGCTGCATGCCCTCACCCCCCGACACGCAGCCACCTTCTCCACCATCCAGCCCCTGCCTATGTCCCTCAGCCAATGCAGCGCCGCAGGTAAGACCTGCATCCGCAATGGAGGCGCTGCACAGTGTATCTCCAATTGACACATTTAAGCCACCGATCCTTGGCGTTTCGCCTATTGTCCAGCATCTGGATGCCAGTTCGGACGGCACCCCCTCAGCTAAACCCATCACACTTTCTGTCATTGGTGCAGGTTCCTTCCCGCATACTGAGGGCACACGAGCGGACCACCCAAAAGTCACACCCAATCCCGCTGGTTCAGGTACTCCTGACTTCCTGTCCACCACTCCCTCCACGAACCCCATTACTGGAGCAACCCCAGGCGCAGATGCGGTTGGCATGCCGACGGATCTCGTCCCTAGCAGCGCCTTGCCAACCTCTGCAAATGTGCTCGATGGACCTGCCGCAGCAGTAACATGTCGTGCGGTGGCTGATTCCGCGCATGCAGTTGTGGACGCCCCTACAGGGGTGCCAACCATGTTCCCTGGCAGTGTTCCTGCGCCCACACCTGCACTTGTCAACGCCCCTGGTACGGACGTTGAAAGTGCCCCGCAGAGTGCGACGCATGGTGTCATCCTGGATGCTACCCTGAACCCAGCACTGGACAGCACCACTGCCAGCAGCTCCACCACTGCACATACAACTTGTGCAAACACTTCTGGTGGTGACCACAACGCCCCTACCCTAGCAGCAGTCACGAGCACTGTCAACAAGGAAACAAGCCTCACAATGCTGAACCATGAGCCCAATGATGTGGGTCTTCAAGCCAAAGCCTCCGACGAGTCCTCCTGTGCGACCGCTGAAGTGGCCACACACGGCACCTCCATGGTGCCCACTGCTGTTGTGTGCAGTATGTGCTGTTTGGTGCTGGTTGTGGGCTCAGAAGTGAGTGGTAAGCTGGTTAGGTAGGTTGGTTATTCTACAGAGCAAGTCTCTTGATGGGCTGGGCTGGGCTTAGATATGGGAGATGGATGGGAGATGGATGCAACATGGTCTGTAGATGGAACGCCTACATACAGTAGACAGCAGAATGATCAGACGTACAGGATCACTAACGAGTACTGTCAGTCTTGGTGGTTTTTGGGTGACTTGCACAATGAGCGCACCACACCACCACCCCTTGGTGCCATGCTGGCTACCTGGGTGCCTATGAGGTTCCAGAGCACCTTGGTGGCTTGGATTTGCATTTGGGATTGAGGAATTGCCTGCCAAGCCATGTCGTGCAAGATATTGGAGGCTCAGGTACGAGTTGGATGCCTGAGCTTCCAGTGTAAGGCGCATTTATTGAGATTTGTGGGGGTGGTCTGTGATGACCTTGCCATGCAGCAAAGGCCCTGGAACTTACACCCTTGACACCCACGGCTCTGCACAGCCGCCTATCCCCACCTCCTCCTGTACGAACGCATGCCGAGTTCCCTCATTACAATGAGACTCCCTTCCAGGCTTTTGCTTAGTGTGTTGGACACCCTACCCCAGGTGGGGGGTGGGTGGGTGGGTCAAAGGCCTTGTTCAGTGGTTTTTGGGAGGCATGGACCCCCCCCCTGCCGGGGTGGGGGTGTGATTTTCTTGGGTGCTGGGTGTGCGAGCCTTGGGACTCAGGGGCACTGAAAATTTTGATATAGTGGTCACCCAATGAGGCACCTGTTGCCCAATATTTGTGTGCTAAGGAAGGTAGTTGAATGGTTAACAGCATGTTCTTCAGAACTGAAGGTGCTGGGTTCAATTTCCAGAGAGACCAAGTTCAGGGGATGATATGACCCACTATTTTTTGTGGGGGATAGGGGACCACCAAGTGTCTCGAAGAGCGGGGACCTTCCTCCGAGCTACAGGCCGTGTGGGCCAACCGAGCAAACGTATATGACCGGGGGGGGGGGGATTGGAAGTGGGTGGGTGGGTTGAAGGGTGGGTGGGTGGGTGGGTCAGTTCCAGCCCTTGAGGTCCCCAAGCCCCCCCCCCCCCCCCGGGTCTGTGTGCCAAACCCCCCCCGCCCGGGGTACTTAAGCAAAAGCCTGCTCCCTTCGCATGTACACAGGCGTATTGCGCTTGCCCCCTTTTAGTGCTTTTGTGCTTTTGACTTGTGCAAGGAACCCCTGCAGTACTCAGGCAGGCTGGGCTTAGATCTTGCAACAAGGCCCAAAAAGGTGCACGTCCATAGGAGGAGACAATGTTCATGGAAGTGCTTGGGTCAATTCCAGGGCCCTGGCAGATTCCCATATTGTGCCCCTGTGGGTGCTTGAGACTGGGTGATTACAACAACAGCAACCTGCAAATGGGCATTCGGGCACAGATGCAAATGAGAATATCAGCAGAGAAGATCCAACAGATGCGACATTTCAGACAGAGGTGCGAGAGGTACTGGATCACAATCTTTTTTGCTGTGTGTGAGTCATGGGGTGTGTGAGTCATGGGGGATATTTAACTGGGGACCCCCCCCCCCCCCTAACAGACCTGCAAATCTATGCCGCTGGCGAGCGGCAATTTCTTCGCCCATCAATGATGTGTTGACTGTGTACAGAAATTGTATCCCCACTTATTGGTGGTCAAAATGCTCAGAATTTTCTGGGGAATTCAAATATGCGACAAGAAAAAAGTTGATGAATTTTTTCAACCCCCTCTCCCCCCTCTGGACTGTTCCCCCCTCACGCAGGTGTTAGCGTACAGAACGACCTGGGCATCTCAAAAGGCCCGCATGTTTTGAATGTCTGCACACACCCACAAATACAAGAAGTTGCATGGTCACCATGGTGATGGTCCCTCTGGCCCCATCTCCCCCCCCCCCCGCGGGACAACATGGAAAGGGGATAACAAGGGGGACGGGGGGGGGACTAAACAAAAACATCATAAACAAGTAATTCCACAAAAATATGAGCAGTTTGTGAAGCAAGCAAAATAATGAAATGCCACTACAGATGGTCACAGGGCAAACCTTTGACAGAGGGGGGGGGGATTGAGGTCTGCAAATTTTCCGCAATTTTCCGCAATTTTCCGCAATTTTTCTGCAATTGCTTTCGGCCTGTCCACTTTGCGTGCTTGTTGGTGCCCTTTGCCTCTGCGAACAACTGTTGCAGAACAATATGCTTGAATGTTTTTCCTGCCTCCAAAAAGAGTGTTTTATGCTTCAATTTCATGGTGATATTGAGGGCTGCTTGTCTTCGTAATTCTGATACCTGTGGACGATTCAATCTGTTTCAACATTCTGAGCCTGATTCTGAGGCTCCGGTGCAGAATTGTTGCTCCTTGAGGCTTCGGGAGGTTCAGTTTGGTTTGGTTACAACACCGCAATTTTCCCGCAATTTTCCGCAATTTTCCCGCAATTTTTCGCAATTGGATTGGACCCTCCCTGACCGCAATCCCCCCCCCCCCTTGCCTTTGAGGTGGACGATTCAGGGAAGCCATTTTGGGTGTCTGCATCCAGGTAGGGCTTGAACAAGCACACTGGGAGGCGTGAACCAATGGTCAGTCACACCATCCTGGGAGCAGAGGACCCAATAACCTTCTCAGTCTTTGGTCTGCTGCTACTGCGAATATTCAAAGTACTGCCCCCTTGGGCGAGGACCGTCACTCAGCAACCGTCCCCTGGGGCGTTGGGGGCCGTCACGCGCATGGGGAGAATGACAAAGGGAGGGGGGACTTTCGGTGGTACCTGTGCACACATCTGAGTCAGCCCAAATGGAGCTGCACTTGCGGCTGTGCATGCTTTCTCAGGTGGGGCAGACGTCGTACTCATGCCCAACACACCCCATAGTGCCCTGAACATTGCCGCAGGGCAGCCTCAGCTCCAGCCCCAGCCCAAGCCTGAGTTACCTTTTACACAGGCCCAACCTGAAGCGGAGGTCCTGTGCCAGCGCCAAGAGCCAGTGACAGGATCTGGGGTGCTGGGGTCCTTGTGCACTGTGCCCCTTGTAAACAGCACTGCTGAGAATATGGGTGAGGAGCCTGTAATGCCTGAGTGCCAAGGTCTGGAAGGCACAGGTAGGGAAAGTGCAATGATGGCTGAACATGGCGCAGCTGCTGCAGCAGAGCATGGCACAGGGGCAGAGGTGAAAGAACACAAGGGTGCTGCATCAGTGGAGGATGCAGGTGCAGGATCCGGTGATGGCATGGATTTATTGATGCCGAAGACCACAGCAGAAGACAAAGGTGCTGCTTCTGCAGAGGACGCCAAGGGGATGGCTGCAGCAGAGAACACACGTGTAGGGACACAGGAGGAGATGGATGTTACCGCCAATGAGGGTACCGCTGAGGCAGAGCATACAGTGGGGGCCGGCATGGATGCAGTGGTAGGAGGGGATGCTAGTGCAGAGCAGCCAGCAGAGCATATGGCTGCAGGGGCACTGGGGGATTTGGATGCAGGGGCGGGAAGTGGCGCCCAGGCATTGGACAGCTGTGCAGCTGTGGATGGCCATCCTGCCGAAGACAATGATGTGAAAGAGTACAGTGGTGCATTGGAGGGGGCATCCGGAGATGGCATAGATTTACTGATCCTGCAGACCCCAGACGTAGCAGCAGTGGAAGACAGAGGTGATACTTCTGCAGAGGACGCCAAGGGGATGGCTGCAGCAGAGAACACACGTGTAGGGACACAGAAGGAGATGGATGTTACCGCCAATGAGGGTACCGCTGAGGCAGAGCATACAGTGGGGGCCGGCATGGATGCAGTGGTAGGAGGGGATGCTAGTGCAGAGCAGCCAGCAGAGCATATGGCTGCAGGGGCACTGGGGGATTTGGATGCAGGGGCGGGAAGTGGCGCCCAGGCATTGGACAGCTGTGCAGCTGTGGATGGCCATCCTGCCGAAGACAATGATGTGAAAGAGTACAGTGGTGCATTGGAGGGGGCATCCGGAGATGGCATAGATTTACTGATCCTGCAGACCCCAGACGTAGCAGCAGTGGAAGACAGAGGTGATACTTCTGCAGAGGACGCCAAGGGGATGGCTGCAGCAGAGAACACACGTGTAGGGACACAGAAGGAGATGGATGTTACCGCCAATGAGGGTACCGCTGAGGCAGAGCATACAGTGGGGGCCGGCATGGATGCAGTGGTAGGAGGGGATGCTAGTGCAGAGCAGCCAGCAGAGCATATGGCTGCAGGGGCACTGGGGGATTTGGATGCAGGGGCGGGAAGTGGCGCCCAGGCATTGGACAGCTGTGCAGCTGTGGATGGCCATCCTGCCGAAGACAATGATGTGAAAGAGTACAGTGGTGCATTGGAGGGGGCATCCGGAGATGGCATAGATTTACTGATCCTGCAGACCCCAGACGTAGCAGCAGTGGAAGACAGAGGTGATACTTCTGCAGAGGACGCCAAGGGGATGGCTGCAGCAGAGAACACACGTGTAGGGACACAGAAGGAGATGGATGTTACCGCCAATGAGGGTACCGCTGAGGCAGAGCATACAGTGGGGGCCGGCATGGATGCAGTGGTAGGAGGGGATGCTAGTGCAGAGCAGCCAGCAGAGCATATGGCTGCAGGGGCACTGGGGGATTTGGATGCAGGGGCGGGAAGTGGCGCCCAGGCATTGGGCAGCTGTGCAGCTGTGGATGGCCATCCTGCTGAAGGCAACCAGCAGGGAGAGGCACCGCTGAGCGAAGAGCAGATGGTGGCATTTGGGAAGGAAGGAGAGCAGGTCAAAGAGAAGGAGAAAGCAGCTATTGACGGAGATGAAGGGCAGACCAACGAGCAAAATCAATCAGTTTCGGAAGGAGAGCATGCCAGCAGCCCCAACAGTGCACCAGAGTGTGCACCCGAGGATGACAGCGATTCAGACTGTGTGGAGCCAAGACGTACAAGGGCCAGCATCCGCAATGCTGCTGCTGCTGAAGCTGTTGGGGGCCCCATGGGGCGGCCTGTACTGGGCAGCACAGTAGCACCTACGACACATATGGGGTTCATTGTGGGCAAAAAGGTGCACCTTCAGCCCTCATTGTCCGAACCCTTACCCTCACCCATGTGGAGATGCCGGAGGTGAATGGGAAGATCTTTATTGAGGACAAGCGGTGGTTGTGAAACTTCATCCTGAAGAATACCACCAGCAAAATCGAGTCGGTCAATAATGACGAAATTGTTTCGCAATACAGATGTGGTAGACAAAGTGATGTTGCATGTTGGTGTTGAGGACACTGTTGGTAGATTTCAGGTTCATTTACTTCACGTAACTACTGCTTCCACTGGGTCTGTCACCCTCAACATAGGCGGCCCCCGATTTCTAGGCTGAATGTCCGGACCTGTTCCCAGTTTGCTCTGCCTGGCCGAAACTGGGCTGTCCAGAGGTGAATGGGACCATGAAACAATTCAAATGCTGCTCCAACTGCAATATTTGAATTTCAGCGCAGCAAGCAGGTGTGTGTGCGGGGGGGGGGGGGGGCTGTCCCTTCCCAACAAAGGCCTTTCGGTCCACATCTTCTGCCCAGGTTTGGCCCTGAACACACAAAAATTCACAGGTCCCCACGTAGCATCAGCAACACTGCCCTAGTTGCTGCCAGTCGCCCCTAAAAAGCACCAACTACCGTACAAACCCTAAAGATTTGCGAAAATATTTAATTCCCAGCACAAGGTGTTGTTGTCCGCAAAAGAAATAAAACGCAAAAAATGAATTAATTTTTAGCTTCATGCCCTACGCAAATATGGGTTCCGCAAAAAAAAATCGCAAAAATAAAATATTTTTTGCCCCTGTCCCCTTTTTGCAAGGATGCCAGAATTTCCAAGAATGGCATTTCTATTTCACAGCCATGTACAGTGTTGTGGTTTTTCTTGTTGTCTGATCCAGCAGAGTTTTCTCTGGCATTTTTTCCAGCATTTGATGCCCTATTATCGAGACGAACTGACAAGGCAGCATTTCATGTGCCATGGGCACTATTATGGACGAGTTTGAAACTGGTTTGTTGAAAAACTGGTAGACCTGAATCATGCTTGTTGGTGCTTATCTGTGCTATGGACTGCAATCGCAGAGTCCAACTGATCCACATTTGTATGCCTGTGTAGGAATGGACTGCAATCCTAGAGCCCAAAGTACGCACAGTCTCTTGCAGTAGCAACAAAATGAATCAACCCCAATCCCCAAAACGCAAAAAAAAAAATAAAACGCAAAAAATAAGTTAATTTTTGGTGTCATGCCCTACGCAAAAATGGGTTCCGCAAAAAAAAATCGCAAAAATACAGTATTTTTTGCCCACTTTGGATGCTGTCGCAAAAAAGTTTGCTTATTATTTATTCAAAACACCCAACGCAAAAATTAGGATTCCGCGAATCTCGCGGATTTATACGGTAGGGGCATATTGTTTGTAGGTGTCTGCTTCATGGGGTATTTGGAAACTCAATGGGTTTCTAATGGGCAGAGGTGGGATGAAGCCCACACAGCCCACCTTGTATCATATGCTGCACATCATGTGCTTTTTGTTTGTTTTGTTGATTTTTTTTTGTGGAGAACAACCTCAATGAGTGTTGTTTGGGAAAGCCTTGGTTGTTTTGCACATCTCTTGGACAAAAAAAAACGTCTACCGCAGAGACTGCATTTGGATATTGTCCCGGAAACAGGGCGTGCAAAGTAAACATTTGCCCAAGGCAGGTGAAAAATTCATTTGCGGGGGGGGGGGGGGGGGGGCGGAGGGGGAGGTCCGAAAAATAGGTGGGGGGGGGTGGGGGGAAAATAGTGGTGAAAAGGGGCTCCCGTGACTGCACAGTACTAAGGAGGGGAACGTTGGTTTTAGGGTTACCCTTAACTATCCCTGCATTTTACCCCATTCTACCTCTTGCTTCGCCATAGAGAATGCAACCCCCCCCCCCTCTCCCTTCCAACCAGGTCTGGTTTGGGGAATGAAGATGCAATCAACCCGTTTCATTTGTGAGTGCCCCTCTCTTTGAGGTCCCTCCTTTATTGGGGGGACCCACTTTGTTAGGTTCAGACTCCAGCAGTGAGTCTGAGATGTCAGGGTAATACCATTAGAAAAGAAATGGTGCCAATGGGAGGCCAGGGTGGGACGCTAAAAACATGTGGCCAGAAAGGACTGGGGGCCACGTGCTCTTCAACAATAATGCCACCACCATTGGAACCAGTGTGAAGTGTTGTGCATGGACGACAAAAAACCGTTCGTCGTGAATTTGCATCACACCACCCTGTTAAATGCGTTGGCCTAGACTAGGGTCTTTTTGGGGGCTTCTGCCCCCTGGGAAATAGGCTCAGTCACGGAAGCCCCTTTTGGCGGGGGGGGGGGGGTTGGGAAAAGGGGCCGACCCCCTCCCCCCCCCCCGAAATGAATGTCCTGACCAATTGAAGCCCCCCAACTGAATTTTTCTGAAGCCCAATTTGATGAGCACTCCGAGAACCCAACTATAATCACGTGAGCGGGTTACTGGCTTGATGGAGCCACATGGTACCAATGCTGCCTAGTTGGTAGACCTTCACCTTCATTTACCCTTGGCTGCCTAATGGTCGGTCCATTCGGCCAGGTAAGGCTTGCCAGTTTTCTGATAAATAAATAAAGCAAACAGTTGTGTGATGGTCTTCTTTAAAACCGCTTTGATGAGTGACGAAGAACTGAGGACGTGGCCGAGGAGGCTTCTGGTTTAGCTGTTCCACCGAAAAGTATGCCCCATCCCACTCTTGAATTGTGCCTTGAAAGTGAAAATCTTGCATTTCTACTTGGTGTGCTGTATTAGGGCTGTTGAGAGTTGGTGGACACTCTTGGAGGTTGTGATAGTTGGTCAGGCTGGCATAGAGTTGCAACAGATGACCCAGCACACAGCACCAGGGTGCAAGTCGCACGACATTCTACAGGACTCTGTGCATATCATCAGTGATACTTGCCCAGCTGGTGGTTCCCCCGTCACCAACATTCCACTGCATACAGGAAATGATGGAATTGGGTGTGCCCCCAAGCCCTTGATCACCAAAGCTCGTACCTGGGCTGCGAGCAGCGACGGTTCGAGCTCAGTAAAATACAGCACTTTCATTCCACCAACGGAGGACACCAGTGCATTCTTGACCTGTGCATGAGTTCTGAATGCTTCCTGCACCTCTGTGTCCCCTATCCCTATTCGTTGCTCGGGTCAAGTGGGCACCTGCAACCTCCACTCACAGACACTGATGTCACATCCAGCTCCTGGCTTGACTCACTGTACCCACAGCCTCGGTCCAAGCCTGTCTGCGAGCCCGGAAGTTTACTGAGTGCTGTTGGAGGTTGTGGGGGTTGTGGAGGATTGCCCTGCCAAAAGAGACTGTCAGAGGTACTGACCCATGTGCACACCCGCTCACCCGCATTTGAATGCAGGATGATTTCCACGTCCTGGCTGATTGGCTACAAGACTGTGACAGGGGGATTCTGCAGTCCGATGAAGCAATTGCACAATGGATTGCCCTGCAACGCCCCGACATTCATGTGACTGTATGCCGCCCTTTCCGCACTGGCATTCCCTCTATCTGGGAGAAGCTGCGTGATTGTGATGGTATCTCATTTTCCTCTCACAATGTGCCTTGGCTGTACCCCATGCGGCGCCCCCGCTCATGCTCCCCTGGTCAATGCCGGCTTTTGATGATTGGTAGTGGGGGCTTTGGTTTCATGCGTCTTGGAGCGGCCATGGCCATGGGTTGCGGCGCTTACAACCCAATCTGCTGTGCCATGAGTGGTGGGGTGATGGGTCAAAGGAGGTAGCCACTGTGCAGCGTTTGGCTTTGAGGGAACCAATTTGGTGGACTTGGGGGTCCATTGGGACGGGGGTACGGTGACATGGGTATCAGAGGATGTGAATATTTGAACCGACCAAGGGCCGAATAGGTAGATCCAGAAACTGTACTGTGATGAATGGCAAGGGGAGGCAGCCAAGGAGGTGTTGCAGTGCCTCAGGCTCAGTGCCTCACGCTTCTACCTTCCAGTCAGGGGCCCCTGGAGCTCTCACCAAGGGTTTGCAGAGTGTATTAAAGCTCGCCACTGCTGCTCTGGTGGTCAGCAGCAATGCATCAGGCCCTGGCTGTATTCCTGCTGCCTTTGGGTCAGAGCCTGGGTGTAAACCTCCAGGCTAGAGTCATGGGATTGCGACATTTTTCAGCTGCCCAGTCACGGTGCTCACGCTGGATCCACACCTCCTGAGTGTTCGTGGATTCAGCCAACTGTTGCATTCTATGTGTGTGGCTCCTCCATTTCAATCTGCCCCCGCCTGCCCACCACCACCACCTTCATTTCCACTGCACTGCACCCCGCCCCCGCTTCCCGGGTTGCAATCATTGTTTGTGTCTACATTGCATCGAATGGGAATGGGTGAGGATTTCTCATCCCCCCGTATGTGCACGTCGTGACACGCCCCATCCCCTGGGCTGGGACTGACTCTAAAGGCTCCTGCCATCTCTCTGACAGTAATCCATGTATTGGAGAGTGAAGAATGGCTCAGTGGCCATGACTACCGGAAATATCGAGACATGTTCAAAATCCTGTCAGATCTCTCTGAGCGACTGCTTCCATCGCTGGCCACCATGCAGTTTATTATGTCCAAGGTAGTTGGTTGCGCGGGTGCAGCGGCTGTGTCAGGTCTATGAAAGGAAAGGGGGATTGGTTGCCTATCATGCAAGGTCTATGGTTCACCAGCACCAGCTGTACCAGCAGCACCACCGGCCCACAGCAGCAACAACAGAAGCAATGGCAGTCGCTGCAAAGTGCCCTTGCCCCTTTGTGAAGCATGTGCGCGACAGAGAGCATTCACAGAACACTCGCGTCGCTCGGGTTGGAGGATGTGGGCTGAGGCTGGTACTGCTCCTGCTGGAAATGCTGCAGCTGCAGCTGCAGCTGCAGCTGCTGGTGCTGGTGCTGGTACTGGTGGTGGTAGTGCTACAGCCAGGCGCAAATGATGGCTCAAACCTCATGCAAAGGCAGGGCCCGTGCTTGGGTGCATGAGCGGTAACAGCTGTGCTCCAGAGCAGGCCATTTGTGGTCGCAAGCAACTCCCACCTCCAGGGGTTGGGTCACAGGTTGAAACAATTTGAAACCTGAAATCGGCTGCCAGTTTCAAGCCCCATGTAACAAATCTCATTCCTTTTCTGAGGAAAATTTTTCTGATGTGTCATTGCATGGATCGGCCCTAAATCACCCCCAGCCCCCACCCCACGCCCCTGGCAATGGCCTGCTCCAGAGGCCATTTGGGGCCTACCGGCCACTCAGAAAGTGTGTCCATCTAAACCGGGTGTTAAACCCTGTGTAATTCTCGTGAGGTGAGGGAAAGTGTCTACTAATGACCTTTTGATTGGAGTAGGGGATGGTAGACCATATTTTTTGGTCCACCAATTGCAGGCACTATCCGTCAATCAAGACCTCCCATGATCAGATTTTGTCCCTATCCACTGGTCCTTCTTGTGTGCCATGTAAATTATAGGGAGAGGCTAAGGGGACAGGCAGCATGCTACACACGCCCTAGCCCCCCAAAAAAATTGCAGCGTGTTGTGCCGAACACCAAATACCCTTCCCACAGGCAAATAGATCGACACAGCAACACGAGGCAGCAGAACTTCAGCAAATGGGTCTGAAGTCTGCATGCAAACATGCATATACTGCAGGGGTCGATTGAAGTGATAGCACAGGGGGTCAGCAAAACACAGGTGGAGAAGCGTGCGAGGGCGTGCACAATGACCAACCCCTGGTCAAACAGCGCTTTTTGGCCTGAAAACTCTGTCCAACGACCACCTGCTGGTCAAGTGGCGAAACAGTAGCGGTCGTTGCTCAAGGGGGGTTGGGGTACCCCTGGGCGCTCCATGTCTCACTGTTACAACACTCCTCTGCTCCCATACACCACCACTCTTCGGGTTCCCTACACAGGCACTTGTATACAGCCACTCCTCAGCTGTGTCTACAACATGCAGACAGTGTCTAAAATTACTGCCTGTTGTGGACATGGTGTACAAACCACAACACCTCACAATCCTCACGACCACACACTGTTCGGCGCTCCAAGCCTCACAACTAAAAACCGTCTCATCTGCAAAATGCAGACAATGTCTACAATGAGTTGGCCGCATCTACTTTCGCTAGACGATGTCTCCCCACAACAAGTGTCAAGGACACCTCCTGTTTGGTGCTTCGCAACCCAGATGCAGTTCGGCGTTCTGCAGTGGAAGGGATTGGCTCCTGCGCGGTGACACAGCAGGGCACCTGAGATGGATGCACCCCCGCTGTTTTCAGACCTTTGGGAGCGGGGGGCACAGGAGTAAATTTTCCGAGACCAATGATTTTTAATCCTGATGCTTGGAGCCAATGTAATTTGCACCCTGCGGGAAGGACAAGCACTGTATTCCGGCAAAGGCCCCCAGGCATTGGACATGGAATGAGAGACTGACTGCCTGACTGGCTGACCTCACGCCCTACCCCTCACCCAAGAAACGTGCACACTGACAGCCAGGCACTACACACAGCAAAGTTTCAACTCATCAAGTAATACATCCGCTGGTCACTGGTAAAGAGGAGATACATAAACCGTCACCCGCAACAGGCGCTTACTGAACAACAATTTGGCCTTCAGCTGCCAGCAGTCGGCGTTACGTGCCGGCATTTGGCGGTAAACTGAGGGCTGTCTTAAGTCCTTAGTGGGGGGGGGGGGGGGCATTGTCAGACCCCAGGGTTGTGAAATGCTTCCCAACTGTTTGCCTATCATTTTCAGGGCCTAAGGTTGAACAAATCCGGTTCGAAAGTTTTCATCTTTGTTTTTGCAATGCACTTCTTTGTAAATGACATCAACGTGATATCTGGCATCAAGAACCCCCCAACCCCCCTCCCGCGCTGCATGAAATGCACCGTTGTGGCCACGGACTCAGGTATTCTCATCTGTGCTCCAGGTGGACTACATCAATCTGTTCAAGGAACATGGTATCCCGCACGTCCCCACCTTCGTTATTGCCCGCCCTCCAACCCCTGCCGCACTAGAGAAGTCCATCAGAGACCTGGTGGCGTGGCTGGATGCCTTAGAGCCCTGCCCCGAGGTGTGTTTCATCCCTTCTGCCTCCCAGGACCTGGGCTGTGCTGGGCCCCACAACGTTGCAGCGCCCAGTTGGGCAGGTCTGTGCTCAGTGCTGTTTGGCCAGGTGGGCCAGTTGGCACCCTCTCCAACTGGCTGAGTACATGGGTTTCTCCCGTTACCGATACAAGGTTATAAGGAACACCCCTCATCTCTTGCACTGCAATCCGCGCGCCTCAGCAATGGGACCCTAGTGCTTGAAAAGCATCCCAGTCTTAGGCGGCCCAACGAGGACACCCTAAAATGCCCTGAAATGGTCTTTTTAAGGGAGCACCTAGAAACCTTTCTAGAGAGGGTAAAACGGGGCTGCCACGGAAACCTCCCAAACACCGTTGCAGTAGCAGGGGTGTATGACACCCAAAGTCTCCAGTTATGAGACAGCATGCCAGGGAAGTGCAGTATTGCATGGTACTGTACCGACGAGGATGGTTAGGGGTGCTTGGTAGTGCAGCAAAATGTAGATGTGCTACATGACCCTTGTTAATACAAGAAATATGTATATTTTTCATCGTTATTTTTGTGCATCCGTCATTGCCTATTACAATGCTGATAGTGTCACACTATCGAGTTGCTGTCAGGATCCTGACAGTAGATCATTGTCAGGATCCTGGCAGAGATCTACTGTCAGGATCCTGACAGAGCACCGATGTTGTGCTTGTTTAATTAATAGTGAAGCAAAGTAGTAATGCACTGTCAGGATCCTGACAGTAGATCATTGTCAGGATCCTGACAATGATCTACTGTCAGGATCCTGACATGATAATGTCAGGATCCTCGCAGCAGCTTACCGGTCGGAACTGCATAAACTAATGTCGCAATGCATTGTCAGGATCCTGGCAATGAACACAACAGCAGAACATGTTATCCGAATGTGTTGTCAAGATCTTGACAAAAACGAGAAAGGGATATAATACACATCGAATAGAAGGCATAGGCCAAAAAAAAAAACAAAAATATAGCAATGATCGTAACTAGAACATGCACTAGAAAATGTAAGAATAGGACGATTGCCGAAACGTGAACCGGAACCCGCATGTCACCAAACGCGAAATACAAGTGTAGGTAAATCATGGTGACGTGAATACACATTAATATGCAGCACTGCCAGGATCCTAGCGATGACAAAAACCAAATACTACTTAACAATTCCTCACAAGATTTTTTGAAATGCCATGACCGTGACATGCGAGCAGCAGCACAAGTTTACCTTGTACTTGCGTGATTTCTTGAAGAATTACGTTTGGAAAGATGGCATGGCAATCATTCATGATGCACTGTCATACGGCACAAGTTTGCCGTTTGTGGAGTTTTGCTTGCAGCTGCGTGTGGGACGCACAACACGTCACTCCATTAAGAAACTTGCAAGAGACATGAAAAATGGTACCAGCAGGTGGCCAACTATTTTTGCAAAGCAACTGTTCAACATATGGACATCCATGCACACAAGGGCAGCACCATACATTTGTCACCCGGTGGAACATGAGTTGCATGGTTCACACCAGAAAAGGCGCATATTACGGAATGGAGCCTGCAAGAAGGCAGGGAGAAACCACTACCCAGAAAGGGCTTCTGAAGCTGCAGCAGCTGTGTGGACTGCATGTGAAAATCAGGACACATGTGTCTGGATAGACAATTTCGCAAAGCGACGGAAAGTACCAAACCCCTTGGATGAAGATGTGAACATTGACTGTACTGCTTTTGCCGTGTTGTGGACAATCCAGCTGCTTCATTTTGATGGTCACTGCACTTTAGCGCAGCTGGTCCACAGAGTGAACTTGTGCATTTGGCATCTTGAGGAAACACACAATGAACTAACACCTGTGCTGCAGAACATTAGCGATGGCACTGTGAACAGCAAGGATATGCGGATACCTTTGGATGTGTGCAGACCCAAAGCATATCCTCCGAAGTGGAGGCCTCTCTTGCTGACGTCGCATCGCACATCGTCCACCAAAGAACTGGTTGCAATTGTCAGAACGTTGTGTGAGACACAAGCACACACACGACGTGATTTACCTGTGTGTTGTGACATGAAAGTGCACCTGCAGCTACTCAGAGTTCTGTACAGTGTCACATATGAGCGGTACCACATGCATCAACTGATGTTTTCATTACCCCTGCATTATGGCATTTGGTACCCGTACAAGTACTATGCAATCCTCATCTGGAGAAAATTCTATCCCCTGCTCAACTGCCTACTCAGAGCTGACCTCAAAATAGGTGATGAAGTAGTCTGCCACGGCAAACTGGTATATATGGAATGACTATTCGGCGCATTTTTTTTGGCCGGCGAGTCAACGAGGGGACTCCTGGACATATTTGTGCGGAGATTGAGGTCAATTCAACACCCGACCACCAGTGACAGAGTGGCTCTTAGTCAAATGAAAGGGCT
Source organism: Eutreptiella sp. 'Long Island Sound 2002' (assembly GCA_964036045.1). Lineage (NCBI taxonomy): Eukaryota > Euglenozoa > Euglenophyceae > Eutreptiales > Eutreptiaceae > Eutreptiella > Eutreptiella sp. 'Long Island Sound 2002'. The sequence goes on along the minus strand of OZ038378.1, from coordinate 26,026,609 downwards.
GCAAACTCTCCTCAACACGTACAGTCCCATTATGTTCCTCCTAGGGTATGGTGTGCGCTGGTGTACTTGGGAAGGACAACAAGTACATACGGGAGGTAAAGCCAAAGAGGTCTTGCAGCGTTGTCGTATTATCATGCTAGCACTGTGTGGTACAAACTCCCCAATTTTAGAGTATGTGCGAACCATATGTTGTGCCCTTGCTTCATGGGAGGACTGGCACAATCGTGCACTAGGATGTACCTTTGTCGAGGAAAGTGGTGAGGCAATGCTCTCCAGGTTAATGGGAGTGTGTAAAGCTCGTCCACATGCAAAAGACATGTCAGCAGTGATGGACATATTTCTTTGTCTACCAGATGTTCATTCGGAGCGCAACGTTGGAGCTAACATTGCACAAAAATACGTAGTCACTTTAGGGAGGCAATTAGGCTGTTCATTGCTCAGGCAGCAAATGAGGCTACACCATTTGTCCTGTTCTCACAAGCAAACGAAGGAAAAACAATTGTTGAGAGAGCGTGGGACCCTTTGTGGCAGGCACCCCCGCCACCTCAGTGGAACCGCCAATTGACTGAGGCTGTTTTTCTACATATGTTGCGGTGTCTCAGGCATAAGGTACCACTGCATGCAGGCACAGACAGGGCCCTTTCAAGGCATTTACCAAAGCGAACTGCAGCATATATTAGGGATGATGGACCGGCGCATCAAAGTCTTCGGGCAATGGCCAAACGCGTTAACCAAAGGTGTGCCCCCAAACCCAGACCCAAACCCAAAGCGCAGGCTGCACCAGAACAACCCGTACCTGCTGCCAAGCCTGCACCTAAGCCCGCACCCAAAATAGCACCCCAACCTCCTGCCGACATACAGGGAGGGACTTTATGCTCTGGCTAGTGACGATGATCTCTCTGATTTGGATGAGTACCCGGTAACATCAGAACATTTGCTGAAAGATGTGGATGACACCTAACCTTGCTGATGCAGCACATTTTCACTATTTGAGCAGTACCAGGGGACTGCACGTGTGCGCACAAGGGAAAGCGCATGCTTGCGGTGCTCTGCTGTTGCTGTATGTTGCTGTCTGTGAGGATCTTGACAGTGTTGCGGCGGATGATACATGCCTGCGCCAGCCAAATTTTTTTATTCGATGTCCGTAAGGTTCCTGACAAAACAAAATGGGAATGGATATTGATGAAACATACAAGATGGCACCGATATACTGCCCTCTCGGCACCCTATTGGTGTAGCACTGGCTGCTCCGCCTGTATTTTCACTGAGTTTGCGATGTGCACGCGACAAGGTCCCTATGATAGCAATGCTAAAACATTGTGTCAGCCAGAACGTGACAGGTAACAATTAAACTTCAAACAATAGCGACTCGAAGTCGCTCTGTCAGGATCCTGACAGGTGATTGAACAACCCGCGCACGAACACGGAATCTTGCAATGTGTTGTCCTATGTGCGGTGTGCATTGTCCAGTTCGGGGATCGGAATAGGGGTAGGGTTAGGTTGTGTGCATGTTGAACTACTGTCAGGATCCTGACAGCAGGTGTATACAAAGATGACCTACAGAAGGAGTGTAAATGAATACACCAAGTCATGCACATTCAAAATGTGGCCTAATTGTGTGGCCACGATGGCCAGTATCTTTCTACGACCGTGAATCGCTTTGTTATTTGATCGTTTATAGTTATGAATACCGGAGAGCTATGTTTGAACGACATTCCGAGTTGCAACATGTAGAAATGATACAAAAAAAAGCATTTGATAATCACCGTCACAAAAAACAGCCCAACAGGATGATCTTGTAAATTGCGGCCTTTTTTGTGCCAGGAAGGCTCTAAAAGGGCCTTCTGCACGTTGGTTCTCCCTTCGAATACCGCATGATGTCTTCCCGGTCCCCATCGTCCCAATCCTCAGCGGGTAAACAGGGTGGCAGACACAGGAGGCACAAGAGCAAGGGTCATGAAGAAGAAGCGCCGGACGGCGAGCAGCTGGAGGCCGCCCGCACGCAGCGGATCCTCTTGCATGTTGATCTTGATCTCCGCCACGCGTCCGGATCCACATATCGTGTCTAGCCCCAGCTCAGATCGTCGTCCACCTTCAACATAGTCCATGGTACCACCTCCTTGCGTTGAATCCAACGGTCGAATGTGGCCTTAGCAAGGTCCCAAGGCGTGGGTGTGTCGCCAAACAGCATTCCGCCTTTGCTACCAGACAGCTGCTTCGAGGAGGTCTTCTATGCCAGCTGGGTTGTGTCGTCGCCTTGACCGGTCTTCTTCTGGCTGTGCTTCTTGTGGCCCTTCTTCTCGGCACTTTCCTCTTCACGCTTCGCTTCCAGGGTTAGTGGCCCCGGATGAGTTGAACTGTATTCTGACCTTTCCACACGGTGTGTTACTTGTCATTTAAGATAATGCTGTTTTACATGTCACCATGTGTTTGTATCTCTAGGCCATTGTTAGGATCCTGACAGCACGTTGTCCGATATGGGATATTATTCCACACATAGTCATGCCATGTTGTGAAAGAAACACAGTGCCAATGTCAGGATTGTGAGCGCACTGCTGCTAGAAAATTTGACACCACATACACAAAGCGTTGTCGGGATCCTAACAAGACAATTGCCATTTCTTCATTTTAGGTGGACGTCTCGCAGTACTTGGTGGCCAGCATGGTTTCTATGCGGGTGAGGAGGAGTATGCGGAATGCGAGAGGAACCGTACGGCACTGGCCGACTTCATGGTGAAGTACTGGTCCTAGACCCTAAAAGCCGACACGCCCCTAGAGATCCGTGAGGTTCTTGCGGGCAAGCACAATCGCATTCAAAACGGGTGCTCCCCACACAGTATGAAAAAGCGTGTTGTCTGCCTTCAACGTGAGCTGCACCGTCATCATGATGCTCCTCTGGGTGACATGATCAAGTCTATGATGACCAAGACCGCCTACACGGTGCAAGACGGGACATTCAACACAATTCACAAACGCTGGTTTCCGCTTGCAAAGCTTTTGCGCTCGGGTGGTGACGCTGTTGTGGAGGCCGTTGCCAAGTTGTTGGGAAAGAAAACGGAGCCCAAGTTCTAGGACTTCGTTTGTGTACAGGGCCTGCTACCACCGGAGGTGAACAAGGTTGTGGCCCTCATCACCAGTGCCGGCTTTAGTGTTGCAGCAATGTGCAAGCTCTGTAAGTAGATGAAGGCTGACCGATTGTACGACTCGCATCTTGTGAACCCCGGAAACGAGCAAGTGCATGATTCTAGAAGTATGTGGTCACTTGTTGCATATGTGGTCACTTGTTGCACCCTGCCATATTACATGTACAGCATTATCAGGTGGGTGAGATTGTTTATCAAATGCCTGCCTCTTTAGGGACTCGTGCAGACTGACAGCGTATTCTCAATGAAGTTCCTGGTTCTGATCTTGCTGTTCACCTGCCGCCCAAATGGGAATGGTCGCCAGAGTGTCCGTGTCCTCCGATTGGAACCATCATCAAGGCAGGGTTGTGGTCCTACAATGACTATGGTGCCCTCCGGTCACTTTTGTCTCGTGCATTGGTCCCGCCATCGGTATGTTCCGGTGCCCTACACCCGCAATTGGATGTTAGAATTCCGACGTAACGCCACTGATGTTTAGGGTCCACTAGGCCATGGGACATTTCAAGGGGACTCATTGTCAGGATCCTGACTGAGACTGGCGCATAGGCATATCAGGTTATTATCAAACATTACATCTCCTGTCCCATATCTCAGATTGACAGCAGTGATAGCGCTGATCTCCATCGCGTGACTCTACCGCATGAAACTGGTACAGCCGGTAAGGTGGTCCACGTGATCAACGGCATGCCTAGCAAGACGGTTCCAGCTGAGATCATAACTATCGTTTGCTGTGTGAACGGTGGTTTCTGTGTTGGCTCCCAGCCTGACTGTATGTTACGCAGGTTATTTATTGTTTCTTAGGGCTAGACAGCCCAGTGGCCTTGCATCTGACTGTTGTTTCCTTCTCTGTCCTCTTTTTCATTCCGTGACTGACTGTGTTGGCAAAGAGTGCCAACACATATTTGCTCCACAGCACTCGAGCTCTTGACTGACATCGACTACTGACATGCCGTCCGAAAACAACGTCAAGAAGCGCCCTGCCGAGGAAGAGCCAGAATTGGCGGCGGTACGGGCGTTTGTCGAGCACGCATTTCCACTATGGGTGACCAGGGTGTCACCAGACAAACTCGCCAATGGCGTAGCTGAGATGTCCGTCCGGTGGGCGCAGGCTGGCCACAATGTACCACAAGTTTCCAATGCTCTCAAGACTCAGCTGGCTATGGACATCCCCCCAGAGAAAATATTAGATATTTTGTTCGCCTGGGAAGAGGTACACAAATCCCGATACCTGCCAGAGACCGGCAAATTTATGCCCCTGAGACAGGCCAGTGGGTCACGCAAATCATCGACCTCCGAAACCGAGAAGAAGGCGTCCATAAAGGCCCTGGAGTCCAAAATCGAGGAACTGGAAAAGGGGTTGGCTAGAGCGGAGAAAGAGAGATCTCGATCGTCCAAGGAGGACTGGCTGGCGCTCCCCCTCACTGTGCAGACCATCCAGGACTACAGAGACTCCACTACTGGTCTAACTGGATGGATGATTGATGTCCTGGACATGGTGTCAAATGCTGTTGAAGAAAATATCCTGGATGACCCTCCTGTGATCCAAGCCAGTGACATTTGGGCCCTGGTGGTGAAAGCCCAGAAGCAGTATGAGAGAAAGTACGCCAGGTTTGGTAAAGGATCTAAGAGTTCTAAGAAAAAGCGCCGTTCTAAGTCCAGGTCACCCAGGAGGTCCCGATCTGACAGGGGACGACGACACCGTCGCTCCAGATCCCGCTCTCGCTCCCGATCTAGATCAGCCCGCTCAGAGTCTGCTGGTTCGTCAGGGGATGATACCGAGGTCGAGTACTACTACCGTGGGAAATTCCGCTTCTGTGCAATCGATGGGATTGAGTACGTTGTCTTTGCCAGTGGCAAACGCTGGCGCACGGACCGCCCTCCACCGGGCGACTGCGATTTCTGTGGAGGACGCCACTGGGAGTGGAAATGCTCCCGACGCCACAGGCGCTGAAGCGGCTCCTCAGGGTCCAGGCAGGGCAGTGGGCACGAGCCCTGTCCCCCTGATGAGGTGGAAGAAGGTTTCTCACAATGGGCCCAACGACTTGACGACCTACGCCAGAAGGAAAACCCGACAGACTGGAGGACTGTCGCACTCGCATCGTGGGCCAACTCGACACTCCAGGTCTATGCCAACCACATCAAAGCAATGGCTACCACACAGTTCACATCGGACGCCAGGGACCCTAAGATCATCCTACGGAAGTACCTTTTCGGGCTGGCTCAACGTCACACCACGGCATCTGGCATGCGACAGGCAATCAGTGCGTGCACGCTACTGGAGGAGCTTGACATCTGCCCCACATTTGTCCCGTCCAACGCATGGCGACTCGTTCGCGGTAAAGAGAGGCTCGCGGGGGCAGGCAGATCACAGCGTTGGGGCTCGCTGGAAGTCTTGGAAGTCATGGGACGCAGGGCGCAGTCACCACACGAACGCCTGGTCACATCGCTGGCCATCCTGTCTACAGCGTACTGCCTCAGAATTGGGGAAGCGGCGAGCATTCGGGCCGTCGACCTACTCCAGAGCAAGTCATCTATCCGTTTTTTCGACCAAAAGACCAAGCGGCAGTGGGTCACCAGGCCGGCTGGGAGCTATATTGACAGACTATCTGGCTTCATGCGGCTTCAAGTCAGCATCCAGGGGCGATCGCCCTACCTCCCTGTCATCGCAGGGGGCACTCGGGCCCTATCCGCCACCATGTCCAGACTCCTCGAGGGTACCGAGTTCCATGGTATCACATGGCACGCGTGGCGGCGCGCGGGGGCGACGATGTTTATGCGCGCAGGCGGTACCATGCCGGAGCTGCTCCAGTGGGGTCGCTGGAGGTCACTGCGAGTGGCTAGAAAATACGTTGCCCGATGGGATGGGGTGCCATGGGCGAGAGGCAAGGTCCCATGGCCAGTCATCATTCCAGGCTCGGTGGGCGACTGGCGCTATGAATGGAGGGACTTCAAGGCCAGCAGCCTATGGCCCCCCCGTCACTTCATCCGTGACACGGCCCTGGAGTGGTGTACGGACGACTCGGGAGCTGATGACGTGGACATCCAGTCTGGTGCCCCTGATGTTCAGTTCGACGTGGGAGTTCCAGTCCAGGGATTCAAGAGGGCAGCGCGGTCAGCGGATCCTGACCTTCCCGAACCCAAGAAACGGCCTGGGGCCGATGCATCGACCAAAGGTCCGAACCCACCACGTACAGAGGTACCGAAACAACCGAGTGGGAGCCGAGTGGTCCAGGACTTCAATGTCGGTGCCGGCAAGCGCGTACCCCGGAAACTCCCGGCCAGGCACAAAAGACCAGCCACGATTAACATCTCTAAGGATACCGCCCGACTCACGTCGCTCGCCAACAAGGCCCGCAGGACAGCACAGACCTCGGGGGCCGGAGTTCGATGATGTCCTGTCCATGCGGCCTTCGCATGGTTATTCCTCTCGTCAAATCCACCAGTGGCGGTCCCAACTTTGGCGGTCGGCTCGGCGCTACCACCACGCTGGACGTTTGCTCAGCTGTGGAGGCCTCTGTTTGCTGTGTTTATGGTGGCGGTGGAGTTTGTTCGTAGGTTAGACTCGTTTCAATATGTTCGGTTTGTGTTGGACACTGTCAAACATTTACAATTTGCTGAGCTGCTTGCCACATGTGTTGGCTGTCCCCCACTAGTCCCAAGAAGGGGGCGTCTCCAGGTCCGGGGTGTACAAACCAGAGGGGCCATTTACAGGTGCCAGTTCAGATTGCTGAGATGGGTCTGGGGCCCGCAGGGGAGGTCCCGATACCTCAGGATATTTGGGACCGCATTGCCACACGCCAGGCACTCTCTGCTATGTCCAGTGTGGAAGTGCCCCGGAAAAGCCTTCGTCCTGAGGAGTTAGCTATGACTTGGGCGCTGATTCGACAGGGTCACTTGTCTGTCATTCATGACGACATGCGCGGTTGCGGACGTGCGCCCAGTGCACCCATTTTTGTAATACCTAAAACTGCCACCAAATGCTCTTTTATTGTTAATTGTACCCTAGGCAACCAGGCCCATTGTGGACCTAAGCCGCGAATGGTCCTGCCCAATTTGCACACGCTCAGGAGCAAATTCATTCGCTGGGCAGCTATGCCCCGCAGTGCCTCTCCTGACAGGTGGCTCATTAAGCTAGACCTTACGAATTGCTTTCCTTCGCTCCGGCTCCCTGAGTCTGCTTGGGGCACTTTTCGGGTCCAGGGACCGGATGAGTCCACCTGTGATCTCCGCTCCCTCCCATTCGGGTGGAAACTGTCCCCTGCCATCTGCCAGGAGGTGGTGGGTAGGTCTGTGACCGCCAGCCTGGCTTGCATGCCACACCCGAGGCCAAACACTGACGGTAGTGCGGTGGATTATGACCACTACCTGGATGATCTGCTTTTCGTCCAGGAAGACAGGCCCTGGTTGGAGATGTGTGGTCGCATGTTGCCGAGGGTTTTACAGCACCAGGGATATATTATCTCACAGAAGAGTCAGCTTGAGCCTGTCCAGGGCACCACCTGGTTGGGCAAGGACATAGATCTGCGTCGGCTATCTATAGGCAACTCTCAGTATTTGCGCACCCGTGTTTTTTCGGCCCTTATAAATATTCACGGACGTGTTGTGCGCACTAAGACTGTGATACGTGTCCTGGGTCTTATAGGATGGCTCGCTGTGCCCAAGAAGGGGCACCTTCCATTTCTGGCTGGGGTCTGGACGGCGGTTTCTTACAATCGATCTGAATATATCCGGGTAACCGGTACATTTTGGAGGTCCCTTGTGTCTGCGGCCCTTGTGGCCATGCCCGATTTCAGGCCGCCACTTGTCTTGTCCCAGTCCTGGCTCTTTGCTAAATGGCTGGCGGTCGATGCTGCCGAATATGTCAATGACCGGGGTCGAGTGCGCTATGGCGTGGGTCTCTATACCTCAGGCAGGGGTTGGGTTTTTGAGTGTCCAGCCTGGATTTCCACTCAGCAAGTTGCGGAGATGTATGGTATGTCTATCCTGGTCAAATTTGCTATCTCCAGACGACTCCCTCAAGTCACTATGCTCCAGGATAACACGCAGACCATTGGGGGTACTATAAATCTGCGCGCACGCACGCAGCACTGGAAACAGCAACGCATCCTTCGGACGGTAGTTCACAGGCTCAGGACGTCCCAGCTCACACTGCACGTCACATGGGTGCCGAGCCACTTGCAGCCCGCTGACCCACTGTCACGGGTACGGTCCCTCAATGCCGCCCACATCAGGGACGCTACCCGACGCGCTGCCAATATATGGTCTAAACTAACGCAGTCTCTGGATCAAGTGAAACCATATGGGGTGGTTTTTGTACCCCACTGATGTGGTGACCACGGCGATCCTGCGAGTTTCCTTCCATTTTTTTTTTTTATCCTCTCCCTGTCCTATTGTTTTTCGTGGGACCAGCAGTCTATTTGCAAGGCCTGTCAGTTTTTAAAAGCCTGGCGCACCCAGGGGCATCCAGTGTTGAGGCACATAAGGACAGGAAAGAGGCCTAGGTGGTTCCTGCTATTGCAATGAATTCACTGTGTCTTGATGCATGTATCACTGAAACTATCGTTTGCTGTGTGAACGGTGGTTTCTGTGTTGGCTCCCAGCCTGACTGTATGTTACACAGGTTATTTATTGTTTCTTAGGGCTAGACAGCCCAGTGGCCCCACCCGCCCACCCCTTGCCTGTCCCATGTACTGCGCACTTGCCATGACGAACTACTACCGGCTGAGGCCTAGGTGGTTCCTGCTATTGCAATGAATTCACTGTGTCTTGATGCATGTATCACTGAAACCATCGAGTACTCGTTCGTAGCAGTAAGTTTGCCGAAAGGATGGTGTGCATGAGTGCATCCGTTGGTGGCGCGGACACTAACCAAGGAGGAGTTTCTGGTTATGATTACCGGGGAATCTGGTGACGTGAGCACGTTCCTGCAGCTGGTGGATGACGACTTGGACATTGATCTATATCATTACACCATCACGCTCTACGACACTGGTCTGGTGTCCACGGCTACAGTATGACGTAGAAGACGATGCGAATCCTCTCGTCGCAAAAATGCGCAAAAAAGGTATGTGCCTATTTGATACATCTTATTGTTGAGAGAGACACTTCTACTGCGTTCCTTTATTCTGCTTTCCTGCTTTTCTTGAAATCCGCGGTATGTGGCGTACAACCTGCCTGACCGGACGGATCTGCTGTTGGAGGTCATCAGTTGGGTTCTGCGGATGTCCGACGTTGAGGTTCCGGACAACGTGGTGGCTCTTTGGGCGCCGGTAGCCACTTCGTCTGCCTTGCTGCTTGCAGATCTGCTGCTGCCGGCGGATGTTGAGTTGAGCGTCGTTCACTTGAATATGGATGCATCCACTAGTGGCAAGGCAATGTCAGAGAAAGTGGGTTGCAGATGCAGGAGGTGGATTCCTGGAAGCGATTGGATTGCAAGCTCATTGCTGAGAAGTTCGCTTGTGGTGAACGTCTGGGCCGTGAATCTAGTGACGCTGATGGGGAGGATGATGAACCGGGTATATATGTTCATGTGCATTAATGTGCTGATTTTGCTTTTGTACCTACTCGGTATACATTGTCAGGATCCTGACAACGTTCGGTTTGGATGATGTTCTTAGGCAATCTTTTATGTTGCTATTGTCAGGATCCTGATAGTATCCTTGCATTACTCGTTTGCATCCCTCAATCTCATTTTGCTTGTCTACACAAAGACCCCAATTAAGCAGAAGGAGATCCCGAGTTAAAAGATGGCCAAGCCAGCACCCAAGACGTTGCGGAAGCCGACTGCCACGATGGAGACAAAGCAGTCTGGTAAGCCGCGGACTGGTTCGAAGAGGACGAGTGACGAGTCTGCCGGTGTCCCTCAGCCTAAGAAGCGCGTTTGGCACTGCTGAAGGAGAAGATGGCCGGTGTTAAGAAGCAGGTTGTGTCGGTTGCAGTTGATTCATCGTTTCGAATGTTAATGATGTCTTATGTTTACAGTTTTTTTAACTTGTTTTCTTTTGTCACGCTTCAGCTATTGGTGTGATGTCTATCTGTTCATTCAGGGGCGGTCATGTGGTCGGTGTGGTCGTTGTGGTGGATGGTGACTCGCTGTACACATATTGTCGCACGGGTTCCTTTGGGGAATGTAGTGCCATTTAATCAAATACTGTACCATATCTACTGTCAGGATCCTGACAAAGATCCCTTCTGTTCAGCGGTGTTCACAAGTCAGGTTGTTGCTGTCAGGTTCCTGACAACAATTGTACAGGTCATTATTTTCACACTATATGTAATGGTGGTGCACCATCACTGTCAGGTTCCTAACAATGATTGCATTCTTCGTTTTGTTTCATTGTACATGAATGACTACATGAAATGTTATTACACTACCGGGATCTGCTGAATTGACAGTGTGTTTTGAATCTTGTGTGCTGTTTCTCCTGCCAGGATCTACAAGTGGCATTCACATTTGGGTGCATGAATATGTATATGTTGGTGTTGTATCAGATGCTGATGTGCACGCACGATGTATCACACAGTGCTGTAAATTACCCACTGTTTTTCTCCTCGACGATGGGAAATGTTTCATGTTTGTTCCATATGAAAAATCAGTTTGTCATTGGTTGATGTGGTATGTTAAGAACTATTGATTTTCAAGTAAAGATTTACATACAAACAAATCGTTTCCCAGTGTGCCGTCTGGAGAGCTCCTGTTGTCAAAATAAAGTAGACCTGACAGGTGCATGGTTGCGTTTAGTTTGCAAGGTCCCAATTCATTGTCATGAACCCGACAATGGTAGTTGTGTATGTTTGGACTGCAAATTGCTTGTGCAACATTTAGCTTCCTAATTGTTTATGTAGGGGCACCGCAAAAAACAGTACCTTTTTTTCGGTTTCTGCGTTACCTTTGTACAGAATGTGTTTTTGTGTAGGTTTCCGACGCACGTGATGTCATTGCTTTGACCTTGTATTTTGGTTGACAGGGCTGAGGGGCCTCGAAATGGTTGTTCAATCAAAGGCAGGCAGGAGGCATGCCTCCTTCATGTCCCCCATCTTTAGGGGGATTTTGTGTGGCATACCCCATGGGGTGTCATCTTTTATGTTTTCTTGTGAACTCCTTACACAATAGTCCATTCCACCATTTAGAAATGAGATGATATGTGAGGTACATATATCTCCCCAAAAAATTTCAATTTTTGCCTTTCCAACCCCCAGCTATTTTTGGGGAGAGGCAGCTATTTTTGGGGAGAGGGGGTTGTCTGTTGCGGTTGAATTGCTTGCAGAATTTTGAGGTCTGCTCTCTGTAACACCAAAGTAGCGCGCCAGGCAATCATACCAGCATGTTCAGATTCAGCAATACGTTACCAGATGTTGTTGGGTCAACCCGGCCGTCAGAAAGCACCTGGGGCATGTTGGGGGTATGTTGGTTCGGATAGGCCATTTTTTGTTTGTGGTGGGGGGGTGGCAAGGGACCGGCACCTCCGAAGTTCCCATTGGGGAGGGGGGATTTGCCACAAAGGCTAAACGCTTGAACTTTTTCTCTTATCTGCTCCCAATGGCTGGGGTGCTGTCCTATGTCTGTTTACACCGGATTGTGTGGATCTGCCATGGAGTCGTCATAATGTAGCAGGAGGCGGCTGAAAAATCAGGATTTTCGGGGTTCCACTGCTGACTCTCAAAGGGGGCACTGCTTGACTTATCATTCGGTGACCCAGAGTGACCTGCTACCACCCCATGGGAGCACATGGTGAACCCATGGTGAGCCAACTGCCCGCCTACTGGCCATTGTGGGCCGGGACCGACCACAGTACATTGGTTGACCTACTGCACAGGTCCCGTCCGGGTTGCAGTCATCTTTGTTCTTCCGTATGGACCTAGGAGCGTCCTTATAGGAGGGTTTTTCTTCTTTTTTTCCCCCCTTAAGGAACGCACCCCTGCTTGTGCCTTGTGACGAACCACCGTCGGTTCACCGCCAACCGGCGTCGGCTAAGCTCCAACCGCTGTTGGTGATGCACCAACTGCTCTCGGCTAGGCACCAACCGCCGTCGGTTAAGCACCAACCGCCGACAGTTAACCCCACCCTCCGCCGGTCACTGCCAGCTGCAATTGTTGAACCGCCAACTGACCTCGATCTGTAGCCAGTCCAGACACACAGAGGCACTCTCTCTTTTTCCTTAAGGAGCCCCCCGGTATGGGCCCCACAACGCGTGGCCGGGATCCCAAGACCTATCTATTGGGGGCTCACAGATCTGCCCCTCGCCCACGATGGGATCCCACCGGTGAGGACTTAGCTGTGCCTTTTTTGCACATTCAATTAGCCCACGTCTAGAGCCCATCTTGCTCTGTACTGCAGCGTATTGTGACCAAGCCTTCCCACTCTGGCACCCGCTGCCACCTTCATCATTGGGATATTGCGCAGCTCCGTAGTCAGGGTGAGAATCATAAATTTGTGCAGGTGTGCGCATGTGAATGAAGGAGGGGAGAAGTGGTTGACAGGACAGGCAAGGGTGATGTGTGTGGGTCAGACAAGAGGATGAGCACCGGGGGGCGGCTGGGCCCAGTCCTTGTATGCAACACCCCCCAGCCCCCCCCCCGCCCCCGGGGGCTTTGAGAGATAGTGGTGCCGGAGCCATGGCGCCAACGGCGCCGAAGTATTTTTGTGCATGCTTCCCTTTCATCAAACCATCCATGTTTTGAGCGCCCAATTAGCAAGACGGGGTGCTATACAAATGTCGTTCGTTGCGAAGTGAAGATCCCGCATTCGGAGCTCTTCCCCGGCTCCAGTGCAGTCCCAAAACTTTCAGGGGCGAACGCCGGTGGTGACATAGGTAGTAGTGGGTCGCGCGCAGCCCCCCCCCCCCCCCCACCTTGGGAAACCCCCCCCCACGGCCGAACCCCCCCCCCCACACCCTCCAGCCCCCCCCGCGAGTTTTGACAGATAGCTGGGGGGGGTGTCGCATCAGGACCGGTTGTAGTCAGCCCCCCCCCCCCCCCCGTGAGGACGAGATAGGGTAAGGGTGAGGTGGGAGGGTGAGGGACTGTCAACACCTGATGCTCAGTGGACAACCCTCGATTGCCAAATCGTCGGCAACGGCCACGGCTTACTACCGCAATGGTAATTGCTTTGGGAATGGTGTGTTCACACGGTTCCGCTCAGTTGGCCATGTTCTTCTTGGATGATTGGATAGGTGGTGCTGGCCAGGGGCAGCAGCAACCTGCATCAGAACACTCTACAAGTATCTGGCATATCCTGGTGGGCTGTGGGGCATCACTTTCAGTCGCAGGATCACAGCAGCACAATGTGGTTCAGCCCCCCCTCCCCCGCTCAAAAAAAGCCGAAAGTTTGCAGGCTCACAACCTCATGGTGAATGGTATTGTTAACTAAGGCGAGCAACCTCCCTTTATCCAAAAGTCCTGCACATGGAGGTTTTCATCAGGTTGTGGCTGTTGGTTTGAGCTGTGCTTTCAGCAGGAGACAGCAGCTGAAGTTTGCTTGAAACCTCGCTTCGTTAAACCATGCACGGGTCTGTGGTTTGCATTGAGTACTGTCCATATTGTGTTGCATTGTGTTGCAGTATTTGCGCAAGCTCTTGGTGACCATAGAGAAGCCCTACGTGCTGGTGCAACCATTTGTTCCGCAATTGGCAAAAGAGGAGTACAGGTGGATTTTTGCTCTCCATTGCATCCTCTTCCCGTCCTTCCCCCTGGGGGGGGGGGGACTCCGCGGCTCCTAGGACGCCAACAGTTAGTTGGGGGGGGTAGTTGGCGTCCAGAACCGAGGGGTTCATGTGAAATCCGCGGCAACATGAAAATGGGTGCTATGTCAAGATCAACGTTCTCACAAACTGGATCAGTGGAGTGGCGCTGGCAAATCACCCAACTGGAACCCCCCCCCCCTTTCCCCCCATTTGCTCCGGTTTTACCCCCCCTTTACCGGTCCCCCCCGTCTTTATGCCTCTTTGGCTAACAAAATTTCTTTAGCAAGGACGCCATCAACCCCTGCTACACAGCCCTCGCCAGGCCTCCATAGTGTTTCACCAATCTCTGCAATGCTTCCCCACCCTCCCCAAGGCGTGTCAACCCTGTACCACGCTCACCATCACTATGGCCCTCATGAGACCCCTTCGCCATACATCTACAACGCCTTACCAGGCCAATGCAACAATCACTGTATCCCTACAACAGGGACGTGCTCAGCTCCCATGGTTGCTTCGCCACAGGCACCGCCCTGCTCCCATACCATTGCATTCCCTGACCAATGCATACTGTTCTGCATACCCCATCGCCGTTGCAATCCGTTGCCAATTCCCTGATTCTGGCAGGCACTATTTCGTTGGGAAGGAGTTTGTGTCCTGTCTGCGCACCCAGTGGCTCGACAATGAAAGTGAGGCAACGGTGAGGCTGAAGTGCTTCCCTGTGACAAACGCAAAGCTGCTCAAAGAGACCCGTCCCATAGCTCAGAAGGTGGTGAAATTATTGCCCCCCGACAGCGGGCTGTACAGGTACTGTGGTGGCACTTTGACTTTATTGCGCTTGGTACGCGTTTCCAATGAAGTAGCACAATGCAGAGTTCACTTTGTAGGGTGTTGGCAAGCTGTAAACGTTTTGCAGAACTAGTTGCTAGTGGCTTGGGCATTAAGTTCCACATGATGGTTGTAGGGAGTTTCTGTATTTGTCACTGCAAAATTTGCACTGCTGAGAGCTGCTGATGGTTGCGAAAAGCTGTGGGAGGGTGAAGTTGTACAGGGTTTGGATGGTTGTGATGGGGGCAGATTCTGAATGTGGTGGGGCATTTTGGCCTGCCAATGTGTGTGTGAGACAGTTGTAGGCAGGGATGGTATGTGATAGCAGGGCATGCACACCAGCTGCTATGCAGGCCTCAGCCATTCCTATGTAACTGACAAATCCCCTCCAAGAGGTTGTGAGACCAAGAGCATATCTCTCGGGGACGTCGGGTTTCATGCAAACACGGAGGGTTTTCAGGGGTCGGTGCCATTGTTGCCTCATGCCCGCTCAGTGTCCCGAAGGGGGGGGGGGGTATGTGGGGTATATTTGGAAAGCCCTTGAAAATGGCTATTTAGAACAGCCTGGGTCTGCATGCTGTACTGACGACATGTATGAGATTTTCGTCCCTTTTGGACGGTGCCTGTGTTGCTTGCTGCTTCCTTCAGGCATGGTTTGGCTTCCTGCTTCCTTTTTCGGAATAATCGTGTGTGAAATGTGAAGTGCATGCTTGCGTGCCAGCTTTGCGGCCGTGGTGCTGAAAAATGTGCCCCCCCCCCAACCCATACATTTCTGAAATGGCTTCTTCTCGCAGATTTCAAAAAGCATACACATACCCCCCCCCCTCCAGAATAAAATTTTGGTGCATCAGATGTAAAATTGAGAAACCCCTGAAAAAGTACACATTTGCCCCGCGTTGGCATATCTCTCTGGGACGGTAACATTTGTGCCAACATGGAGCGTTTTAGGGGGCCGGTGGCATTGTTGCCTCATTTGTGCCTCTTGAGTGCCTTGTAGGGGGGGGGTATGTGGGGTATATTCAAAAAGCCCTTGAAAAGGGCTTTTCGGAGATGTAGGATTAGGGGGGGGGTCCGGAACCATATTTTTCGAAAATTGGCCGTTACTGTTGACAGGTTGGGGTTTTTTTTGCCTGTTTGGGTCCAGTTTCAGACAGACTGCACTGCACCCCTACCCCCATTACTCCTTATTATGGGCATATGAGGGTCAAGTCATTTGAGTGGATTTGTTGCATTGATGTGTAGAAGATATGTGCAACATGGGTCCCCTCAAGACCAATATGTTGAAAATTTTGACCAATAACTACCTTGGACACCCGGGTGAGGCGTGGCGCAACTTGCAGCATCAAGCTCACCAGAGTGCAAGAAATCAAAGATGGCACAATTTCTCAAACATGCTATCAAGTTGGGACATGGGACCACAATATTTGGATTCAGCACGTCAAAATGCATCCACCTTTCTCCTTTCAGTTTCCTCCAACTCCACAATATGTCGGAGCACCCAGGGGAACACCTATGAGTTGGTGTCCCGTACGTGTGCGCGGAGCAGCCTGAGGCCCGCAAACCCTGAAACGCCAAAACGTTCGGCCTCGGTACTAAAAAATATGGTCACCTATCCCCCCCTTAACCCATACATTTCTGAAACGGCCTTTTCTCACAGATTTCAAAAAGGACACACATACCCCCCCCTGCGGAACGAAATTTTGGTGCATTGGACGAAAGATTGAGAAACCCCTGAAAAAGTGCGAATTTGCTCCGTGTTGGCACATCCCGGATGTCCCCGAAGGATATATCAATGTCCCTGAGAGATATATGAGTGACTCATACCCCGTTTTGGGTGGGGGGTGGGGGTTATTTGAGTGGCATATGCAGCACACGCCGCTGTGGTGCCCCGCGCACTCGTGCAGGCACCGGCCCTGCACGGTCCAGATGCGGAGGCAGCCATCCCTGGCCCCGCTCCAGAGGGTATCGGCCACGGGCTGCAGGCAGATCACGGTGCTGGAGTGCCCCAGGCACTCCTTGACGCGGTGCCCGTCCTCGTCCCAGACGTGAATGCGGTAACCCCCTTTTGTGGCATCCTGGCAGAGATTATCATGCAATGACTTTTTTTCGGGCCGGAGCCCCTAGACCTGGCTGAACACCGAATTTTTTGGGACGTGGAGAAAAATCCACCCCAGTCTCAAACACCTCAAAATCACAATTCTTTCACCATTTTTGAATTGGGGCCACAACACTTTTCAGCCGAAAACCATGTCAGGCCTTGGAAACTTAAAGAATGCTGGTATCAGATGTGGAAGGTCATGGGTTCGTTCCTGGCTGGTACACCGGCTAGGGGTGGCGCGTCTACCTGGGAAGAGCATCTTCATTTGTTCCAAAAACACCACAAATTGGGAAGCCTGGATCCACTCAAATGAACACTGATGATTGTCAGTGTCCATAGAAAAAAGGCGACAGAGATTGACTGAGCGTCTCACCCTCTTTCTCTAGCATGGGTTGCACACCTCGCACATGTGAACCCTCTGGATTGCTCCAAATTTTGTTGAGGTGGATTGGCTAATTATGGCCATGTCACCGACATCATACCCTATGTGAGGTTTGACCTCTTGGGTTTGAACACAGGACCCTCTGGAAGTTGGCAGAGGTGCGGTGGTCGCATTCAACAACCGCTATGATGGGACTAATTTCTGACGAAAACCGCAATGTAACAGAACATCAAAATAACAGTGTCTCACACATGGTTGTGTTTGATTGACAAGTTGGCAATCTCTTTGCTTTGGAGGTTCTGAGATAGGTACCAAAAAAAATCAGATTGTTGGAAAGAAGATTTTTAAAGAAAATTGTGAAAACCAAGGAAAATAATGCGTTTTGGCAGCAAATGAGATAAGAAGGATACAAGTCATTTCCGAAATTTCACAGAAATTGATGCAATGACCAGGGACGAAAGAGTACCGGTCATTTTTCTGTGACAAGATACTTGATAGAAAAACCTCTAAAACCAAACCAACATTTCACATTGTTTCAACACTGAATGGACATGCTTCAGAAATTCATCCAAAGTGGATGAACTTCCACATACAAGGAGGGGGGGGGGCTTTTTGGCGGGAACTCGCCGTGAGATATATTGCGTTTCTAATTTTTGCGAACTTTCCCACACAATTTTCAGGCCGCTGTGCGAAATAAACCCGCTTTGAAATTTAGCGAGATTTCTTGTCCAACAGTTGCCTTTGCCACACACTGAGCATTTGTAGATGGGGTATGAAGCCTCTCGCCGTTGTTCATCCCTTTGTTGCACAGTTGTCCATTTTCTGCATACACTGTGCAGTTTTCTCTCCGCCATGCTTCGTTTTTTGAAGCCCCAGCCCAAGGGGGGGGTTTCTGAGAAATCCAATAGCGTGGGGGGTTTTGACCCCCCCCCCTTTTTAAAAACGGTCCGTGGGGGGTTTTTAAGGGTGTTTTTCGACGCAGACACACCATTTCTGCGAAAACTTTTTTTGGTGATATTCTTTTGGACTGCACATCCAAAGTTTCGTCCTTCCCTCCAATTCAGCCACTTTTGATGTTGTCCCCCCACTCTGAAATCCACGCTTTGTTGCGTGGCCCCCCAAAAATAAGATTTTCCAATTCTGACTGCCGCCACTTCTGATTCTGCCCCCCGCTCTGAAGCGGTGGGGACCCCCCAGGCGGCAGGGGTTAGCCACCTTGCCCACTTGTGGGCCACTTCTGATTCTGCCCCCGATGATGCCGATGGTCGTTGGCTCATTCCGGTGGGCACCCTGTCTACCTTTGTGAAAACCGCAAAGGTGCCCAATTGTCCTCAGTTGCGTGCAAAGCCATACGCTGGTGTGGCACATACTAGCTTGCGGCCCGCGGAAGCAACATAATTTTGTTTGTTTTGTGGAGCGGCCATTGCTTTGGCAAGGATGCGCAATCATGTGGCAGTGCACTTGCAAAAAGGAGAGGTGGTAACGGACCCAAGGATGTGTGGTGAGGCCGAACCTTGTGGTCTCTGTGGGCGCACAACAGGCACGTGTACCACAAGTATTGTGCGCAAGAAAATCAGTAGCACATGCCCGTGTGTGGTCCCATTGAAGCCCGCAGTGGCCATGCGCAAACAAGAAAACATGCCCCGTGAATGTCCTATTCTCGGGTGCAGTGCCACCCCGTGGATTTTGAACATCAAAACTCACTTTGCATGGTGCCATCCAACTGTGGCACCAAACATCGTTGATAGCATGCACACTAGGACTAAAAGGCCCACACAATGGCGCGGGGAGGGAGGCGTGGCCCGCCATAGCCTTAAGGGCCTCCCGAGTTGCGTTGGCCGACAGTATAGTCACATACACACCCCTTCTTTTATGCCCTCCCCTTGACGCACCCCATGGTGTATTTCTAACCCCATGATGCATTCCGAACCCCATGACCCACCTTGATGCGTTTCAACCCCCATGCTGCAATTCTAACCCCATGGTGTATTTCGAACCCCATGACCGCCTCGGAGACCCACAGTCTCGAGGTTTCTGGCACCCACGGCCGGAAATACCCAAGCCGATGAAACCCTACCATAGACGTTGGTAGGGGCGGTGCGAATTGTCGGATCACACCTGGGCCGCATACCCAACTGTTCGGAGGTGCCCGACACTATGTATTTCATTGGGGGGGGGTTGGGGGGCGGGTGCCCTTCCCGCGGACAATACCCCCGCGCAGCGAAAAACCCCCTTAAACCCCCCCCCCCCCAAAACCCCCCCCTTTTTTAAATTTGGCTCTGGGGGGGGTTTTAAGCATGATATCCGATTTCCGAGAATCCCCCCCCTGCACCAGCCCAAAACACATGAACGCCAGGAGAAGATTTCTTGCAATGGCCCAGCACTTGAAAGCCACTGCTGGAGCACACCGTAAAACGCACCGGGCTGCATACTCGAAAAAGGCAACAGCAAGAGACGAAGAATTAACAGCAACCCTCAAGGAATTCACAACAAGCCACTAGGAAGGAACAACAAAGCATTAGCAAATAACAGAAACCACCAGCAACCAAAGGCAGGCTCACAGCATGTGGGTGCGACATTTCCCACAGCAAATTCAGGACTGCATGCGAAATAAACCCGCTTCGAAATATCCCACAGCGAAAAATTCCCGCTGCAACCCCTGAAAAGTGGAGAAGCAACCTGGAATTTGACTCCATTTTGGTAATGAGGAATAATGCCTGGGTTAGCAATCCTCAACTTTGTCCATGGCCTGCACCTTTCCACAGGGTCGATCTCTTCCGTCAGGGCGACAGGTGGGCAGTGAACGAAGTTGAGATGGTGGACTGCAGCCTTTTACCTGAGGACCAGCCCGAGGGTGCTGTCCTGGTTGAGACCCTGGCCCACCACCTCACCACCCTGCGGCCCCTGCGCGCCCCCTGCAAGCCGTCCGTGCCCGTCCTGGACCGCACATACGCAGCAGACCTGACCCCAGAGCACTGGGCACGCGTCCAGGCCACCCTGAAGGCCTCCCTGAAGGCTTCACGCCGCCTGGTGGGCTCCACCCCTGTCCCTGAGACCGTGGCTGTGCCTCCGGCCAAGCCCGGCCCCCTCAAGGCACCCACATGGAAGACTGGCTCTGGGAAGGCTGAGGGCAAGGCCCTGCCCCTCCCTGCCAAGGGCACCTCGTCAGCCTTTAAGGCGGGACCCAAAGCCCCAAGGGGCCAAAAGCGGGGCAGGCCTATCACAGCCGACCCGGCCACTCCGGCGGCCAAGCGGAAGCGCGGGCGGCCCAGTCTCTCCCAACAATCTGCCGTCACTCCGGGGGGGCCGTCCCAACCCGAGGGCGTCCCTGTGTCGGCCCCTGATCACAAGTGCAACCTGACCTCACATGCCAAGCCCACCGCTGCCCCTGCCCCTAGTACAAAGGCAACCTCCACCCCTGACCCTGCCCCTTCCCCTGCCGCTGCACATACCCCTCTCCCGGTCCCTGCGCCCACTATCAAGCCGAATTCTGCCAAGGCAAAGCCTACCGTCACCCCTAATCCGGCACCCACTTCTGATCCTGTCACTGCCCCTGTTACTAACCAGAAGGCGGCCTCCACTACAACGCCTGCTCATAAATCCAAGTCAAACCCACCCTCTGCTGCTGCCTCACAGCCCGAGGCCAATTCCAGCACAGCCTCGTCAGCTGCCTCCAGTATTACTCCCACCCCCAAGTCTGTTTCTTCATCTGCCTCAAAGCCCAAATCTACCTCTACCTCTACCTCTACCACTACTTCTTCTGCCCCTGCCCCTGCCCATGGCATGCCCAGCGCTACCAATGTGCCCGCCTCCCGGAAGGCAACCACCACCAAAGCACAGCCCAAATCCACCTCAGGCCCGAAGCCTGCCGCCCAACCTGCATCCAATGCCATGCCCCGGGCGCCGAAACAGACTGCGAAACGGCCACGCTCCGTCAGTCCGAGCACAGGCCTGCCCCCCATACCCCCTCCGACGCCAAGCTGTACCAATGCGGAGCGCCAGCGTACACCCTGCTCGGGAGCCGGCCCTTGCCCGGGCCCCAGGTCTCAGAAAGCGGCCAAGGTGACGGCCAAGCGCCCTCGTCTGAGTGGTGCCGAGAACCCACGCCCCACAAAGCAGACCTGTGCGGACCTGCCTCCGGCGCCCGCCATCACCTTTGCCCACCCCGGCCCTCCAGCCAAGCTCCCCTCAGTAGCAGCCGTCCACAAGCCGTACCCCAAGTCTCGCTCCCGGTGGGCGCCCATCACGGCGGGCATCCCTGAACTGGCACTGCAACGCCAGGCTGCCGGCCCCACACCCACCGCCCGAAGCAGCTGCGGGGGCATTGCCAAAGGCAAGCGGGCCTCGGGCCGGGCCGGCAAAAAGGGCAGTGGGGGCAAGAGAGGGGCGCAGGAGAAGCGGATGGGGCCAGGGGGTGGCTGCCGGACTGCTGCGCCGAAGGCGGAGCCGCAGAGCCCCGGCCCTGGGCCGCCCCCCGGGCCGGACTCCTGTGGGAAGCTTCATCCTGAGCCTTCTGCTGCAGTGCGTGCTGAGCGGAGTGCTCAAAGTAAGGCTGGCCCTAGCCCTCAGCCCAGCCCTTGCTCTGACCCCGTTGACAGCCTGACTGCCAGTACTGCCCTCAGCCTGAGCACACCCAAGCCTAACGGTGACACACCCGCCAGAACCAAGAACAAAGAGCGTGTCGTTGTGTCCTCTGACCACAAGCCGCTTTCCCACTCGACTGCACAGCTGACCCCTAACCCGCAAGGCGAGCAATCCAGCGCAAACCTCATGCCTGACACCAGCCCCAGCCCTAGCCCCAAGCCCAGCCCTGACTGTGGGTCGGACCTGAGTCTGGACTCCAAGCCCCAGGGTTCAGGTCCCAACCCCAACCTCAGCCTCAAGCTGGAGCCTCAGCCTTGCCAACTCAATAATCTCAGCTCCATCCCTGATTCTTTACGCAGCCCCGCCGCTGCTCATGGCCCTATTTCAGATGGCTGTGAGCTGTTGCCTGGGCCATTGCCTACTGCTGCTTCTGCGGCTAGTTGCTCTGTGACACACATTGTGGTTAGCACACAGATCCCCCATGTTATCCCACAGAGGGAGATTCCAAGCACTCCGGACCTTTCTGACCTTAGTGCCCCCCTGTGCAATGCCGCTACTGCTCATCCAGACCTGTGCAATAACGCTGACACAAGCCCCACCGCAGGGTTTGGGCGCGGCTCAAACACTGATGCTGCCTCAGGCCCAGTCCCTAAGCGCCCCCCTATTCTTGTGAAGCTGTGCCGACCTATTAAGTGACGAGACACCTCTACCAGGTGCGCACTGGTCGCTGTGCAGCAGTCGTGAAGCAGTATTGAAAGCCCTCGGATGTTCACACAAAATCGAGGTGTGAAATTTTCCGACACTCAAACAGCAAAAACTCCGGCTGCCCTCGGCCCTCTGCCCCAGCATGCTTGAATCGCCAAAAGGGAAGGAGAAGCCCCCCCCTGCAACCCCCCCCCCCCCCCCGGGACCATCAAAAAATTCCTCGAGGAAATGTTACACTTTGTAAAAGGAAAAGTTTTTCTGGGGGCCATTTTTGGGACACAGAGCCTTATCCCCTGCCCCCTGCTTCTAAAACAAGCCTGCTCTGCCACCCATGGCATGCCAAAGTCAGCCCACCGTTTGGCAGGGCCTGGCAGGGGTTTGGAACATGGAGTGTGGGGCTGACTGTGGACGCAGATCCGGGGCTCAGGGCACTGGGGTTGGTGACATTTTACCTTTGCAAGTGGTTTTGTGTGGGTGCTAAAGATAGTGCAGTGTCTCGTGTGCCATTTGACGAACCTCTGAGCCAGTCCGAAAGGCCCACTGCCCCCTCCCCCCACACACAATATACAGCTCCCGGCGAGTTGCAAACTGTTTGGGACACCACGATTTGAGACCTGAGAATGCAGTGAAGGCCGTGTGAAGGCAGGCGCGGCTAGAGCATTGGTGGCGGGTCCACACCTGACCTTTTGTGGCCCCCCACAACGGGGATGCCTGTGTTGTGGAATTGATTTGTGTTTTTCAGTGCAAATTGTGCTTTGCCTGGGGCCTTGAGACTCCTCTGGTGTGCCCTAAGGCCGTTTCGTGCAACAGGCCTCTTCCACACAACAGACAACAGGCGTAGATTGGGTTCGGTGTGATATGTACGAGCTATGAGGCTCAAGACCGATGCATGTATTGCATGTATCCGGCAGGCATCCATGCGCAAGATGTCTCGTAATTTCGGGCCAGTTTGTGGTTGCCACTTCCAGCGACCAGTTTTTTGTTGACCAGTTTTCCATTGTTGTGCATGGTGCTGCCAGTAGTTTTGCATGGGAGGACTAACACTGGTACCACGGCCTCAGTATTCCTTTCACCACCACCACCACCACCACTGCCTCATTCCTATTGCTCCCATTACTATTGCCACTGCCATGCCCACATGCTGGACTAGTGCCTCTATTCTGATGACCATCAATGCACCGATACCACCGCAACTGCCATGGCCATCAACATTCAGCACTATAAAAAGCCGTCCGAGTGTCACAATGGCATGAATCACTGTTACTGCCTTTGCCACGGCCATCAACCCCTGCCATACAAGCATCACCACTGTGTACATTTGCGGGAAGCAGACCAGAACACACAACAACACAAAACACATGTTGCAATGCATTTGCCACAGTGACTACAACACATATGGCAGAGGCTGGAACAGGGCTCACAGAGTTTCCACAGCTGCCACTACTGTGACAACTGCCACTGCTGATGCCATGCCTTGGGTACGCTTGTGCTTCATCACTGCCTGCATCACTGGCACTGTATTTCCCCAAAATTGCGTGGAATTGTCTTGCCCACCACCAGTGCCTCCTTTGCTGCTTGCATTCCTTCCCCACCCCGCCTTTCTCCCCCAGGGCAATGCCCTTACCCCATCCAGGGAGGTCAGGGAAAGAGCACTCTATGCAACTCTGCCCATTGGACCATACGACCAGACATGAATCGAAGTGGGTATGCGGTGAAGGTTGTGTGAAGGCAGGCGTGGCTGGAGCAAAGTGGCGCGTCCACACCTGAATTTCTGAGGCTCAGGGTCCTTTGAGCACCCTGAATAGTCTGGGCACTCTGGGCCACATGGCATCGGCACACCATCAGGTTTATCCTCATTCGATGTTCCCAGCTGTCCTCTTTGCACCCAAGGGTGCACACAGCTGGACCAGTGGCATTAACTTTTCTCTTACCACCTCTGTGACGTCGTCACTCCGCCAGGAACTCAGTTGGTGCTCCGGCCCCCTGCGAGGAGTGATAGAACTCCTTTCATGACAGAACTCCTTTCCAGGAATTTCTGTACAGGTCTGTGACATAGTTCTTCTGGCAGGAGGTAATGCCATATATACATGTGCTGGGTGAGGTGTTGGCCACAAGGAGTCACGGTGAGCCACACAGACTGCGGCAACAACCTTGGCACCAACCCACAAGGAGGTTCCTGCAGCCATGCGCAGCCACAGAAGTGACACCATGTAGCAACAACCGCTGTATTTTACTATGTGTGTGGCATCAAACCCACAGATAGCTCGCAGACATGATTGAGAGGATTAAAGAAGCATGCTACTGAAAGCTGCAGGGTGAATGCAGAAGGATGGGTCGCCTGCGAGCACCCCCAAAAACTCACTGTAAACGGCCGCTGCATGCTCACGGGTGCACCAGAGCGGGCTGTCTGGTGGATTATCCCAAAAAGTGAGGAAGTCGTTGGACTGAGAGGACTGGAGCTTTTTGAGTGCTTTCTTGATGTGTGTGCCTGCCACCATGGAGCGCCTCAGCTGTTTGGCGACCTGTTTGGCGTACTTTGCCCCATTTGTCAGCCAGCTGCTTGTTAACTGCTGTGCATGTGAATCAGAGCCCCCCCGTGTCCAACGAATGCCGTGTCCAACAAACCCTTCTGTTCGGACCGTATTTTTTGAGGACATAATTAATTACGTACTTAATTATGTGCCGGGCTTCAGAATCGAGATTTCAGGCTCAAGGATCAGGGAAATGAGGGGTTGTAGTGAGTAATTGTGGGTACATTTGTAAAGCAGGATGTGAGGGAATTGTGTCCCTCATCTACAGGACCTCTGGACCTCTGTTGCCCACCATGACTGATTCTCTGCTTGCACTTGGCCAGGAGGTGCTATACAAGCGGTGTCCGTCCGAAAGGTCCCTGAGCCAGATCAGGCTGCCACTTCTTCCCGAGCCAAGAACAAGGAGGGCCCCAAGCCCGGGGAGCATGTTCAGCTTTTCCGCATGGAGCGGGACCGCAATAAGGGCTTCTACTCTAAAAAGCGCCAATTGGAGGCCTCCATCGCTTTGTACTTTGAATGGGCTGGGTGTCTTGTGCCTAGGGATGTGTTACCGCCGTTACCGCCGTATTGTTGCGCGCACCGAACGGACATGCTGAAACTCCTGCAAAACCTGCAGGAGTACTGTGAGCTGCGCTGGACGGCCATACTACAGGCGCCGGCCCCTTCGCCGGATACCAAGCAACGGAATGCCCAGCGGGCCAAGGAAAGGCGGGAGACAAAAGAGCCTAGCCCCAGCATCAGGGAACGCATTCCCAAGCTCAAGTACACGTCGTCGCTGCTACCAGCTATGCACACCCCCAAGACTCTCACTGGCAGAGGGGGGGGGCAAGAAGAGCACCGATTTGTTCGCGGCTGACTACTTCCCAGCACACCGCAATCATGGAGCCCCCACCAGGCCCTATCGGTTACTCCGACCTGCCAAACAGGCAGCTCCACCTCAACATGAGCAGGATGCACTGGGTGTGAGTCAACAAGCAGCTCTGCCTGCGGCGCACGCGGAAGTGCCTAGCACCTCATCTCAGCACACGAGTGCGTTGGCCCCCCTGGATGTGCCTCCGGGACGGCCATCACACCAAGCATCGGTGGAATACCTCACGGAGGAGGGGCCCTCTACCCCGGAAGTTTTCTCCTCGTCATCCTCATGGGAGTCTGAGCCCATCAACAGTGGGAGACACAGCCGCGGGGCGGCTGCGGAGCCACAACGTCGCCCCCCGAGATCCCCCGAACGGCATGTCCAACGAACACACCCGTTCGGACCGTATTTTTTGAGGACAAAATTGTTCGTTGGACAGCTACAGGACTCTGGGCCGGAGTGGGGTCACAACGAGAGCAATCGGAACCCTGAGGGCCGCTGCTAGCCGGGCCAGGCCATGCCAAGACCGCAGCAGTGCCTCCTCCCCGCCGAGTGTCTTGTATCGCTCTGTACAGGCCTGGACCCTTGCTTTTTTTCCGCACACCAGCTTACCCCTCTACTGACCGGCTGTGTATGACCCAAATATGGACCTGCAAGGCATCTCATGCATGCAATGCACACATACGCCAACACACATGAGCATACTGAGGGACACCACTGCATACATCCACGCATGCTGCATTATGACATGGCATACACGCTCACGGCCCCATATGTGGACATCTCTTGCCACCCGCCCACACACACGCCCTGTGTGAGGCGTTGCCAGCACATGCGACCAAGGGACGCTGCTACTGTTCAGTGTATACCCCGCCCGTGGCACGACGCGCCCAACATGTAGGAGTCCATCACACAACATCAAGCTAGCACGCGGCATGGGTCTTTGCGATATGTTGCATAGGAACACTGCACCATATGGATTGTGTGCGTACAATGGCACTGACTATGTATTATGTGTACACATGAGCGCTCATACCTGACCATCCCTCTGCATCATCATGGAGATGCAAGCTTCGGCGAGGCCAACACTCAAACCGTCTGCATACCGATCCACGGATATTAGTGCGTGGCGACCCTTTGACCCGATCACACCGTATCCTCCGCCTGATGCAATGAAATGCCATCGTGCCGATCTACAAAAACGTCAGGGACCAACTGATGATGCACATGAGCACACACACTCCATAATGAGGCGGGGTGGCCGGCTGTGTCATGCATGTGGCCTGCGTAATTATGTTGCCTGGGTACGATGCCGACTCTGCTGCCGCTCAAAATATGAACTCTGAGAGCTTTGCAGGATAGGGATAAAGCACAACGGCCACGAGAATCCACCACGCAAACGCAAGACGGGAAGGCGCCATGAGAAGAAGCACACAATGAAACCAACGATGAAACAATGAAAGGAGACTGGATTTGCCCCCATTGCGGAAATCATTATTATGCCCGGTGCACAAGGTGTCACACGTGTACGATGCGCAACTGACCAGCGTGTCCCAAAACCTACATAGCACGAGCAGTTGGCACCCTCGCCGTTGCTAGCTGGCCTGATGACTTAGGCCACCGCTATTACAGGTACCGGATGGGATGACGCCCCAGTTGTTCCCGTTCCTCCTGAAATCCGAAATCCGATGCACTGGTGCGTTGTCACACTTGGCCCACATTGGCGACCACACATATGAATGCCGCCCAGTGCACTGCACACGCGCACAAGTATATAAGGAAATGCCAGCTCACGTACCCTGAGCACTGCGAAGGACCGAATAGTTATGTAGTCCGAGCATTACATGCGCATCACATCCACAATGTTCAATTGCCATTTCGGCGTGGCAGATTGACTGCACTACTGTATGAAGGAATGACACATGTTATGCCAGCATGCCGCATGGACCTGTGGTCCGCTCAGTTACTGAGTGTGCCTGTGCTGTACATAAATGGACCTTCAGCTTTCCGAGGTTCTCCCGAGTACACTCAATGACACCTTGAGCGTCAGGATAAAAAAACACAACATTGTTCGTTGGACACGGGGCGGGTGGTGGGGAGGGGTAGGGTCAAACTAGCCATTAACCGCTTGAACTGTTTCTCTTAGGCCATGTCAAACAAACTCTTCTTTGCATACAATACCCATACCCACCTCCATGCAGTGCTTTGAAGCAAGACCAATTTCAAAAAATATCTCTACAGAATTGCGTACTGCATGTCAAGCACATTGTAGGCCTTGATTCCTGCTAATGGACCATAAAGCCGTTTGCCCACTTCGTCCACTAGTTACCCGGTGGCCTCTCCCGCCCATGTACCCCAACATGACTGTGAATGTTTGGAGAACTGGGGGCGGTTTGTGGGAGGGGTCACGAGGTAGTCCTATGACAGGCTATGCTTCTACCATGAGGAGGACTATGACAGGCTCAACCCTCGAGGACCATATCAAAAGGAAGATGGTCAATTTTAATTTTTAATGTGTGAAAGGGTTCATATATTAACCATCCAAAAATTAACACGTTAACCCCATTTTGGGTGATTTGCAACTCTTCGGTTCATTCCTTATCGTGGCCATCATGGGGTTTTAGTTGTCAAAACGGTGCACTACGGGGTGTTAGAGGGGTTGCATTGCCGTTGAGTTGGGTATGTTGCCCCCCCCCCCCCCCTCAGGCCCACCACCCACCCCACTCCACATCACCCTTTTCCCATGTGTTGGTCCTGTTATGCCTTTCTCTTGGGACACCCTTATTGAGCTTAGTATGACGCTTATGCGTTTGAGTGGTGCCAAGAGTTTGCGTGACTCTCAGGTCTCACAACTCCTCGGCGAATGGGTGGCCTCGGCCCCTTTGGCCAAGGGCTCATGAGCCGAGGCCACCGAGGTTGCCCAACCCCCCCTCATTCGCAACAAGCAAATAGAGGCAGTGAGGCAATATGCCTCTCTTCTCTTTCCGGCGCCTGGCTTCATTGGGCTCCTCATGGACTTGAACGTCCCCAAGGGCGGCTTCTAGCGGGTGTCGAAGTACATGACCTACCGGGGGGCCACCTAGACCGCCGCAACGGGCCTCCTATTCCCCCGGTCCATCCCCAGTCACAACAATCCGTGGCCACTTGGAAGGAGTTGGCCGAGCCCCTTGGGCTGGGGTTGCCCTTGTCCGTGCCGATCCCATAATTGGCCAATGCAATGTTGGGTGTGCTACGTCCAATCACGTTTTGCACTAGTGGACACCATTGATTGCAAGTGGCCCCTGACGTTTATTTTGCGTGGGGCATGGGGATGCATACCCATGTGGTGGTAGTTGGACCCAATTATCCATTGGGCTCATCAACCACGGCAAGCAAGATTGATGAGTAGTGAATGGCCGCTTGTGACACGGGGGCGTTTGGTAGCTAAGGGGGCGCATTTAGCGCAGTGCGCGTGCAGGGCAAGTATTTGGGCGTCTCGCCGTACTGGAGACCCATACTTTGGGATACTAGGGGCATCATTAGTTGTCAAAGGTACCGGCCTAGGGAGTCGATGGGTGCCGAGGGCGCCCAATTGTCCACAAGCACCAAAACTAATATCCTCGGCGCTTGAGTTGAGGTGACGGACACACAACGAAGGAGCAATGAGAGAAGGAATACGAGAGGAGTGCTGAAGCCCAGAGACCTCATCCCCAAGACATCAGAAGACCCATGGATGGTCGCTGTCATGCAGAATGTGATGAACATGGTCATCCATCATATACATGATCATGATGATGCATATTGATGATGATGATCAAGATCGAAAAATTCAGGAAAATCATCGAAGGTCAGAACTCACCAGCCGACGTTATGTACAAGCTAATTATGATATCTGGGTGTTTGGCGCCTCTGCCATTGTCTCAGATTCAGGTCTGATTTTGGGAGATTTCGGGCAATTTTGCATGATTTCGGACATGATTCGACCAATGAGGTCGTCCTTAGGAGCGCTTATGTGAAGGTAAGGTAGGTTGCATTGGTCTTCTGCTGGGGTAGTTTGGGTGACCTAAATTTAGGCGCGTTTGGAAGGGGTGTGCCTAGGGGCTCTTTGGGGGGAACATAGTCTGAAAGTAGCGCGCAGTGCAAGGGCGCCCCCTAAGTATCCGTTCATGGCCCTCCCAGGGGTTGCCCCTAAAAATAACACTGTAGCGCAGTGTCAGGCATTTTTTTTTCTATCCCCCCCCCCCCCCTCCAAGTGGCCTCAAACTTTTGACCCATGTGGATCGGGGTTTTGGAGCTGTGGGCCACTGCCCTGGGCTACCTGCCTATATTAGAAGATGATCTTAAAACCTTCATGAAAGCATTACATTCTCTTTTGCATGATGCGGTGCTTCAAAACCCTGCCCTACACATCAATCTGCCTGTGCCCCCGTCCAGAAAACACAAACAGAACGAAACAATGCGAGTTGGAGGAAACTTTGATATATTTGCACCAAAAGGATTCACCATGGTCTTCACCGATGGCTCCTCTTAGGAGATGGCGGTGGTAGGCAGGGCAACCAGTTATGGTATTTACTCTCACCCTGATGTCCACATTTCTGCATATGTTCAAGAGCGTCTCTCACAAACAAAGAACACAGCAGAGCTCCTGGCTCTGCAGATTTCCACCTTCAGAAGGTGGCCATTTGCACGGACAGTGAATATGTTTACCTAGATGCTGCGGGGGCAGCCAAACGATGGAAGCACAGGGGCTGGGTTGGTAGTAGTGGGTCGGTCTCCAATCTCCTGCTGGGGGAAACTTCGTCATTATGACCGGTGCCTGCAGGTTTGGTTCGGCACAGGTCAGAAGTTGTTCAAGACCCCAGTGATCATGCCTCCTCTGCAGGTCATGACGGCCATCAGTGACTATGATGCACTGTTGGCTGATGCCCTTAGCGCATTTACCAAAGCGTCAGATGTGTTGGGAGGTGATGCTGTGCCGCTGGCTGCAAGTGCTGTGCGTGCCTTCGAAGCCCAACGTGACTTTCTTGCCCAAGCAGTGGCTATGCCTGCACCGGCTGACCCTGCGCCACTCCTGCAGCCAACCGGCCAGGCCTTGGCCGCCGCTGGGGACCTTGTGGGCACCCTGAAGCGCGGTCCCCTGGGCAACCATGCGCAAGCACTGCAGGAGGGGCTTGGGGCACTGACGTGGGTCACTGTGAGCCCGACCCCTGTCCCACACATTGCGGAGGCCAAGGACTCCATGCAGTTCTACCTCAACAAGGTCCTGAAGGAGCACCGGGCCACCGGCCCAGAGCACGTCGCGTGGTGCACCGCTCTGACCGCGCTCCCGACGGCGCTCGTGGCGTACGTCAAGGCGCACCATACGACCGGCGTCGCGTGGGGGAGCCTCAAGACCGGCACCGCCGCCCCAGCGGTGGGGGCGGTGGCCGCGGCTGCACCCGCAACGGGCGCAGCCATTGGGGCGTATGACGACTGGTATGGGGAGTACGTGAAGCCGTTCTTGGCGACTTGCACGGATCTCGGCGACGACCTGGCGGCGCTCGGTGGCGCCGTGGAGGCGACGTTTACCGCGCAGCGCGCGTTCCTCGTGACTGCGGGTGGCATGCCACGTCCAGAGGCAGAGAAGGTGCAGGCACTCCTCAAGCCCACTGCCGATGCCATGGGGGTGGCGGCTGGCAAAGCGCCAAAGCATCCGCAGCACGAAAACGCGGTGGTGGAGGGACTGCAGGCGGCGGCCTGGGTCACCGTAGAGCCGACGCCCGCCCCCTTTGTCACGGAGGCCGTAGGGTCCGCGGATTTCTACCTCAACAAAGTGCTGGTCGCTGCGAAAGGGGGCGACGCCCGCCACACCGCGTTTGCAAAGCAGTGGCGGGCCGCCCTTGTGGCTCTGTCAGCGTATGTCAAGGCGCACCACACAACCGGCGTCGTGTGGGGGAGCCTCAAGACCAGCACCGCCGCCCCAGCGGCGGGGGCGGGGGCGGTGGCAGCACCCGCAACGGGCGCAGCCATTGGGGCGTATGACGACTGGTATGGGGAGTACGTGAAGCCGTTCTTGGCGACTTGCACGGATCTCGGCGACGACCTGGCGGCGCTCGGTGGCGCCGTGGAGGCGACGTTTACCGCGCAGCGCGCGTTCCTCATGACTGCGGGTGGCATGCCACGTCCAGAGGCAGAGAAGGTGCAGGCACTCCTCAAGCCCACTGCCGATGCCATGGGGGTGGCGGCTGGCAAAGCGCCAAAGCATCCGCAGCACGAAAACGCGGTGGTGGAGGGACTGCAGGCGGCGGCCTGGGTCACCGTAGAGCCGACGCCCGCCCCCTTTGTCACGGAGGCCGTAGGGTCCGCGGATTTCTACCTCAACAAAGTGCTGGTCGCTGCGAAAGGGGGCGATGCCCGCCACACCGCGTTTGCAAAGCAGTGGCGGGCCGCCCTTGTGGCTCTGTCAGCGTATGTCAAGGCGCACCACACAACCGGCGTCGTGTGGGGCGCCCCTGGCGTACCCAGTGCCCCCGCCCCCGCCCCAGCACAAGCTCCTCCGCCTCCGCCCCCAGGCCCGCCTCCACCCCCGCCCCCTCCCCCTCCCCCACCCCCACCCCCGCCAGGTCCCCCCCCACCCCCTCCGGCTGGTGGTCCGCCTGGCGGCGGCGGCGGTGACGGCGGGGCCGCGGCGCTTTTCGCGGAGATCAACTCGAAGGGCGGTGGCATCACCGCGCACCTCAAGAAAGTCACGCCGGAAATGAAGACCAAGAATCGCCCGCGTGACGCCGACCCGGCCCCGGTCCCGGCCGCGCCGGCCCCGGCGCGGGCGCGCCCGGCCGCGGGACCGGGAGCCTCTGGCGCCAGGAAGGGGACGCCAAAGGTCGAGCTGGAGGATGGCAAGCGATGGGTGGTGGAGTGGCAGACCGGCAAGCGTGGCGCCCCTGTGGAGCTGACACTGGGCCCCGTGGAGCCCCACCAGTCCATCTATGTGTACGAGTGTGAGGACGTGGTGGTACGTGTCGAGGGTGGCAAGATCAACGCCCTGACGCTGCAGAACTGCCGCCGCACGGGCATCAGCTTCGCGGATTGCATCGCCAGCGCGACTGCCTGCAACTGCAGTCGTGTGGAGCTGCAGGCGACGGGGACATTGCCATCGGTGTTCATAGACAAGTGCAACGAGGTCATGTTGTTTCTGGGCCCTGCCTCCCTCAACTGCGATATTGTCACCGGGGCCTCCACGGGCATCAACGTGACGATCCCGGGCGACGGCCCGGACGCCGACCCAGTGGAGATGCAGATTGCGGAGCAGTTCGTGTCCCGAATCAAGGATTACAAGGTGCACACGGAGGCGGTGGAGCACCGTGCGTAGCCCGGGGGGAGGCGGCGGCGGTGGCAGGGTGGCCCGTGGAGTGCGTGGGAGGGGTGGGTGGGGGCTGCGAGCCTTGAGATGTGACCTTTAGTGGGGTGGAGGGGGTCCGGTTGCCTGAGAGCTGCCCCAAACTATGATCCTTGCCAAACGACTCTGTTCAGTCCTCTGCGGCCGCAGATTCGAAGCTTTGAAGCAATTGATTGGCCAGTTGCCGCCAGCAACAGCTGAGGAGCACATGAGGAGCACAGTCAGCACCAGGACCTGCACCAGCACAAGCAGCGCACTCCCAGCGGCCAGACGTCTGGTACAGATGCACCACTTGCACCGCTGCTGAAAGCACCACTGTCCCAGCAGCAGGACACAGCCACAGCAGTACTGTTCTAGTGTAATTTGTATCAAGACATGGTTTCACTTGAGTTGCTGCAATGGGGTCTGACAGGCTCGTTGAGAAGTCTCCATGGCAACTTGGGAACATCTGATGGAGGACAGGCACCTTCATACCACAACCACAACAACCTGCAGCAGTGCTGATATTGGTGAAGCCTCTGGCAGCATCCTGCAGCAATGGCAGCAGCAATGGCAGCAGCCATGCAGCAGCTGGGGCAGGTGCAGCACTTTGATTGTTCCCCTGATCATTGGGCGTGCTTTTCCATCCGAAAATGCATGGAATTCTCCAGTTCCTTGGCGTGAGTCCCCTCCTGGGGCGCTGGTTGTTCGGCTCGTGAGGGGCATATTCATGGTAACAGTCATTTATGCTTGGGACTTGAGGATTCCCGGTTCAAAGCATCATTATCAGGGACGTAACAAATGGTTTGACCAGTAAACTGTTTCTTCTTCTGACCACCGTAGCCCTAAAGCCTGGTGCTGGGAGGGGTGTGTGTGCTGGTCGCATGCTCAGTAATCAGACCCACTGTGTCGACACTAAGAGTGAACGCACTTTGGACTGATTGAGCATGTTTCATGACACATGCATGACACACGTTCGTCAGGAATCTACGCATTCCTGTGTCCTTCTGGTGATAGGTGTCCGATTTTCTTGCAAAGCCCTACACATGAAATGCGATTGGTCCTGCTTGTATTTCTATTTGTGCCTTCGGTCCTCGCTGATTTGTGTACAGCTTTCCACAGAGCATGACACAGCGCTAGTGTCAAAGCACCACGGAGTGTTGCATGCAGCGCGCCAGTGCCATGCTCACAGTGTGCACGCATCAGGGTGCTTTGAAAGGTAGGGTAGGGAATGGAAGTAGACCACCGCGCTGAAGTACTGGGCTCATTTTGGGGGCCTTTGGGAGGTGGGGCCATTTGCAGTTAGACCTCAAGTCAAAATGTAACGTATCCCCCCTCCCCCGTTGCGCAAGCACGGCCTTTGACTAAGCATGGGGTGGGCGTTGAACCGCTGTTTTTAGGAATCTTTTGTTAGATCAAGTGCAGGCGCGGGCGTCGTACACCCCCGGGGTCGTTCGCGTAGCATACGCCAACATATGGTTTCTGATGTCTAACCCCTTGTAAAATCATCATTTTAGCACCAAAAATGATCCCCTAACGATTTTTTTTATTTTAACACCCGTCCCCCCCCGTATCTGGGTACCTTTTTTGGGGGGGGGATCAAAACTTCTTTGTGTATTGTGGCCGCTGTGTGTTTATTTGGACCCGGGTCCTGAAGAACTTTTTCCTTGTATATGGACCCCCTAACCCATGGCGGGGTCCCGGGTCCCAACTCCGGGTACCCCCAGTCCCCCCCCCCCCCATATGGCCCCTTGCGAGTGAGGACTTGGCTGTTTTCACGCTGGGTGGGCTGTTTAGTGGCGCGTGAAAATCACCTCGCAGAGTTTATTAGATCAAAGCTAGGCAGGCTTAATGGGAAAACGCCACATACCCCCCCATTTTGGGCTTTTTTGGCGTACCCTACCCCCAAAGGTTGAATTGCTGGTTTAGCCCCTTGTAAAACCATTATTTTGTCCAATAAACGCATCCCCCAATGAGTTTTTGGTCCGGACCCCCCAGACCCCCCCACTCGAAACCCACTTTTTTGAGGGGAGGGGGGTGGGGGTGGGGTCAAAAATGTCAAACAATTGACCATCTTTTTTTTGTGTCCGAAATCATGAATCTTTTGGTTTTTTTCGATTTTGAGCCGAAAAAGTTTTTCCGGGTCTAGACTCCACGGGGTTTGTATGGGGCGGAGTGGGATGAGCGCTCATGTAGTTTGTGCACATTTCAGCCATTTTTGCTATGTTGGCGGATTTGGCGACCTCGGTGACCCCATGGTACCCACTCTAAGGGGTGCAAGTGGGGATGTTGTGACGGTATATGCCTACTAGGATGCGAAAGGACTTTTTTTTTGCAGTCTCTAGCTTTGTCGAGGGCCGGGGAATACCCGTGCAAAAGACGCGAAATGACTATTTCCACCAACAATGGCTTACATGAAAGAATGAGACGGTACACAACCTGCTTATTCAGTTTTTCACCCTGGGCAGCTCAAATATCGAAGTTTCCAAAACTTATTTTTTTGATATTGTGACCATACAAAATGACCATCCAAGCTACGTAAAGCATGTTTAAGGCAGTATTTATGTGTGTTTCACCCTATTTGGGTATTGGGTGCGAAGGGGGGGGGGGGCGGTCTCCCAAGGGATTGGTATACAACCTGCTCATGCAGTTTTTCACCCTGGGCAGCTCAAAAATCGAAGTTTCCGAAACTTATTTTTTTTGACATTGTGACCACACAAAAAGCCTATCCAAGCTACGTAAAGCATGTTTTAGGCAGTATTTATGTGTGTTTCACCCTATTTGGGTATTGGGTGCGAAGGGGGGGGGGGGCGGTCTCCCAAGGGATGGGTATAGACCTGCTTATGCGGTTTTTCATCTTGGGCACCGTGGGCAGCTCAAAAATCGAAGTTTCCGAAACTTATTTTTTTTGACATTGTGACCACACAAAAAGCCTATCCAAGCTACGTAAAGCATGTTTTACGCAGTATTTATGTGTTGTCCCCCTATTTGGGTATTGGGTGCGGGGTTGGGGGGTCTCCCAAGGGATTGGTACAGACCTGCTTATGCAGTTTTTCCCCCGGGTAGCTCAAAAATCGAAGTTTCCGAATCTTTTTTTTTGACATTGTGATCACCCAAAATGACCATCAACGGTGTGTAAAGCATTTTAGGCGGTATTTATGTAGTTTTTACCCTATTTGTGTGTTGCTTGGAGTAGATCCTCTACGAGGTGGACTTGCCGAAGGCAATAGAATTTTCGAAATTCTATTTTTCATGAAATGCTTCCGTTGCCCCTAGGATGGTTTTGGGTGATCATTTGGTGACAATGCAGGTACTTGAGCACCCATGGGGGCCCACGTAGTGGCCGCTAGGCCGAGGTACCCTGTGCCATGGGCCCCCCGAAAGCCCAAAATTTGCTGTTGCGTAGGCCGTTTGGTGACACTTGAAAAATTTCCAAATTTCGATTTCTTCCCGAACCCTTGTGTTGCTGCTAGGACGGGTGGGGGTGATCATTTGGTTTCAATATGTGTACTTGAGCGCCCATGTGGACCCACGTAGTCACCACCGGGCCCATGTAGCCCGTGCCATGGGCCCCCCAAAAGCTTCAAAATTGCTGTTTGTAGGTGGTTAAGTGGCTTTTGGTGTGCACACAAAGTGCTCACGCAGTTTTCCACCCTCTATGAATCGAAAATGGAAACTTTTGCGTAAGTTTTTTTCTTGGATATCGTGACCACTCACAATGACAAAATGTCCTATGTAACGCATGTTTTAGCCCCTCTTTATGTGTTTTTTGTGCCTCTTGTTGTGACCTAGCACGTGGTGAGGTTGCTTAGGTGAGCTACAACTTGCTTGTCTCTTATTTTGACGCTTCTACGTCTCCCTTCCCCTCAGCCCACGCGCCTTGAGCACGATGGGCGATCAAGAGGGGGTGGCCACCAAGCTGGCAGCCCGCCCTCCTATAGCGCCCCGCGGTCCTTACGGCCATAGGTGCGGCGCTAGCTCCTTTCCTTGCGGGCACTCAGCCCGCAACCATCGACGAGGGGGCGGTGCGCAACCGCTCGGGCTCCAAGGGGAGGAAGGGGGGCGGTGGGCCCGCCCACCCCCCCCCCCCTCCTACCGCCGAGCAAGCAATGATCGCATCGCTAGCACCTCTTGGGTGCAAGAGCTCCTTGAATTGGTGCACCCAAGTCGCAAGGGGAGTAGGAGCCCCAAGCAGCAACTGGTGCTGAAGAGCCAGTGGGTGGTGCTACTCGTCAGTGAGATGGAAAGTGACGTGGCCCTATACATGAGGCCACTTGGGCGACCAAGTAAAAGCGCCCCCGAACAGGGCAAGCAAGAAGCAAAGCAAGAGACCAAGTAAGCAAGCAAGGCACACAAGAGAAAGGAGGAAAGAGCGGAGGAAGAAGAAGAGGAGGAACAGGAACCACCGCAGAAAAGAAGAAAGCGCCGAAGACGAACCGGAGGAAAAAGATAAGAAGAGAGCAGACAGATGAGAAAAGGGGACCTAGATGGGGGGAGGACAGGGGTGCAGATGAGAACCGGAGGGGGCATGGGAGCTAGAGAAGCAACAGGAGGGGGAAAAGAAGAAGGAGGAAGCACATGGGAGTGGGCAGTTGATGGGCACAGGGCTATGCAAGGGTGATGCAAGGGCGATGCATGTGCCATGCAAGGGCGCCGCACCGGCCATGCGCGGAGGACCCCGTGGGCCTAACCCTGGCAACCACACGGATCAGCAGCTGACCTGAGGTGGAAAGGGAGGAGGGAGGAGGAGAACAATGCGCTGTGCAATCTGACCAACTACTGCACAAGGCTGGCTAACCAGGACAAGGTACAGACAAGGACGCAAACAGGCCAAGTGACTGTGACCGTGACCCACAACAGGGAGGAAGGGAGGCGAGATGGGTGGCAGCGAGAAGGGGAGGCAATAGGCAAGATAGTGGACAGAGGAACGAGAGGGAAGGGGGTAGGACGGGAGGGGACAGGCCCGCCGCCAAGGACAAAGGGTGGAGAAGATGGTGGATAGAGGGACCAGAGGGAAGGGGGCAGGGGGAATGGCGGCGGGCTGGGAGGTTGGGAACCCGGCGCTCCGTGAGTCTGCCCCGCAATCGGGGGCATGTGATTGGCCACGCGTGGCCATGGTAGCCGGGGCAGCCTCCACATAAATTCATTGCATTCACTGAATTTCTGTGGAGGTGGCGGAGCAGGAGGGGGGGGGTTTGCATGTCATGGTTGTCGTGCATGCCCATGTTCTACAAGTGTCAAGATTTTGTGGAGCAATATGTAGACCCTTACCCTCAAGTTGAGCTTTGCCGCATGAAAGACCTCTATGGGCAGTGCATCTTTGCTTGGAGCTGAAGACAGGCACACATTCAAAAAACAGGCGTGTTGCCACGCCGGCACAGTGTGCGCAGGATGCAGGTCACAAGCGTTATGCATGCGAGTACCGAGTGCGACGCATTGCCAAAGGGTGCAATTCTCTTCTACGCTTTTGCACATTGAGCCGGGGCCGTAGCCTCTTCTCTTTGAGAGAGCGATGGTGTCAAAAGATCAATGTGCTCCTATACATATACATGTGAACAACTGATCGGACAGTTGGTGCTCGTGTGCTTGGAACCCTGTGGTCCGTGAGTCGGCCTCGGGATCGGGGGCATGTGATTGGCCACGCCTGGCCATGGTAGCCAGGGCAGCCTCCATACAAATTCTGGTGAGGCGGCGGAGCAAGGGGGTGGGGTGGGGTAGGGGGGGCAACGGGGGGGGGGGTGGCCTTGGGGGGGGTGTGCAGGACAAGTGGGGACAGTGGGGGGTTAGGGGAGAGAAAGTCCCCTGTGGGTAGAAATTTTAGGATACGGGGTTGGGGGGGGGGGGGAATGTCGCAGTTGAAAAAAAATTCACCTCATGGGGGAACTTTTCCCCGCCCTCCCCCGACGCCGTGCACACAGTATGCACACGATGCAAAGTTTTGTATGTCGGTAACTATCCGACCCTAGTTTCGGCCCTTTTGCGGAGGTTTGTTGTTCCGGTATAGGGCTTTTGAGTTGTTATGCATTCAGGATATGGCATATTTGAATTATTATTCATTTTCACCCATTTTCACCTATTTGTAACCATTTCCATCCACTTCCACGCTTTAGCAGGGGTGATGTAGCCACATTGATTTCTCCCCACCATGGGGACCCCCAGAAGGTAGGGGTGATGTAGCCATTTTGACTTCTCCCCACCATGGGGACCCTGAGAAGGCAAGGGTGATGTAGCCATATTCATCTCTCTGCACCATGGGGACCCCAAGAAGGGAGGGGTGATGTAGCCATTGTGCCCATTTTCGGGCCCCCAAGACAGTATGGGTTAAGCAGCCACTACTGAGCGACAAAGGAAGCTGAAGTGAGTAAATTGTGTGCCTCTAGGGATAGGTGTCGAGGAAGTACCTTCGGGAACCCAAGGCTGTCTCAATTTTGTATCTGCAAACAGACTAGGTATCGGCCTTATGGACCTTTGCCTCATGTTCCTTAGTCTATGTGGGCACACGACGATGCTACCGAGGAAGAGGAGGAAGACGACGATGGTGTTTGTTGCTAGTTGTGTGGCCACCGTCCAAATGATATCTAAGCGTGTGCTAGTTGCCACTTAAAGATGCGTGTTGGTTGCATGCCACTGCATAGTTGTACTCTTCAAAGCTAATTGAGATGTTCATGGGTACATCAAAGAACCAGGTTGGCCGTGGTTCAATGTCTATCCTGTTGGCTTTGTTGCTTTGTCGTGTTATAAGAGGTGGCATGGGGGGGTTCACTGCAGCGCGCACGCAGTGCAAGAACTCGGCCCTAGTAAGCAGCAGTTTATGGCCAAAGGTGTGCCACTGTGTGCTACCCATTGTATTGCAACGCACCAGCCACGCATTCGTGCCAATCAAAGACATCACTAGTTTTGCCAATGAACCATGTTCGCAATGCCTCCAAAGAGTGCGTAGCCCGTCTCGCCCACCAACCCGTCACATACTACACCAAGATAAAGGCACTCAAGTCCCTTAAGTTGGGGCTTGATGTAGTAGAGTACGAGCAAGTAACACCGTACCTGGCCATTGTCTACCATAGGATTGTGCATTACGTTGTGTGATTGCTTTATGCGACTAGTGATGCACAGGGGCAGGAGTCCTAGGCTTGGGGATGTCAATGTGTACATGCACCTAGGGGTACCTCGGCCAGCAAAAGACCTCTTCTTTCACCGGATTTTCCGCCTCTTTTCACCGCATTTGGATAAAACCCTTCAGGACCTTTACTTCCAACCATTTCCTTAATTTTTTTTTTGAAATTGAGTTTAGCCGAATCAGGCAAAAGATGTTTGCAAACCCGAATATGCTTGTCATACGCCTCTACCAAAATATGCTCACCCATTAAATGAAGTTCATGACCTCAAGCTAGAGTTTCATCCTTCTAGTACCATGTATGGGGGCGCCTTAAGCGTAGTGCGCGCGCAGTGCAACTATTTGGGCGTCTCGCCGCAGTGGAAACCCATACCTTGTGGTTATTTGGGCATCGTTGTTGTTTGGTAGTAGGTTTTGATCTATTGGGGATGTGGCATTTTTTGGATTTTCACCTTGTTTCACCCATTTCTACCTTTTTGCACACATTTTTTGCTCATTTTCACCACGCCCACTCTTTTTCTACGCCGATTTCTCCCCACCATGGGGATCCGAGAAGGCAGGGGTGATGTAGCCAATTAGCCCAATTGTGGGCCTTCAACCTTCCGGTGCCATTGAGGAAACCGTGCCAATTGTCGTTTACCTTCCGCCTTCATGTGGCATGGCCATTTATCGGTCGGAAGACTTTGACCGAGCGACAAAGGGAGTACAATGATGTTCATGGTTTCTATAGGGCACGTATTGAGCACTTGTTTGCACGCATGATGTGGCATTGGGGCATCGTAAGGAACATATGGGGGGGATCCGGTACCAAGTTTCATGAGTACGTGCGTGTACTCTTGCATTTGCAACAATTTTTAATTTGAAGACAAGTACGGTACCCTCCATATGGTCCGTGGGAACACGTACCTGCACATGTATGGACTACACCTACACAGGAGGACAAAGATGATGAGGATGTTATGGGTGATGATGGAGATGTTTGTGCCATTTGTTGCACCAAGTCTGACCCTGAAAAGATGTCCATGTGTAACAAGTGTGAATTGCAATATTGTACAGATGGCATTGACACGCACACACACACACACACACACACACACATGGCATCGCCGGCCAAGCATGGAAAGCAACGGGGAGCAGCACTCTCAGCCCCCATTGTGGAAGAGGTAGAGGAGGCCAGAGCGGCGATGTCGCAGCAGGCAGCAGGGTCATCAGCGACACCAATCAAGGCAACGGAACAAAAGCAACTTGCTCTTCGGTTTGCGTGGGATCGTAGAGATGTGGTATTTCAGAGTGTGTCCAGGCTGGACACATGAAACGACCCGGTCAAGTGGCAAGCTCTCACGGGCCGTTCGGAAGAGTTTATCAGAGCCCTACTGCCGGACGAAGAAGATGGGCTTAACGCACTGGTGGTGGCAGATGCGAAGGAGCTCCCTGAATTGGGGAAATGGTACAGATGTGTATCACACATCATAAAATTTGGCAGACTTGACCTCTTATTGGAAATCCACCAAGCGATGACACTCCCGGAACTCGGGGCCCTAAGTAAAGAGGTTCCGTGGAGACACAGATCCCTGCACGAACTTAGTAGGCCGATCGTTCTGGAGTCCGGGAAACAACAACAATTTGTGGTCTTCACTTCCACTCAGCAGGATAGAGATGCGGGCCTGAGCGCCAAGATAGGGTCCATGGCCATGTCATAGGAGGCCCCCCCCTAACCTCGTTCGAAATGCAGTGAGCCCCCACGCCAGCCAAGCTCTTCGCAGTGCAGCTGGGCAATAAGCAGCTGCACCAAATAATGCGATGCATGGGCAAATCCGACCCGGACTGGGTGACGTATCTGTCCCGTGCGTTGGGGATGGCGCGCATGGTATATCACACGATGGAAGATCACAAGCTGTCGGACATGCTTAATCACGTTTCGGAAACGCCGTTCTTTGCAGCCATGAGGTATGACGAATTCTTCGGCAAGGAATTCCAAAGCTGCCCGATGGTGATGCATTGCTTCCCGAGAGGACGGAATGATGAGCTCAACACACAGCTTTGGTGGTTGATATGCTCTGAGACGCAAAAACTCATCCCACGAGAGAAGTTCTCCCTGCAGGTTACGGCCCGCAACAGGGTGAAACTGGGGTTCTCGGAGGCGTCGCACTTCGAGGAATGGCAACGAGACGCCATGCCGGAGCTTATAGTAGGGGGGCTGAAGTTTATAGACGACCGGACGGATGAGGAAATTGGCGAATATGGAGGTCTATCGAACACGGACAAGTCTATTTCGTCCTCATGCTCTGAGGGACAGGGGGAGGAAGCAGTCATTGTGTACGATGTGCAGCCCTGGATGAAGGAAGCCGAGGTGCGAGCCTGTACCTGCGCCTCACTTGGAAATGTGAAGTTGGGGCTCAGTTGGGGCTAAAACAGCTCATTTGGGGCTAAGTGGTGTTTTTCAATGGGTTTCATGTGAAATTTTTTGGCTTTCGGGGCTTGGGTGGGGTTTAGGGATGTCCCCAAAGGGATCCCAACCCCTAGTCCAAGGGGATTCGACCAGGGGGGTATTTTTTTGGTGATGGCTTAATTGACTGAGCACCCCGACTGAGCCGTCATTGAGCTGTCACTGAGCCGGCTCACTTAGCTCTCACTTAGCTCTCACTCAGCGCGCCAAATGGCTCACTGAGCGCTCACTGAGTGAGAGCTAATTAGGGGCTCACTCAGGGCTCACTCGGGAGTTTCTCCCCCTTTCCGCCCTCTCTTCCCACCCTTGCCGGCCCACACTTCACCCTTTTCACACCAACATTGGTCCGTAGTTGTCACCATGTCTTTTCTCCAAGAACTTGAGCGTGCATGCAGACATACATACTTGCATACATGTACCCATCGCGACAAACACACAAACATCCAAACACGCACACTTCGTGAGGGACACAAATATCCAAACACATACACACACATACACCCATACACACGTCCACACACACATGCACATGCACAAATTGACAACCACATTCACTCTTGTGTGCAATTATCTTGGGTGCATATAAACATATGGCCACATTGAACCATGCGAAGTGAAGGGCTAGGGAGAGATGGTTACGGGGTTGGGGTTCGGGGATATGAACCTAGCCATTTGCGAGGGTGTTCCTTGTTGCCTCATGACAATGGCACCCCCCACCCCCCCCACACACAGCCACGGGCGCGCGCCATGAAGCACAAATAGGGCACAGAGGATATTGCTCGCTTTTGTGAGGTTCATCATACAACCATCTTGACCTACACCATGACACATTCATTCCCCTCCCTTCTTATCCCCTCCCGCCCCCTTGCCCTGCCCTTGCCATGCCTTTCCTATTTTTGGGCCATGGCATCGAGTGCATGATGGTGGCGGCAATGACGACGACCTTTGCAGGTATGTTGTGCTATTGTGTGTGTTCGTGTGTGTGTGCTTGTGCCCATGCGCATGTGCACAAGTGTAGATGGTTTGTTCACTCTTGGTTTCTCTCATTTAGTGTGTTTGTATGTATGTTTGTGTGTGAGTCGGGGGGGGGGGGGGGCTTGCTTGGATCGATGCGTGGGCGAAGGTGTCTTTGTGCGTCACTGTGAGTGTGTGACTGCATTCTTTGGTTTCTGGTTGCCTAGGTTCGGATGTGTATGTGGATTCGTGAATGTGTGTACGCGCAGGTGTGTGTGTGTGCCAGTGTGTGTGTGTGTGTGTTGCAGCTTTTGCAGCTGTTGTTTTGGATGTTGTTGTTGGTTTTGGTGTTGCGTGGCATAGGCTTTGATTGTGTGCGCATAACATTGTGTTTGTGGCTGCAGATGCAGGTATGGTTGTGGTTGTGGTTGTAGCTGTGGTTGTGGGCTTGCGTGCGGTTGTTGCCATGGCCGTTGTGGTAGCTCCGGTTGTGGGTGTGGTTTTGGTAGTGGCTGTGGTTGCGGCTTTGGTTGTGGGTGTGGGTGTGGGTGTGGGTGTGGGTGTGGGTGTGGGTGTGGGTGTGGGTGTGGGTGTGGGTGCGTTTCTGCAAGCTGTGTTGTGTGTGGATTTGGTTGTGGTTGTGTCATTGTGTGTGGCCCTGGCTGTGGCGAAGGCTGCAGTTGCAGCTTTCACTGTGGCTGCAGCTGTTCTTTGGGTTCTGGCTGTAGCTGTGGGGGGGGGGGGGGGCGGGTTAAAGGACTGCAAAGAGGGGGGCTCAAATTACCATCCACCCCCTCCAAAAAAAGTCGCACCAACTTTACAGTGACAGTGTACAGTGACAGTGTACAATGTACGGTACTCCTCCCTCTCTGGTGTTCCTGGGCGGCTGTCACGG
This sequence comes from Eutreptiella sp. 'Long Island Sound 2002', assembly GCA_964036045.1. Classification (NCBI taxonomy): domain Eukaryota; phylum Euglenozoa; class Euglenophyceae; order Eutreptiales; family Eutreptiaceae; genus Eutreptiella; species Eutreptiella sp. 'Long Island Sound 2002'. Next base: position 25,982,064 of record OZ038378.1, on the reverse strand, counting down.
CCTTAAGTAGCAAGCGTCTGTTGGTCAGCTGCCGGTTGTGGGTTGTGCCGATGAGTGCGTGGGATATTTGTGGCCATTGGTAGGTGTCCTTGGTGGTCACATTCACTGCCTCTTTCGTTGTCTGTCGGTGCGGTGTGCCCTGCACATCCTATTGTAGACTTGGTTCCGGATCGGTAGCAGGGCCTCCTGCTCCCTTTGGGGCGCCATCCGGGCATCCGGTAGGCCATCCGGTAGGTGTAGTTGGTGTGGCCACACCCATGCTGGTGGCGCTACTGCGTAGTGTCTAGCCTGCCACGCCAAACCCCGTGAGATCTTCCCCTGCGGATACTCTTTAAGGTATACTCTTGCCATGGGCCGGCCGCCGGGGTGGACTGCAGCATGTCCCGCAGTAGGCTGCAGATGACGCTCGGGAACAGTCTAGTGAAGTCCTGGTGATCGCTCCTGCGTTGTGTGTAGATGTGTCCAAGTCTCCGCGTTGGCAAGCTGGGCACGCCGGCGCTCCGAGAAGCACTTTATCACACTGTGCAGCTGCCCCGGTGCCCTGGTACTCTGTGACACTGTGCCGCGGCACAGTATCCTGCTGTGTAGCAGGCACACTGTCACACAGTGAGGCTGGCACTGTGTGACTCCGTGCACTATGCACTTTGTCACACAGTACTGCATAATCGCTCTCACTTTGTCACGCTGTATTGCAGGCTCATTGTCATACAGTTGGGCTGGCACATAATGACAGTTGCACTACGGGTATACTCCTCCACGGGATGTGAACATCCATTTCTGTGTGGGCAATGTCCTGTGCCCTGTGCCTTTGGCATAAGAAGGTGCTGTGTTGTATCCTACGAGTGTACTATTGATCTGAGATTCACTCACACTACTGCAGAATTGTGGCAATTTCGTGTAAAAAAAGTCCAAAGAGTGTGTAGCATAACACATAACACTGAAAGGCATGTTGTCACGTTGAAGCCTTATTTACTGATTTGTAGTTTGTTTCGCTTGATCTGCTGAGAGCAAGCTTGGCATGCAAGTTGAACACTGCTGTGCATGTTGTTCAGGGGGAGTATCAGATGCGGTGCACACTTGGTGCACACACGGTGCGTATACTGGGGGCGTTGCGTATACTGGGGGCGTTGGGGGGGCCATTTCAGCTAATTTAGAGGATACTTGCTATTGGTGCCTATGCTTTTGCCCAAAATGGTGCCTAACACGGCAGAAGGAACTTGGTCAGTGTCGCCACATGCAAGATTGGGATTGGCGTGCACTAATTTGTCATCTTTCAGCCTGTTGCTGCACTGGTTGCATGAGAGCTTGCCCAAGGGGGCCCTCACATCCTGCCATAACTCTTCCCCAAGCAACTTCCAACAAGGGACAGTATTTGCAAGGGCTTCAACGGTAGACCATTTCCTGTAAAAGCTGTTCAAATTCTTGACGTGGTGCATGCACAGTACGCGTGCGGTGCTTGAGCTCCCTCTCACAGTTCTTCTGAATTGATTGTGCCCCCGCCTCGCCTGCTACCCCTGGGAACTCCCAGCTTGTTGAGTACAGAAGAGGTGGGACAGGGAGGTGCAGGTTTTTGTGTAGCCTAGCTGCTGCTGTGCCTTATTGTATACTACCTGGTCTGCTCTGCATAAACCTGGTTCATGGAGATGCAAACTCCTGGAGCCATTCAAGACCCACTTGTATGCCACCTGATTTGCATAAATACACTCTCCCTGTGCTCTCAAAGCTTCCCACCATCTCCAACAAGTGGTGGTCCATAGCCCCTCTCCCAGACAGTGGTTCGGAAGGTCACCTTCTATAGTTCCATCGATGAAGTTCACTGCAGCAGCATGTTTTGGGCACACCAGTAGGACTCCATGCAAATCACCACCAACTAAACTTCAAACTTATCCTAGCCTCACCACCCCCTTCAGCCTGTGCAGAGAATCATCAGTGGGCATCCAAACAGTTTCAGGGATCTGTTTTGTTGCTCCCTTTCATCATTTGTGGGTACACATATAGATGATGCCCTATCGAGTGGGATGTCACGGGGATGATGATTGTGCTTGAAATCGCGCCCATCCCGTGTAATTCGTTGGGTGGCCCGAAATGATGATCCCAAAATGACAGGCGCTCGAAGGCACCTTTCAAGGCAGGGTTGCAGAACGTTCGCCCGCCAATGACGCCAATGAGGCTGGGGCCTCCAAGATTGTGTGTGAGGATTTAAAGTTGCCAACCCACAACTTTACACTCTGCAAAAAGGACTCTCACTGGGTGTGCAGACAGGGGTTTGGTGTGCCATAGTGCACCACCACGCTTTGAGGGGCGTTTTGGGCACTTGACAGCTCAACATGATTTGCATGGGGGTGGTGCTTGGGGAGTATGTTTTTGCTCGTGGTTGCATGGTTGTAGTGGTTGTGGTTGTGTGCCTGCCCGGGACTTCAGGGATGTCACCGAGCCCCACCAGTCGTATCCAATCCTTGCTCATTTCTTGAACAGGTTGTTCTTGACCCATGGCCTTTCTGCTGAGGCTTCTCGCCTGTCTTGCGCTCGTCACTGTCTCGACATGCTGCATTTGCGATGTGATCTCATACAACATTGGTGTGTATCCCTGAATCTCTGCACCCAACCATCCCGATTTATGGTGGCATTTTACATGAAAATCCATAAACCTCTTGCCCTGTGCCCACATTGCCCGTGACACAGACTCTCTGGAATACTCTGCATCGTGGTTTGTATGGACAAGGGACGTCTGGATAAAGGGCCGTCTGGAAACCGCCGCAAGGTTTGCAGGAAGTTGAGTTGAGCACAAGTGCCTCAGGTAAATGCGAGGGTCGGTGCCCCACCTGGCATGGCTACACTTTCACCTTCCCCCAGTCCATGGCAAATTGGATGAGAAAAATTGTCTGCAGGAAAACTGATCCTTTGCAAAATCATTGGTCAGCCATCAGGTGTGCATCCCTTGGAGTGTGTTACAACACTCAGGACCTGCGCATCACTTCTTCACTGCCCTGCTTCGCGTCCTCTTTGTCTTCTTGCTGCCTTGTGCCCTGCCCTGTCTCGTCAGGCGATCTTACATCCCTGTGCCCACCTGATCATAGTTTGCATCCCACAGCAGAGTGCTCTGCAGTGTATGGTTCCTGGGAGATGCTCAGGATCCTGAACATTGTCCGGTACATGAAGTGATGCAAAATGAGGGAGAGCTGTGCATAAACCGCTGGAGTATGATGAACCAGCGTCGGCATCTGCCATCGATCGCCCTAGCAATGGTGACTGTGCAATGAATATTGCTTCATGGCGATCCATTACTTGTTTGCCCTCTGTCTTGTTGCTCGCAAATTAGGAAGACAAGGTTCTCTTGTTCTTCGTTTTCCCATTAACCCAAAGGCATGTCGGGTTTTCACTTCCGGGGGGGGGGGGGGGGTCAATAGAGCCCCCAAAAACTGGGGGGGGGGGTTCGGGAAAAGGGCTCAATTGACAGGCACCATTAATCAGTCATTATGAAGTCTGGTGCCAAAGGCGCCGAAAATTTTTTTGAGCATTAAAATTGGTCAATTTTTTCACCAAATATTTGGCAAATGATGACTTTTCTGAACCCCCTCGACGCGCTGATTCCAAAAATCCCATTTTCTTTTTTTTTTCCTGATTTTTGGGTCTTGGTCACCTCCGAGGCCCGGGGGTCAGTCTCGGTAGGATTTTGTGGGTCCTGTCAATTGAGCCCTTTTTTGGGGAGGGGGGGGGTCCAGCCGGAGGGCTCTATTGACCCCCCCCCCCAGAAACAAAAACCCGGCCTCCGAAACATGCTCTCGCCTATATTCCTGCCTAGACTGGATGCTGGCAGATTATGCTGCTGTTTGTGTGCATCAGGCAATTGCAGCACAGACATTGCTGCCAAGATTCAGTGGGTGTATCCTCCTGGGGAGTGCGTGACTGATGGCGCTATTAGCCGAATGGCGGTGTCATGCGAAGAGATCTATGACTATCCCAGTCTGGATTGTACTGGCACACCAATTGTGAACTTCACAGGTCAAAGGGCCTTGCTATGTACACGGCTGTGTCTGTGGTGACTGAGTGGCTGTCTGTGCAGCCGTGCGAGTGTCTGGATGTGTGGCAGTGAAGCTGTGCAGCTGTGTCGCTGTGGGTCTTTGATCCAGGTAATGAAAGGGGAGAACAAGCCTCAGTCTGGAACATTTGGGAATTGTGCATCATTTGAGTGGCAACTCACACAGATGCCCCACAACAGAGTTACTGGGCACTGTTGACCAGAAACCCTGGCCTAAGAAAGCAAGAGTGGCGTGAGCAACAGGCAATAGGATCATCTCCTTGATATCAGGGGGACTGGCAGCCGCTCTGTAAGTCTGCTTGCTGGAAGGCAGCCCATGCTATCACCTGTGGAGCTCCCAACAGCTTCTGTGGAGCTGCCAACAGCTTCTGTGGAGCTGCCAACAGCTCCTGTTTGGCGGGCAGGGTGACTTACTGGTGGTCGATGGACTGTGTGACCCCCAGGTGCACGGCAGTGTCCTTCACTTGGATGGGCTCCCCTGGGCGTAAGTGTGGGGTATTGGCCCCTTCAGTGGCTAGGCTGACAGATTTTCGGGGTTGTCTGGGGAGCCCGTGGGCATAGAGGTAGCTGGTGGTGAGTTGGAGGCCAAGATTCTCTTGTTAAGCGGAGGTTGTGCAACGGCAGTAGATGAGGTCCAAAATGACTCCAATCAATTTCAATTTTCAATGACCATGTCATGATGTCAATTTTCACAATTTTCAGCTCATGTTTCTATGTTCTCAGTCATCGTCGAATGTCGCCGATGAACACGCGTCCTGTCACATTGGCCACACCATGCTACAATAATCAATTTATTTAAAATGTTTCGAACCTGTTTATCATGCGTTCAGTGGCTCATTGAATAGCTCTTGAGTTCCTTGATGTACTCATTGTTTTAGCCCGGGTTCAATTCTTTATTCTCAAACTGTCATGGAGTCCAACATGAGTTCAGGTTGCCTTCGTGTGATGGTAATGGAGGGGATATTGAATGGGTCATTGGCGCAGACCCCTCAGAGGTAGTTGAGGTGGTCGTGGTCGGCCCTCCAAGGCATGGAGGCGGAACTGTCAACAGAAATACGCCTGGGCATGATGTCTGGCTGCCATGGTACTTGTTGTGCCCCCTCCGCCACATCCTTTACGGGTTTCCTATGCTGCAACACCGATCCTGTGCTGGAACGGGGGGTCCCTCTACAAGAGACCCACCCCAGACACGCTATCTGCCCTGCTTTGGAACTTTTGGGGGGGGGGATTCACAGGTTTGCTGGGGCTTGGAGGTTGCCTAGGGATTTTCTGGTAATAGCTTGTGGGATATTGTGGTGTCCTGGGGGTTGTTGGGGTTGATTGAGGAAGGAAAAAAGGAGCTGCCATGGGCTACCCGGGGATTGCTAGGAGTTGTCTGGGGCTGTTGTGGGTTACCTGGGGCTCCTTGGGTATTGTTGGGGATTTCTTGGGGGTTGCTGCAGCTGAGAGGGGATGAGAAGGGTGTGGCCTGGGGGTTGCTGTTGGGGCTTGCCTAGTGGGAGTTGTTGCACCGCGCACACACCACGTGTGCACCGCGTCTGCACCATGGCAACTATTAGTGGTCAAACACCGGTGAACCATCCCAAGATGTACCCACCCAAACAGCCATTATAACCCCAGAAAGCCTTTGTTGCAAGCACACCACCTTTGTTCACAGGTTTTTTTTTTCTGGTTGCGAATAATTGCCAAAGGCTTCTGGGTGGTTTTTGTTCTTTCCAGGGGGCCTCTTTGAGGTTGCAATTATCACCGGGGTGGGGGGGTCCCAGATACACCCAAAGTTTGCACCGCGCGCACACCGTGGCAAGAGCTCCCTCCTAAAGAATGCTGGGGTTGGGTGTTGCCTAGAGGAGGTTGCCTCCACATGTGCTTACTAGCGTGATTTGTCAAGCTGGTTTGCAACCTGTTGGGCACACATTGGCCATAGTCAGTGTGTGCCATGGCAAGTGCAAAATTGGCTTGCGTGTGGGGGGAGGGGAGTCGCTCGAGCCACCCGAAGGAGGTTTTGGGGGGGGGGGTCCGGACCAAGGGCTCTCATGACAGGCCAGTCCAAAGAGGCTAGTTCAAACACTAGTGATGGCTCACCGCAATGCGGCCCAGAAGAATCACCTCGAAGAGAGGTTGTTGGATCAAATGCACGCGCAGGCGTCGTATACCCCCCTTTTTTTGGGTTGTTTGCGTAGCATACCCCAATGTATGGTTTCTGACATCTAACCCATTGTAAAATCATCATTTTAGCACAAAAATTGATCACCCAATGATTTTTTGGATTTTGACCCCCATGGTCCCCCGCCCCTGGGTGACTGTTTTTTGGGGGAGGTCGGGGGGGGGGGGGGCAAAACTGCTTTGCGTATTGTGACAGCCGTGTGTGTATTTGGACTTGGGTCCTAAAGAAATTTTTTCTTGTATATGGACCCCCTAACCCATGGCGGGGGTCCCCAGTCCCAACTCCGGGTACCCCCAGTCCCCCCCCCCCCCATATGGCCCCTTGCGAGTGAGGACTTGGCCGTTTTCACGCTGGGTGGGCTGTTTAGTGGCACCTAAACAGTTTTCAAAATTCGATTTTTTCCGTAACCCTTTTGTTGCCCCTAGGATGATTTTGGGTGATCATTTGGTGACAATACGGGTACTTGAGTACACATGGGGACCCACATAGTGGCTGCTAGGCCTAGGTAGCCCGTGCCATGGGCCACCCAAAAGCCAGAAATTGTTGTTGCGTAGGCTGTTTAGTGACAATTGAAAAAATTTCAAATTTCGCCTTTTTCCGAAACCCTTCTGATGCCCCGTGTTTTTCTGGGCATACAGTAGTTCACAACCCCCCCCAGTATCTCTACTGTAGTTCTGCGAAAATTTAATTTGTGTGTGCACGATGCTTTCTTTCACCTCTTCGTCCGCGAAAACCTCTGCCAATTCTGGCGGAGGCTCCGGTTCCCCCGACCTGAACGTGTCCACAATGTCCCCGAACCAAATGCGTGCGCTGCTGGCGCAGCAACAAGCAGCGTTGGCGTCACTGCAGACTAAGCTGGACGAACTCAAGTACCTCGTACCACGTACATCGCTGCGGGAGACCGCAACATGGCGGACGTCATCTTCTGGCACCGCGAGGAGCCGCACGCCCCCCCCCCCCCGGCGCCATGGCCCACCCCAACCACTTGCACTACGTGGCCACATGCCTCATGGCGCACATGGGGGTCTACATTGCGGCCGAGGCGAACCGTTTGCACTTGCCATGGCACCACAAGGCGGCTCTCCGCATCCGGGACGCCATGCGCCGGCGCGGGAGCTGGAAAATCCGATCCCCCAACCCCCGGGGGCAGGGTGGCTAGAGCAGGAGCACATGACACCAACTCCCGCGTTCCCCAGTGTCCCAGGAGCCGCCACGACAAGCGACGCGGCATACCCCGTCACAACACAACCGCGGGGCACCGCCGCACAAAGGGTCACAATACGCCCACGAAGACGGCCCCTGGCGGCGGGACGACTCCCGACCGGACCACCGCCCAACACCACCTTCGGGCCACTCTGAACAGGGCCGTGGACACGTACGGCACCGCCCACAGCAGGCAACCTCCATCGCCTTGGCGCTGATTTGACTCCCGCAGCTCTGCCTGCGGACTTGGGGCAACAGTGGGTCCCCATTTCCGCTTGCCCGCTGCCGCGTGTCTGATGCCCGGCGGCGGATCTAACCCCGACGACGCACGTGCCCACAACGCGTTTCCCCGATTGACTCCCCTCCGTTCGCTTCCCAACATCGCTCTTCTTGGCTTTAGCGTCAAGCGGATTCGAGAGAAGACCAAAGGACTCGGAGGACGACGTGGAGGATTCGGAGTCGGAAGGCTCGCCATCACTGCCTTCCCGCGCCCGCGCAGGTTCACCATTGCCAGCAGCCGGTAGGATGTCCAGTTCCTTGATGGCAACCATCTCTTTGGCGTACATGGCTGCTAGCCAGAGGTCCATGACAGGAACCTCCACTACAATGCCAACAAAAACGCCAGTATCCGCCACAGGCAAAAGAAGCCCCACAACCTCCGGATCGCTGTACCGGGTAGCGTGTTCCAACGCCGTTTGGAGGCGCCGCCAGCGGCCCCACCACATGAGGAACTTCAGGTGCGGTCCACGGTGGTAGCACGCTGCGCCACCTCCCCAGCGAAACGCATGCCACCGCAGCTTGCTCCATCGCGAATCCCGCAGCATGTCAGCAACGGACCCCCCCCCCCCCAATCCCAATCCTTTCTGAGTGTATATTTTTTTCGGTGTCTTTCTATCCATGCTTGCCCGGGCCGCTGGGCCTTGACAAACTGCCGCCGACGCCACCTCCTTGTCCCCTGACCGCATGAGTGTCCGGGACACCCAGGCCCGTCTGGCCACGCCAGGCGACGAGGTCATCGTTCCTGCCGACGCCCGCCAATTGGCGTGTTTGGCAGCCATCGATGACGCAGATTATATCATTCAGGACGAAGTGGTGTTGAAGAGTGGAGTTCCAGAGGCTGCCTCCCTGTCGTACGACCTCTTCAAGGACTGCGACTCGTCTGAAAAACTTGCTGCCGTCCTTTACGGCAGTCGCCCCAACGTTGTGCTCGTTGGGGAGATGACTGAATATGACAAAATCCAAAATGCAATTAAGAGATTGCTTGCTGATTTGCCCACGCTGGGCCGCTTTGTTGCAATCCTGCTTGAACCTGTCAGCGATGATGATGACAGGCCATCATTCCTCAATCGGGCACTCGCCCTCAACTCAAACTTGCCTTTCGGTTGCGAAAAGCTGCAAATGGCGGACAGGTCCCTCATGCACATGCGCACATATGATCGATTTGATGTGTGGATTGCAAGCAGCACAAGGGATTCCAGGAACCTATCTCCGCCCCCAACGTACAAGCTTCTGCGACTTATGACGCCTGGGGCAGAAGTTGACAAGGTGGTGTTCCACGAGCCAGATGTGCGGGATAACCAATACGCTGTGCAGGTCCACAATGACCTAATCAATGGGCTGTTGGGGTCTATTGGCCTGAACTCTGATGAAGTCCATCTCCTCCCGGGGACAGACCCACGAAACTCAAAGCTGTTCTTCACGGAGCTAAATGAGGAACAGGTGAATACTGTGGTATCACAGTTCGGATCCAAGCCAAGGTTCGAGATCCAGCCAGTGGAATGATATCGTGGTGCCAACCTGATCAACATGTCTGCTGTTTATGAGGTATGGATCAAGAAGACGCACAAGGAAACATGGTCTCCCATGCTGTATGCCTCAGTTCTCGCAATGTTTTGGACAATCCCGGGCGTTCTGCAGGCACAATCGCCAGTGAAAATCCACGTGCTGGGGCCCAGCAAACTGCTGCTGGGTCTCACGGAAACTGGGCACTCACTGTTGAAGACAAGGTACCGTGAACTGGTGGCTGCCATCGGGGCCGTCTTCAAGGACCTGAGGACAGGACAGTTCCTCGACAGGGATATCATCTCCAAGCCCATAGTCCCCTCGACATGGAAGAAGGACCTTGTGGGCACAGTGTACATTCTGGATGTGGCACCGTGGTGGTATCTCTCGGAGCTGACTGAGGCCCTTGCTCCTTCAGTACACTGCCGGTACATCGCGGACCGCGTCAGATGGAGTGTTGGGGAAATGCGCACTGCCACATGGCGATTGACCGGGGAAAGTGTGACGCAGCTGATTGGAAAGGTCTACTTGTCAGATTCTGGGATGCCTCCGATGTTCGTGATTTCCGAGGCGGATTATGAGGCGCGGAAAAGGCGAATCACAGATCGGTCCAGAAACACAGACGATTCAAAGACACGCAGGCAAGGCCTAATCACGGCGGGAGAAATGGCCAAGGCCATGGAGTTGGATGACCAAGTCGACAAGGTCATCAACTCCCTCAAACGCAAGCGGGACTTGAAGGAAGATGGAAGGAGGCTTCGTCGTCCAATGGAGCAGCGCGATGACGTTAGCATCAAGCATCCCTCTGAGCAGCACGCTCAGAGTATTGTCCCAAAATATCAATGGGTTTCAAACGAAAACAACCATGAGAAAGCGTAAGCAAAAGCGCATAGTGGCCCTAGGGTCACTGCTGCGGTCCCTGGAGGTGGACTTCTTCGCCATCCAAGAGCCCCACTTCGTCACGGTGGAGGATCGTCAAGCGGGCATGCAGTGCTTATCAAAGTTTGGGTATGGCCTGGACGGACCAGTTCATGAAGAAGGAAGGGGAGGAGTGGCACTGGCGTGGAAAACATCCAAGTGGACACTGCAATCAATGAAGTTCTTGTCTCCAAGGGCGCTGAAAGCCTCACTGTCGAGTGGTCCACTGGAGATCGCCATAGTTGTGGTCCACTTCCACCACAAGCACACGCGTCGACAGTCGCAATGGAAAGACATCGCCAAGGAGTTACATGGACCGAACCTGATTTTATGTGCTAATCACAATAGTTTAGTTGTAAAACACAGGGACGCCTTCGCGCCCCCAGAGTTTGAGCATGACACGTCCTTACGTGCCAGAGACCAGGAGGTGACAACCTTGGCAAAAGCGGGTCTGCAGGATGTTTGGGTGGACATCCATTGTCCAACCCTGACGGACATCAAGGACAAGGAAGCATCATGTCCGACGGGCTTCACATACGGCTACCCTCGAGAAGGAGAGCGACTCGACCCGCAGAGGCTACGCGGTATTGACCGCATCCACACGACACCCGACTTGTTGAGCCTGGCGACCAGCGTGTACCCCATGTTTGCTGCCAACTCGGACCACAAGGCAATCCTGGCTGAATTCGCACCCCCGTCCTTCGACACAGAGGACACAGTTCCCAGATTCTACTGCCCAGAGACCATCCTTGAAGACCCGGAGGCAATGGAAGATCTGGAGACCTCTCTCAAGTCTATCAAATCAACAGGAGATCAATGGTGGGAAGAGGCGCTGAATTGCATTCAAAAGAAGGCGGTCAGCCATCAAAGGGAACATAAAAACAAAAAGCAGTCGGTTGAGCTACAAGCCCTATGGTTTCTGCGTGGCTCCACGAGAGACTCTGTCGCACCAGCGGTCTACCAATTTCTTTCATCACTGGGGATTGCAGCAACAGATGCTGCAACAGCCTACACCCTCCTGGTGGGGGTGTATGAAAAGGCTCAGCGTGACAGAACGGGCATGGAAACACTCTCTAAGCTCAAGGGGGTGATCACGACGGGGGAAACTTCAGGGGATCTGAGAACGCAAAGGAACGAATTGTATCGGTTAATGCGGGAGCTGCAAGAGCGAAAGAAACTTCAGCAGCTGGTATCCAGGACAGGCTCGGCGATACGGGGAGCAAAGGCGGTGGCAAAAGAGCTGGTGGACCATTGGGATAAAGTGTCCACCCCAACGGGATCCACGGAAGAAGAATGTGTGGCCTACCTGAAGTCGTTAGGAGTGGAACAGCGTTTGCGCAAGGCAGGTCGACTCCCTTTCAAGCAACTATCCCTGCACATAGTTCATGAAGGCCTTAAGAGGCTGAACAGCAACAGTTCCCCTGGATTGGATGGTTTCTCGGCAAAATTCTTCAAGAGGTTCTCGGGCATCTTCGAGCCGCAAATGTATGACTCACTGAAACGCTTCCTCGATGTGGGCAAAATGCCGGAGACATGGACCTCGGGAGTGGTGACAATGCTCCCCAAGACGAAGGCAATGCAGACACCAGACTCGCTCCGACCAATTGCGCTGCAAACTACAAGGCAGAAGTGGCTCACTAACATCCTCCCGATCCAGTTAGAGGATGTACTCCTTCACTGCATCCCGTCACAGCAAATAGGTTTCCTTCGCCACAGAAGCATACTCCAGCATGTCTATGGGTCACGGGCACTCTGGGATGGCTTACGTGAAGGAGCGGCGTTATCAGTAGATTTCTGAAATGCTTTCCCCACGATGCCTCACGAGATGGTGTCGGCAGCACTGGGTCTAATGTGCATACCGTTCTTGTATATCCGTCTGATACTACATCTTTTACGTGCACCGTATCTATACTCCGTTGGAAAAGGATCGATACGTCCCAGGTCTCTACCACCACCCGAGGGCAGGCACGCGCCAGGGGGATCCACTCTCCCCGGCGCTGTTCTCCCTGGTGGCATCCTTTGTGATTTTCCCACTACAAGACCTGGGTCCAATGCTGACTGTCATGATGTATGCAGACGACCTCATCATCTTCTTGGAAGGACAAGCCAACCCACAACTGTTGAAGAGGGTATGGGAAGTGGTGTCTCGTTTTGGACAGTTTTCGGGGTTGAAGGTCAATCTTAGCAAAACGGCAGCGATAGTTCGCAATTGTGGGGGAATGGAGTGGGCGAGGTGCTTTCGGGACATTGGAGTGGACGTCAAAAACTTCGTCAAGTATCTGGGTGTACGCTTGGGGAATATTCGGCACCAACAGGATGACCAAGGATGGGTGCTGACGATAGAGCAGGCTTTCGCACCAGCACTGCAAGAGGCCTTCCGTCGCGCAAGGGTGGTATCCACGCTGCAACTGTCAATGAACGAACGTGCATTCATGCTGACATCATGGATCCTGCCGGTCGTGGCCTGGGTATTCAAGGCATACTACGCCCCAGTCTCGGTGATCAGACAACTGAAGTTGGTGTACCACGTAACTATGGGTACCAACAGCTAGGGAATCACCCTGCCAATCCTTTCACGACCAAGAACGCAAGGGGGACTGGCACTGCCAGAGCCGGAGCTGTTTCTTATGCACCAGGCAGCGGCTCCGTTCGTCAGCCTGTTGGGAGAGCCTCACAAATTTCCCGACAAGGCAGTGGAGACCTTCTATGCATGGGCAACAACCATCGGGTTCACACCGTCCACGGACAACCTTCCATATATTCAACTGGGCATGGTCCGAACGGCTGATCTAACGTTCTTGGGATGGTCGGCAAAGGCACATTCCAACATTCAGCGAGTAGCCCCGCAGGTGGCCCCCCCGGCAAACCGGGACCGCCTGCCATTGTGGCAATTTGTGTATTTCCGAAATGAGTTCAATTGCTCCTACTACAACACGAAACTGATCCGGCAAGGGGTGCCGACGTGGGGTCAATTCCAATCCCTGGAGGACGCAAGATTGTTCAATGCACTGCCTCGGATATGGAAAGGGGTCTACAATCACGGCGGACGACTCCTCAACAAAGTCCCGTCACAAGGGGGGTTTGATACCCCCGCAGTCCACACCCAAAACTGGACCAGGGCATGGCTGCTTTAGTTTTACGCCTCTCAGCCAGGGGTCCGCGACCCGCAAACACCGGAGGTATGGGAACAGTTGGCACAGGCACAGCTGCCGCCGAGGGTTCGGGACTTTGCGCAAAAGGCGCCGTGGCACAAACTGACCGTACATGCAAGAGTTTACAAGAGGTCAGGCACTGACAAGTGCCCGGGGTGTTCACAAAAGGAGACGGTTAAGCACGCGATGGTCGAATGCCCCATGTTCAAAGCGGCGGCGGCGGTTATACAGCACTACTATGGCCAGGTGGAAACAGATAACGGGACATCCACAGTTCGAGACATGATGGAGTCCGACGACCAGGAATGGTTACTGAACACGAACCAAGGCTGGGCAATGTGGTCAGCAAGAAGTGCCCACTGGCGGTACCGATGCGAAGTCAAGGCAGGAGCGTCGCCGGTGTTCACGTCGTACCTGACAACATGGCTAAGGGAGCTATCTGAGTGGGTGGGATTTTACACAGGGGAGCGTAGGGAACAATGGACAGGCTTTCAAAAATCACTGGAACAACTTCGAGATACCGGAGTGCAGCCGCGACAAGGGGAAGTGCAAGTACATGGGGGATTGAATGCATGGTGGCAAACACACACGGAGTGCTTCACCCAAGAGAGATCAGCCAACAATCACAGTTGGCGAAGGGAAACGGAATCACGCCCGAAGCGCCCGAGGCAGGCAGGCCCGGGAGTGCCACAAGGAGTGCAAAATCTGATTGCACAACTGGTGGCAAAGGGCTACAGGATAGTGTACACAGACAGATCGTCCAAAAGACTGGGCCACAATGACATGCGCAGGGCCGGAGGCTTTGGCGTGTTCGCGGCGGAAGATGATCAAGGACCAGAGGTACGCTTCTGCGGCTACGTACCAACACATCACAGGCAAACAAATAACGGAGCAGAGCTTTGGGCAGCCGTAGAAGCCTTACAGGGATTCTGGGTGCCAAAACTGGCAATCCTCACAGACTCGCAATACCTGCGGCTGGGAGCGACTGGCAGGGCCCAACACTGGAAGTCAAAGGGATGGACAACCACGTCTGGAAAACTGCAGGACCACGTCCTAGTCTGGGAAATGCTGCTCCAGGAAATGGCGACGCCGGGAAGAGAAGTCAGGTGGGAGCATGTCCCAGCACATGTCAACGTGCAGGGAAACGGGGTGGCGAATGAATTGGCAATGGAAGGCATGTGTCTGAGCCCACTGTGGTCTCAGCATGTTGCTCCAAATTCATCATCAGGGTCAGAGTCCACGGTAGGCTTGAGGGGAGGGTCGGGATCAGAGTCAGAGGGCACCAGGGCACTCTGGTCATCCTTGGGTATGGTACCCATGGACAGTGATGAACTGACAGCTGAGGCATCCGGGGAGCCAGCGCCACGTGAAATGGGACCATACTCCTCAAGCAGTACAGAAAGTGAGGAAATGAGGACAGGACACACACACCAGGGAGTACTGTTGAATGAACTGTCAGCAGCGGACACACTGTGCTTCAGCACAGATGTGAGTGACACCAGGCGGCAGCGCAAGAAGCAAAGGCTCAGGAAACGCAGGAACCCAGGACAGGGTCGATAATGACAGAGCCAGTAGCCCTTGCACAATGGTGCGGACATTTCACAGGTTCCAAGCACAACGATGCATGCCTGAAATCTGTGTTCTGACGCGGAGCTTTTCATCACACGAGCTGCGTTTTGTCGCAGCGAGCGGCAGCACACAAAGGAGACCTCCAAGCAGCTGAAAGCCGCGTCCTGTCGCGGACAAGCATCCAGGCGTTATGCCGTCTCGTAGGACACAGCAGCAGAAGGGATCACATCAGCAGCGGTATGGCCCATACACACACATCCAGCCAACCCCAAAGAAGGTCAAGCCTCAGCAAGAACGCCAGCGTTTCAAAGTGCAAGCACTGAGCCAGCTGGACGCCATTGCGAATGAAGGAATGCAAGCAGTTAAAGCAGAGCTGACCACAATGGCCTGGGCCCGCAACCAGCAGATCTGGCTCCGACTGGACCAACCACATGACACTAGGATGCACTGTGAGATTGTGGACAACCATGGGGAACCATTGCTGATGAGCAATCAGGAGCTCTACTCGGTGCTGGTCCAGATCAACTGGACCCTGAAGTCTCAGGCTCTGGCGAACATGCAGGTCCAGTGGCGACCCAAAAGTGCAGGCAAGTGGCACCCGTTCCAGTGGGAGGCGATCCTCCACTGTCCGACGGCAGAGGGACACAGAGCGGTGCCCTCCTAGGTGAGCAGAACTGGAGATTGCATGCATGTGTGGCTGGCAGGCCGAGCGGACCTCTTGCGGCTGTTCCAAAGAACGCTCTTCAGGCAGGCGGACCCGGTACCCGGGGACGCTGTGCGGTTCCTCTACACGCTGCTGAACACACCTCCATGCGAAAGAAGATACGCATAACAGGGGGTGACACACATGAGAGAAAGATCAGAGCGCATGGTGCAGATACCCAATCGTCGTGGCCCAGTGGATACTCCACACCTCTTCTGTCCCGTAGAGGATGGTTCGAACCCCGGGGGGGATAGAGATGCACCGAACGACCCGAACCCCCCTTTTTTCGGCGAGAGGGAGAGAGAGAGAGAAAGAGAGAGAGAGAGAGAGGGCAGAGCACAGTGGGAAAGGAACAGAGAGGAGTAACAGGAGAGAGAGAGCAGGAGAGAGCAAGAGAGATTGGGAGGGAGAGAGTAGGAGAGAGACCCACAGAGCAAGAGACGGGGGCTAACCGGCGCAAAGGGAGGGTGGTGGGTTCAAGCTGACCAGGGTGTATGGGACGCCAAGACAGCACGGAGCGGTCAAGTGGTGAAAAAAACAGGGCGCCGTAGCGCCCCTGAGCCATAGGCTCGACACGTAGTCACGTGTTGACTCGCCGAAGCATGACTGGGGCTGCGAGAGTGCGGCCCACGTGAGGCAGTTGGAAGCCAGTGGGCAAGGACAAGTGGACAGCATGCGCATGAATGGAGTGGAGCGAAAAAGGTAGGCGCCACACACGGTACAGCATGATCTGTTGAGACACCTGACAGCAGGAGCACATGATGAAATGTTGAGACGCCTTTGCGCCATCACAGGCGCCTTTGCGCCCCTGAGGCACGAGTACGACACGTCCTTACGTGCCAAGGAATGAGTGCAAGGCAGGGGCACGACCTGCAGGGCAAGGGTTAGAGTCTAACCGGCACTGTGGGTGGGTGGTGGGTGCGAGCTGACCTCACTGTTCAGAGGAGCAGAGCCAATGCACAGTCAGCAACCACCTGGTGTGGTACAGAACTAGTCTACGCTGCAGTGCAGCAAGCATGACATTGAACAATGTGGTTATGACCATGCGCCTGTGACACGGGGGCTTATGTGAACCCAGTTTCCGTTGCCTCATGGCCCAATCCCGGCGCTCGTGATTCCGTGAACGGCTATGCCGGATTTGCCTACTCGTCCACCATTGCCAAGAGTTAAGCAGCACAACCAGCTGCCCAGCGGCATAGTGGACGCTTCTCTTCGGAGGGTCCCCCCACTTTCGTGGCGATGAAGGAGGCCATGGGTGTCCCTCGCAGGCCTCTCGGCGCAATGGGCTGCTTCGGATGTTCGCAGCCAGAGCGTGTAGCTAAGGCACCCGAGTCCCACTGCAATACGTTGCTCGCGGGTGTGCGCTGCCTGACTCAAGAAGGCCAGCACGGGGGGACTGAAATAGGGTTGGCGCCCCGACGACCGTCCTCCCTTGGCCTATCTCCAATGGATGGGGAGGGTCGTGGGCGGTAGGAGGCCCAAGTACTCCGCTCCTTGTGCCGCGGACACCACGTTACGGAGGGTCGATCGGGCCACCCCAGCCAACACTTTGGTGGAAAGGTACTCCGATAGGCATGCTCACGGTCCAATAGGCAACCCATGGTTGTCCTCGAAATCCGCGACCGCGAACAGTGAACCTGGATACTGTCAGGTGGTCTTGGGTGCCCACGTTCGCATGGTGACAATCGTCGCGTCGTTCGGGCGAACGCCGGTACAAGCCGCCGACCACGCCAGCGCTGCCACGCGAAAACGTCCCATAGACATGGTCCCCGGGAAGCTGAGGTCGTGTCCGACCCCATTTCCGTGCTTGACTCCAAGGGGACCTGGCGCCGGTCCCCAGGTTCCCATCCCGGGAATTCAGGACCAGTTGGGGTACTGGTAGTGCCGGTGCTTGGCCACCTCGGCATTCAGGCCCATGTCCAGGCAGCGCTTGCAGGGCTGCGACGCCAGAGCCGTTTCAGGTACCCAACGGCCCTTAGCCCTCCTCCCCTCCTCTCGTGGCAAATTTTATATCTTTATAGGTAAAATTATCGCCACCTTGTTGTCAGGCGTCCCGTGAGGCCAACCCGTCGAGGGGGTTGGTCGCTTGCGATGCGGAAAGTGCGGCTAGGTGGGCAAACTTCTCCGTGTACGCTCGCTAGGACTCGACCAGCACGGCCCACATCCGATACGCCAACCAGTCCCCATGGTCGCCATCTCCGCCAGCCTTGCCAACCGGCCGCGCCACTGGCCTCTCTACTGCCCTGACGTAGTCGCCCAACCCCACATTGTCGCATCCATGATGCCAACTTTAGTTTAGCCAACAGCTCAGTGACAGCCGCGCTTGTTAGATCAGGTACGTGTTCAAGGTGGCTGGGAGGTCCCGGGCCGGATTTGGGCGCTACGGAGGGCATCGACCATCTCGTACACGAGGGCTGCGTATGCTGCTCGTGCCTCCGTCTCGGTGGGAATGGTGGGGTCCACCCGTCCGGAGAGCGTCCTAACATGGTGGACCGCGAAGATGGTGCACAGGTTGGCTGTGGTGGGGGGATCCTCCATCCCCCCGGGAGGGGTGGCTTCTGTGTGCTGCAGGCCGTCTTGGTGCAACCTCCACGCCACAGTCCAAGCTCTGGTGGCCGGCCATCGTCGCCGGGCCCACTGCCAGAGGCAGTAAAGGGCGTGTCCCGCTTGACAGTTGGCTGCCTGTCCGGACGTGATGGCCGTCAGGGGGTCGGGAGGTTGGCCCGGGATCAGGGTGGGCCCGTCCGGCAGGGGTGCGGCCACGATGATCATGGAGTCAATGCCCTCCAGGTCCCATCTTCCATCTGCCGGTCGTGCGGTGACCCTCACGTGGTAGTAGTGGCCGGCTTTCAGCATGATCACAAGGACCGCGTTGGGGGTGTTGCGGCTGGGGGGCACTGCGTGCGTTGCTTCCGCCTCCCGCGCGCATCTGTCCACCATGTCCCTGAGGCTCCGACCCTTTTCCGGGGCTATGGTGCATTCCCACGAATCCAGGTTGGTGTACGGTGGGATGTTGAGGTTGTCGGCCCTCGGCTGCGGCGCAGCCGTGGCTCCCGGGGATGGTGCGGGGCGGCGGGGCGCCGGTGGGGCAATGAGGGTGTGTGCGCAGGCGAGCTGTGGGACCCACATCCTGTCCTCGGCCGGCTGATGAATGTTGAACCACCAAAACCACGTGTCTACGAGGTCGTCCGTCATGCTTTCCCTGGGGTTCAAGAGTGTTTGGATCTGCCGCACATAGATGGGGATGGCGCCTTGTGGCAAGGGGGCTGTGGTGACGAGCCTGCCGGGGTGGAAGTGCTGGAAGTGCCTTCGAGGGGCGGTCACATTGTGGATGATATCGTAGATTCCTGGGCGCTCTGCCGGGGTAAGGGCGCTGTCGTCCCTCGCTTGCGGCGCCCTAGGGGGAGCTGGTGGCATGGCCGCCGTGTCCTGAGCCTCGCAGCTGGCAGGGGGCCACACCGGTGTCGTCACACCGCGGTTCGCCGGGTGCAGCTGACTGGGCTTGCTCGGGTGCGGGGTGCGTGGTAGGGGTCGAAGCGTTCCCGGAGTCCCTGGCGGCTGCCGGTGTTCGGGCTCCCTATGGGCTTGGCGTGGGCTCGCCTGGGTCGCCTGCACCGTGGCCGGCCTGTGTTTGTGGACAGGTATGGTTTTTAGGGCGCTTGGCGGCTACTACGGCGATGGTTGTTCCCCCGTGTTGGTGCGGTGATGGTTCCCCGGTGTTGCATGTGTTGTGGCTCCGCCGTCTGGTCGGGGCCGGTGAGGTGACGCGTCCGACAGGGTCCGGATCGCTGGGCTTTCCAGCCAGCCTCGTTCGGGACCGGGTGTGCCGGAGCTTGACGAGGGGATGTTTGCCCATAAGATATGATGCAAAATGCGGAAAGCCTAGGGTGTGCCCCTACACACACAGCTCAATGCTTGCCGCAACCCACCATAGGTCAAAGACATGAAAGGAGAAGGGAGTGGGTCTCTAGGGCGAGACTCTGAAATAGTCCCAATCCTTAGGCTTTCTCTGCAAGCAACTCAGCTAGCCTCAGCAGTTCACCTAGGCTGTTTTGGAACAAGTATTTGAGCACACTGCCGGACGGGGCGGGTCATGTGTCCCCTCAGCCGTGCCCTTTTGGTCGGTGGGAGGATAGTAGGAATCTGAGGCCGGGCAATTCGTGGCCTCTTGGGCCTGTGTTGTGCGTCGTTTGTGGGCAATGCCGGTCGACGTTGGTGTCTGTGGGGGTCGTGGCGCCGCCCGCTTGCAATGCCGTGGAAGATGGCGCGTTGTGCTGCGGGGGTGTACTGCCATGGTATCCAATTCCCGTCCGCCCTCCCGCTCGTCGCATGCGCTCGGGGAGCTGCAACCAGAAGGGTGGGCCGGCCTCATGCATGTTTCCACGTCCCCTTAAGCCTTCCTGCAAGCGCCTGACCCTGCGGTGGCGGCTAGGGGATTGGGGGACATTGGAAGCTCCCACATTTAGGATGAATTGTGGGACGAGGTTGTGGGGGAGGGGGTGGATGTCGAGCAATTGGCCTGCAAGTTTGCTGCCGAGATCTCCCCGCCGCCGGCGGTCCTTCACAAGCAAGAAACGGACCTGCTGGTGGAGCCCATGTTGCCCCTTGAGGATGGTGGTGTTGTTGAGAGGGTAGTAGAGGGCCCCGGTTGACCCGCCACGTGCTGGCCCTTCATTATTCCAAAATCGTCATAGAAAGTATCGGTGATTTTCCACTTGGTGGACTTCAACGACACCATGCCCTGCCCGGCCCGTTTTTCTTTGTTTATTTGGAAGGACATGGCTGATCGCCAGAGTGCATGGCCTCAACATGAGCCCCTTTATTGCACGCACATAGATTTCAAAACCGCCTTCTGGTCGTTTGGCACGGGCGTTTGGGTTTGGCTTTCGGCCAGGGGGGGGGTCATGTACCGCATGTGCCGCATGCCATTTCGCTGGAAATTTTCCCCGTTGTTGTGTCAGCTGGCCCTGCAAAAGGTAATCGCGCGGATCGTTCCACTGCATATGATCATTTTTCACTATTAGGATGATTTTCTCTTGTTGGGTGGGTGCCCTAGGGAGCTCAAGGAAGTCCCCCGCCGGGTGGTGGAGGCGTTACATGCGGCTGGTTTCTTGGTGTCCCCCAAGTCGGTTCTGCATCCGACGACGCGCATCTTGCTCTTGGGCAAGCACATTGATACCCAGGCGAAACACATTTGGTCACACCCGCGTGCGTTTTTGCAAATGTATTGCACAATGGCTGCGTTTGGCGACGGCGGCCCATCCCCACCCTCTCCACTTAAATAAAATGTTAGGTTTATTCAGTGGCATGTGCGGCCCCGAAGGGGCATTGGCCTGTTTTCGGCCGGGTTGTACTGCTGGCAGCGGTGGGGGATCGTGGGATAGCCGGTGCCCCTAAAAGTGCTGCATGTGTTGGCCACAGCGATTGTTTTTGCTATGGAAGTGTGGACTCCACCTGATGCGCTAAGGTGGGCCGTGACTCGTGCTATGGGGCGGCCGGTGAACCTGCACCGCCATGCCTTCGCTACAATGTTTGTAGACGCTGCATTGGATGTTTTTCGGTATTGGGCTGGGTTGTTTTTACATGGTGCACATGAACTGCGTTCCGTCGTCATCCCCCCCAACCGGCACACTCAGCAGAGTGCAGAGTTGTGGGGGTTGTGTTGCGCCATGCGACCGGCGAGGTGTTTCGGTCGGCGGTTTTCTGGTCTTGGTAACTGGTTCACAAGTGGTGGGTGCACACGTGGAATCGCTGCGCGCGTGTACTTGGCTGCACAGGCAGTGGTCGCTAGGCTTCTGTAGCTGGAGCCATGGGCCACCCAAAAGCCCCAGATTGTTGTTGCGTCGGCTGTTTAGTGACAGTTGAAAAGATTTCAACATTTAATTTTTCCAAGACCCTTTCGTTGCCCCTACGATTGGGTTGGGTCATCATTTGGTGACAATACTGGTACTTGAGTACCCATGGGGACCCATGTAGTGGCCGCTAGACTTCTGTAGCCTGTGCCATGGACCACCCGAAAGCCCCAAAATTGTTGTCGCGTAGGCTATTTAGGGACAATTGAAAAGATTTCAAATTTCGCCTTTTTCCGGAACCCTTTTGATGCCCCTAGGATGGGTTTGGGTGGTCATTTGGTGACAATACGGGTATCTGAGCACCCATGGGGACCCATGTAGTGGCCGCTAGGTTTCTGTAGCCCGAGCCTTGGGCCACCCAAAAGCCCCAAAATTGTTGTTGCGTATGCTGTTTAGTGACACTTAAAAGATTCACAAATTTCGATCTTTATGAAAGCTCTTTTGATGCCCCTAGGATGGGTTTGGGTGATCATGTGGTGGCAATACGGGTACTTGAGCACCCATGGGGACGCACGTAGTGGCCGCTAGGTATCTGTAGCCCGAGCCATGGGCCACCCAAAAGCCCCAAAATTAATTTTGCATAGGTTGGTTAATGACACTCGAAAATTTTCCAAAATTGGATATTTTCGTGAACCCTTCTATTGCTCCTGAGATCGGGTTGGGTCATCATTTGGTGACAATACGGGTACTTGAGCACCCATGGGGACCCACATAGTGGCCGCTGGGCACATCTAGCCCGAGCCGTGGCGCCCCCAAAAGCTTCAAAATGGCTGTTTGTAGGCGTTTCACTGGCATTTGGTGTGCGCACAAACTGCGGAAGCACTTTTCCATCCTCTACAGGTCAAAAATGGAAATTTTGCGAAAAGAATTGATGTTCTGACCATTCGCAACGATGAAATATCCTATGTAAACCACGTTTTGGCCCTTCTTTGTGTGGTTTTCATCGTCTTGGCACCAGGCCACCACATCTCCTCGGTGATGCACACCCGCTACGAGCTGGTACTCTGGATGGCCCCCATTGCACGCACCCCAGGAACGGTGCAAGTCCTTGTGCAGGCCATCTGGGAGAGCGGCCGCCGGCCACTAACGGCGGGCCCCTTCTGGCGTGCCCTGCATGTGGTCAGCCTGTTGGGCTGGCAGCCACTAGAGGGTTGGTGGACCTGGGCAGTGCCGGGCCAAACGGAGCCGCTGCACCTGGTGCAAGAGCCCATGTGGCAAATCCAGCACATGGTGCGGGATAGCCTGCGCCGTCATGCCATGCGCGGATTGGAGACGCGCTGCCCAGCGACCTGTGCAGACTTGAGGACGGGGTTGATGTGGGGGGCCTGCCGCGCGGTGCTCCGCGTGGCGTCCACAAAGCTGGAGGCCTCTCTCTTGTGGGGGTTGCTAGCAAGGGCGCTGTGGACGGCGGCCTGCGTGCGTGGGCACATCATGCAAGCCACGTCAAGCTGCCTCTGCTGCGGCTCGCAACATGAAGATGAGACGCATGTGCTTTGGGATTGGGAGGCAACCAGAGCCAGCTAGCGCGCCTTGGTCCTGTGAGCGGCGGAGCAGCTGCAGCTGCCCCCCCCGACACGCTGGCCGGCGTGCTTGCGACGCGCGTGCCTAGCCCTGTTGGCTGGGGCGAACCGGGAGTAGGTGGACGAGTTCGTGTACAAGCTATGTGGGATGTACCTCGCGTGGCTGACAGCCAGGTATGCCTGTACCCGCTCAGGGGAGCTGGGGCAAGGGGAGGCCCTTTTTCCGCGGCGCCGGGCGCCGGGAGGCAAGGGGTGGTGCGGTCCCCTGCCGCGACTGCCGGCGGTGCCGGCAATGCGACTCCGCCCAGGCGTCCCGCCGAGATGGCCGTGGGAGCCGGCGTTCGCCTAGGACTTGGTTCGATGGGTAGCGGCCTTGTGTTGGCAGGACGGCGCAGGGGACGTCACCTGGGCAGAACTGCCACCGAGCGGAACAAGCGCCCGGCAGCGGTCACTGGGCGCCTCACACAGGAGCTGTCCAGCTGCCATGTGGCGCTGCAGCAGCCGCGACGCTTGCCGCAGGACTTGTGCCCGCTCGCCTAGCGGGAGTTGTGTCCCCGGCAACTGATGGTGCGGAGACGTTGGCAGGGCCCAGCCCAGGAACATCTCACACTCCAGGGCCACAAGGCTGCGGGCGCGGCCGCTCTTCGCGGCTCGAGCGTACATGGTGCTGCACCTGTAGGCTCGCCTTGCACCTGCGGGATGTGTGGCTGCACCGGCTGCGCGCGCCGGTGCGCATACGGCTAGGGGGAGCAGCACGCTTCCTCATGGCCTATTTTCCACGCCCCCCTCGCCATTGTGCCGCCGCTGCCTGCAGCTGGGCTGGGGACTCGGCCGATGCTGCCGCACGGGGCATGAGGGGCACAGGTCGCCGGGACAGGTGCCCCCCCCACCGCGGCAGGGCCCGGGGCCGGCAGCTGCTGGCGCCGGAGGCCCCACAGGCGGGAGCGAGCGCGCTCTCATCCTGGTTGGGGCGGGCCAGGCCGGCCTCCGCGTTGTTGCCGGCGTCGGACAGACCACTGCAGCGGCCCCGAGGGCCGGGGCCGTGGCGATTGACCCGGTCGCTGCCCTCCCCAGACTGCGACATAGTGCCCGCATCACGACGCGCACTTGTAGTGAGCCCGCCACTCCCGGCGGCAACACATCCCCCCCCCCCCCCATGACTGGGAGCCGCCCCAAGGCTGTAGGACGTATTTGGCAGCGTTTCCTGCTGCACTGTCGGCCGAGGGAGGCGGTCACCCCACACCCCCATCGCGATTCGCCCCCCCCCCTACCACAGGGCAAGCAGGGCGGGTAAAGCAAACAGGTGTGGATGCAAAGGAGCTGCACAGCAGGGCACACAGTGCACATCAGTGAGCACAGTGCACAGCCCAGGCAGCCAGCACACAGCAGCCGCACAGGGTGCGGCACAGGGGAACAATGCATAGGGCGCCACAACGCCAAGGTGCACGGACGGCACAGTGCACAGAACACGGGGCATAGGACACAGTGCACAGTGCGCGGCGGTCCGCGGCCCACCGTGTACAACACCAACAAGCACAGCACATAGCACACAGTGCACGGCAGGGAACAGCACACTGTGCATTGTGCACGGTGCGCAGTGCACCAGGCCCAGGCCGACCGATGCCCCTGCAGTTAGGCCGCTAGGCCACGCTATTTTCAATGGGGCCGCCGGCACGGCGGCCCCCCCGTGACAAATCGCCCCCCTGGGGCGACTGATGCCGCAGCGCCGGCACCCCTTGGGGGAACGTCCACGCCTGACTTGGCGCACGGAAGGGCGAGTTCGGAAGAGACATAGTGTTGACCGGCTCGCCCCTTTGTTCTTCCGTTCGCTACGGGCGGGGGGCAACTGCCCGCGGGGAGGGGTGCTGAACTGGAAGATCGGCCCTTCTCCCGAGCCCCTCGACCTCTGTACATAGGCCTATGGACTGTAAAAGCGCAAGACCCTTTTCCTTGTGCGGTTTTCACCCTATTTGGGGTTTTTTTGGGGGGGGGGGCGTTCCCAAGGGGGTTGGGGCACAACCTGCTCATGCAGTTTTCCAGCCAGCCTCGGCAGCTCAAAAATGGAAATTTCTGAAAACTGATTTTTTTTTCCATTCTAAGCATCCACGACGATCAAATATCCTATGTAAAGCATGTTTTAGACCCTATTCATGTGTTTTGCACTGTGTGTTGTTCCATGCCGTGCACTGTGCTGTGCCCTATGCCTGCTGGTGCCGTGCACGGCGGGCCGTGCACTGCTGCGCACTGTGTGTTGTGTCCTATGCTCCGTGCGCCCTGCATTGTGCTGTTTGTGCGTCCGGGCGCCGGTGCGCCTTGTGCGCTGGTCCTTGTGCCATGCGCCGTGCCGCTATGCGTTGTGCTGCCTACGCCATGCCCTGTGCCGCCTACTGTGCATTGTGTGCCGTGCTCTGCAACGCTTGTGCACCCACACCTGCTTGCCCTACCCGCCCTACTTGCCCCGTGGTGGGGGAGGGGGGCGGATTGCGATGGGGGCGGGGCTGACTGCCTCCCTGTGCCAACAGTGCAGCAGAAACGCTGCCAAAAACATCTCGCAGCCCTGGGGCTGCTCCCAGGCACAGGGGGCATCTATTGCCGCCGGGCGCGGCGGGCTCACTCTGCGTGCACGTCGTGACGCGGGCACCACGTCGCAGTCTCGGGAGGATGGCGGTCGGGTCAATCGCCGCGCCCCCGACCCTTGGGGCCGCTGCGGGGGCCTGTCCGGTGCCGGTAGCGCTGCGGACGCTGGCCTGGCCCGCCCCAACCACGCTGAGAGCGCGCTCGCCCCCGCCTGCCGAGCCTCCGGCGCCAGCACCTGCTGGCTTGGGCCCAACCGTGGTGGGGGGAGCGCTTGTCCTGCCTAACTTGGCGCACGGGAGGGCGAGTTCAGAAGAGACATAGTCTTGACCGGCGCGTCCCTCTGTTCCGCCGTTCATTATAGGCGGGGGGCATTTGCCCGGGGGGGAGGGGCGCTGAACTCAGAGATCGGCCCTTCCCCCCAGCCACTCGACCTCTGTACATAGGCCTATGGACTGTAAAAGCGCAATACCCTATTTATGTGTTTTTCATCCTATTTGAGTGTTTTTTTTGCGGGCGGGGGGGGGGGGGGGGGTCCCCAAGGGGGCTGGGGCACGACCTGCTCAACCCCCGCTTGGTCACCCATCGTGCCCAGGGCGCGAGGGCGAAAGAAAGGGAAGACGCGGAGGCGTCAAAGGAAAATTGTAGCGTAGCTAGGCAGCCTCACCACGTGCAGGTTCACAACAAGAGGCCTAAAAAACACATGAATAGGGTTTGAAACATGCTTTACATAGGATATTTGATCATTGTGGATGGATAGAAGGTAAAAAAAAAGTCAGTTTCGGAAATTTCCATTTTTCAGCTGCAGAGGCTAGAAAATTGCATGGGCCACCCAGCTGGTTGCCGTCCTACAGCACCCCGCGGTGCTTATGGCCATAGGCGCGGCGCTGGCTCCCTTCCTTGCGGGCGCACCGCCCGCGACCATCGACTAGGGGGCGGCACGCAGCCCCTCCCGTTCCAAGGGGCGCAAAGGGGGCGGTGGATCCGCCCAACTGCCCCCCCCCCCCCCCCACCTCCCCATTGATGGCCATGCGCCTGTGACACGGGGGCGTATGCGAGCCCAGTATCCGTTGCCTCATGGCGAACCCCCCACCGCGGAGCAGGCGATGATCGCCTCGCTCCAGCGCCAGATTGCGTCCCTGGAGGGTGTGATCAACACCCTCCGCCGCGAGTTGGCGTCCCTCCTGACCCGCCGGCTGATGGACGCGGACCTTGAGCTGGCATCCGCCTTCCGGCGGGACCCTCTCTGCTCGTACCAAGGCCCGGAGGGCACGCGCCCCTCGCGCATAGACGGGCTGCTTGTCGTGGCGGTGCGGCTGCCGTGCGGGGCCATCCCTGGCCATGCCCCGGTACGTTTTGACCTGCACCTAAAGGGCTCGTCTCAGCGGGTGGTGAAGTTTGTCAGCCCCAAGCCTGTCGCGCTGGCCCCGCGGGAGGAACATGAGCGGCTCCTCCTTACGTAGCGCCTCCTGGACCCCTTGGAGGCCAGCCGGCAAGCGGCCCCATCCACCGGGGATGTGGACGGGGCCTAGGCTTTACGGACCACGGCCGCGGAAGAAACCCTCCTTGCCCTGGCCTGCCCGGACATCACGCCGGACTCCCTCCCGGCCCGGGCCATGCTGCCGCTAGCCCCCCCACACCTTCCCCACGGCACGGGGACCTACCAGCCCCTCCGAGAGGTGCACCTCTGCCCCAAGCAGTGCCGGGACACCGGGGGGCCGCTCACCTGCCCTCTGGCACGCATCGAGGCGGCTCAGGGCCCCCTCCGGGACGTCCTCCGCCGGCTGGAGCGACCGGCGCGTGCCGTGGGCGCGATACCGAGCATGGTACAGCAGGCGTGGACGGCGCTCCGGCGTCGCCTCAGGAGGCCCCGAGCGCTGGGCCCGGAGTATGCTGGCCTGGTGCCGGATGGCTCGCACGACCGGCTGGCACCGTTGGGGTTACTCCGCCGCCTCCGCACGACGCTGGCAGGTAAGGTCCGGGCCACGCTACGGGCAGAGGACCAGGGCCGCCTCCACGAGTGGCGCTCATGGGTGGAGGAGGCCTGGACCTCCAACCAGGGGGCAGTGTACCGGTGGCTAAAGGATGAGTCCTACGCCCCGCCGGTTACCTTCCTCTCCAGGCCGGATGGCACTGCCACGGCCAATCTGGCAGAGATGGATGGCCTCTTGCAAGACGCCTGACGCCTGACACACCGCAAGTATGTGATGGACCCCGAGCCGGATCCCACGGCCTTCCTCCGCCGATATGGGCACCATGTCCGACGGGTCCCCATGATTGCCTCACGGTTGGACGGCCTCCGCCTGCGCAAGGGGCTCTCCCGCATGAAGCCCTCGGCTCTGGGGCTGGACGGATGCAGTCTGGCCGACCTCCGCTCCCTTCCCGACAAGTTGCTGGGCTGGCTGGCGGAGCTCCTGCGGGAGGTGGAGCGCCTGGGCAAATGGCCGGCCCGCCTGGCTGAGGGCTATCTAGCCCTCATCCCCAAGGAGGGCCCGCCGAGGCCCCTGAACACCCGCCCCCTCACGGACCTGTCCATGGTCTACCGGCTATGAGCGAGTGTGCTATGGCGGATGCCATTGCGTGGCAAGAGTCCTGGGCCCACCCGGCGGCCTTTGGCTTCCGCCCGCCAGGAGTGCCCTGGATGGGGCGGCGGTGACGCAGGTCCTCTTGGAGCTGTGTCGCCTCCATGGATGGGCCATCGCGGGGATGAGTATCGACTACGTCAAATGTTTTGATCTCATCCCCCAGGCGGTCGTGTTGGCCCTGGCGTTGGAGCTAGGCATGGACCTGGGCACGTGCCGTGCCCTCGGGGCCATGTACAAGCAGCTCCGCCGGGCCTTCAAGATCGCCGGGGCCCTCGGCCTGTGGTGGCAAGCCACCAACGGCACCCTCCAGGGGTGCCCCCTGTCGGTGATCTTGGTGAACCTGCTCACCACGATCTGGAAATGGGAGGTGGACTCCCTTCGCCGGGAGGTGTGCGCGCGGACGGCCGCCCACCCCCCCGTTCTGGATGAGGACGCGGCGGAGGACCTGGAACCTAGGGCCCCTCTCCCCCTCAAGGATGCAGGCCCCGGCTACGCCGCGCTGGGGTCGTCACGCTATGCGGATGACACCCAGGCGGTGGACCTGGGCGCGGCCTCACTGCAGGGGACGGTCCCCACGCTGGAGGAGTGGCTGCAGATCACAGGCCAAAACGTCCGCGTAGACAATTCCTGCTCCTTGGTCCAGGGAGAATAGGGCGCCCCGGCGGTCCTGCTCCGGGGAGTCCCGATCCCGCTGGCGGCGACTTTCCGCCAGCTCGGCGTCGACGTCGCCATTGGGGGCTCAAGGATCACGGGGTTGGTGCTGTCCCGGCGCCTGCAAGCGGGACAGAGCGCTGTCCGCCGCCTCCCCTACCTCTCCACCTATGACCGCCGAGAGCGGGCTATCAGCACGCTGGTCACCCCGCTGGCGCTCCATGGGGTGGCCGTCGCATCGGTGACGGACCCCGACCTGCGGGGGCTGGAGACCGCGGTCGTGCGGGCCCTATGGGGAGCCACGCGCTTGTCCCGGGCCAAGGAGATTGTCTTCACGGTCCTGTCCAAGGGGCACTGCGTCTCCTCGATCATGCACACACGGTACGAAGGGCTCCTCTAGCTGGCCTAGGCGGCCCGACGGCCGGGGGTCACCCAGGTCTTCACCCAGGCTATGTGGGAGTCAGGTGGCCGCCCTCCCGGGACGGGCCCGGTGGGCCGCGCGCTCCAAACGGCGACCACCCTTGGCTGGAGCCCGCGCGAGGGCTGGTGGGGCTGGGATGTCCTGGGACAAGAGCACCCGCTGCACTTCGTGCAGGAGCCCCTCCGCCAGGTCCAGCACCGGGTCCGGCACAGCCTTCGCTGCCATTCCTCGCGCCAGCTTGAGGCGCGGCGCCCGGTCACCTTCAGGGGGCTGGGCGACGGGGCGAACGGCCCGGCTTGCCGCGCGGCACTGCAGGCTGCCTCCACCGAGTTGCAGAGGTCGTTGCTGTGCGGCCTCATGGCTGGGGCCCTGTGGACAGCGGCCAGGGTGTCGGACCATGGCACGCGGACCAACTCCGCGTGCCCCCATTGCGGCGCGGCACACGAGGACGAAGTCCACGTCCTGTGGGACTGCCTGGAGTGGGAAAGTGCTAGAGAGACATGGCGTCCCTGGCTCAGCGACGCGGCGACGGCAATCCCCCACCTGGGGCCGCCGGACCAGTGGCCATCCTGCCTGCGGAAGGCGGGTCTATTCCCCCTCCGGCTGGTGCAGGGGGTGGATCGGGGGCTCCTCGACGAGTTCCTGTACCGCCTGTCCGGCATGTACCTCGCAGTCCTCGCTGCCCGCATGGCAGCCAGCCACGGGGACCAGCCGCTCCCTCTTCCCAAACCAGCCGCATCCGCGGCCTCGCAACCCCTACCCCTGGGACGATTTCGTCGGCCCCCTGCCAGGGGACGCGGTCCGCAACCAGCCACGGCTCCGGCCGGGGACCCCGCCGGGCTGGCGGTGGCCCCGAGACTTCATCCCGGACTTAGTCAGGTGGGCCCGGGCGCTGGCCTGGATGCCGGGGCCGGCGGAAGTCTCCTGGGCTGAGCTGGCCCTGGATTATGAGGCGTTTGTGGGGCGGCTGCTCCCAGCCTCCCCGGACCACCGGCTGCGGGGTACGCGCCTGCCGCTTGGGGAGCGAGCCCAAGTCCTGCGCAAGACAGTGGGCCTGGCGGAGCGCCACCTTGTGGCGGGCACGCTGCTGAGCGGGGCCCCGCTGGGGCGTTGCCGCTCACTCCTCCCCCTGGGGGGCCGCGTGTGCGCGGGACTTTCGGCCCGCCCGTTCTTCGCGGCACACCACAAGGTGATGCTACAGCTTGTGCGCCTGGCGACGCACTGCTGGGACTCGTGGGTCCGGTGCCTACGAGCGCCTGCCCGCATGCGGCCGCCGCCGGACGACCGTTTTCTTATGGGCTATTTCCCACGCCCCCTCGAGGGGGGGCCCCACCTACTGCCGTATGCCAGGAGGCCCCCGCGGGCGCCGCCCAGAAGCATCCCGCTCGCTGCCCCGCAGCGCAGTCGCCCGCTAGGGGCGGGCAGTGGCACTCAGAGCGTGCTCTGCTTGGAGCATGGGGCGCCGTCGTGCGCCAGGTGCAAAAGCCTGGGCTGGGGCTTCAGCCGCTGCTGCCGGGCGGGCCACGAAGGACACACCGACCCCTGTGCGGGCCCGCACTGTCCGAGAGCCCCGCCCTGGGTCGCGCCAGGATGCCAGGTGCTCGTCCCTGAGGACCGGCGCGCAGGAGCGGCCGCGCTATCCTCTCGGCTGGGGCGGGCCCGCCCGGCCTCCCAGGCCCTCCCGGACTCGGGCCCCCCGGTGACACGCCAGTGCACGGCCCCTCCCAGAACGCTGGGCACCCGCCCCTCCTCGGCATTGGGGCTAGACAACCCCAGGCCCACGAAGCGCCAGGCGCCTGACCTCCTGGCTGACCAGGGGGGCTCGGTAAATCAGGGGCCAACGCGATCGGGCGAGGCGGACGCTGACCCTTTCTCCCCCCCACCAACGGCAGGGGGGGACGGCGGCCCCGGGCCGGTGCCTGCGGACGCCGCCGTCTCCACCGACTCCACGGGAGCGCCACCCGCATCGCGGGACCCACGCCCCCCCCCCCCCCCCCCCAGAAGAGCAGCCCCCCCCCACCGCCGGCGTCGCTCCTCGAGGTTTTCAGCCGCATCTCGGCGGCCTTGAGTCGATTCCCACCCAGGGGTTGGAGGCGGCCTCAGCCAAAGGCCACTAGGTTAGTGGCGGACATGCTCCGCGTGCGCCCCTCCCCCCCCCTCCCCTCGCGTTGCGGCCGACGCCGCGGGGGGGAGCTCCTCTGACCCAGTGGCGGACGCGCCCTCGGCGCCTTCGCCATCCCAGTCCACACTGCCGCCACGGCGGCAGCACGGCAGGGCCAGCACGGAAGAGACCTAGTTCCCTCCGGCTCGTCCCTCCTGGCCGCCGTGCGGGCACAGGCGGGGGGCTTGTAGGGGAGGCCACGGGCGCCTGAACTCGACTCGGCCCACCTCCCCGCCCCTCTGCCTCTGTACATAGGCCAGCGGACGCTAATAGACGAATGCCCTATTCATGTGTTTTCCACCCTATTTGGGTGTTTGGACGGGGGCAAGGGTCTGGGGCACAACCTGCTGATGCATTTTTCCACTCTCGGCCGCTCAAAAATGGAAATTTTCAATACCGATTTTTTTGATGTTCTGACCATTCATAATGAATGATCAGATATCCTGCGTAAACCATGTTTTCGACCCTCTTTATGTGTTTTTCACCCTATTTGGATGTTGGAGGGGGGAAGGGTCGGCTTTTGAATGACTTCGTGACTAGCTACCTGATTGACTGACTGTGCTCCCTCCCTCTTCGAGGTGGCTTGCCGATAGGCAATAGATTTTTTTTTTCAAAAAATCCCCCCATGATACAGAACTCCAAATGATCAGTGCATCATGGGGATCATTTTGAGCCACATATGTTCGGGTACCTCAGCCCCCCCTGCCCCTCCAAACCTCCCACTTAGGCCTGTAAGGGGGCCGTCATGGGAGCCCTGAAGGGAGGGGGGATGGTCTTGAAAAGGGGGCCGAACGACCCCCCACCTGTGCAAGCCAATTTTCCCCATGTGCCTCGACAACCCTTTGCATACTGCGGTGCCCGGTCCCAAGAGTGGGGCCTGACCTCCCTACTCCTTGTTCCCACAACGCTTCCTTCTGGCTGTTTGCATGCCCTTTTGCTGCAGGAAAAGGAGAGTGTGTTGGAATCTATGGCGTGACATCCATGGCCATGAACTGCACCCCTGGGGCAGGAGTGTCTGTTGTTGTCAACTGGCTTCTGGTGGTGGCAGGGCTCTTGCTATGGCAAGCCTTTGTCTAACTCCAGTAGCG
This sequence comes from Eutreptiella sp. 'Long Island Sound 2002', assembly GCA_964036045.1. NCBI lineage: Eukaryota > Euglenozoa > Euglenophyceae > Eutreptiales > Eutreptiaceae > Eutreptiella > Eutreptiella sp. 'Long Island Sound 2002'. Next base: position 25,949,682 of record OZ038378.1, on the reverse strand, counting down.
CTACACGCGCCCCATGGGCAGGCTGGACACGGCCCTGGCCGCCGGTCTGGTGCTGATTGGCTGCTACAGAGGGAAAGGCTCAAGTGGGTTATGGCATGTGAATGCCAACAACTGCCACTCAGCCCCACATGCGACCCTGCCCAAAGTCCGCAGAAGTGTTACATATGCTGCCCTCCCAGAACTGGCCTGCCCGCTCCTCAAGATGTGCAGCTCTGCAGCCCTCCCACAAAAGGCGTTCCCGAATGCGGTGCATGCCAAGTGCCCTGCGCTGCGGTATCATTGTTGTTGTGCCTAAGGTCAGACAAGCATTTGTTTTTTGGGTGGCAATTGATGTATTCTGGAGGGTTATGGAGGATTATTGGCGGCAAATGGCAGGCAATGGATCAAAGAGGGGTGCCCCCCTTCCTCCTTGTCCTGCCACTCAGCGCCGCCCTCTCGTCCAGTTGTGAGGCTGGTCAATCCCTATGGTCTGTTGTTCGCAGAAGTCCTGTGGTGAGTCACCTGTGCTCAACAAGGCCACGCCGTCTGAGCGAAGAAGAGCACCAGTCAAAGGCCGCACCATTTGACGGCAGTCCCCTTTCTACCTTTGCCTGTGTTGTGAGAACGGAAGGTCAGGTACTGGTCAGAGCAATAGAGAGGGTCAGCACACATTGCCTCCATTGGCCATGGCATTTGACAGCGAAGATGGGGTGACCTGCAGCAGTTCCCCCCCGCTCGATCATTTCCTGTTTCCTTCCATGTTCATGCACCTCCCTTGTGCAGGTCCCTCATAGCCCATGCGCCCGTGGCCTTGTGGCAGCTGTGAAGAGGGGTACAGATGTGGCAATGAGAGAGGGTGTTTGGATGTGAACCGCGGGAGGTGGGGTGGCCTTGTTGTGGCCCTTGACTGTGTTGCTGCGGGGAGTGTCTGCCCTGTCCTGTTTTGTTTCATTGGGGCTGTCATTTGGCGCTCTGTGGAGGGTCGTACCAAGGCCGGCAGTTTGATTCTCTTTTTTGCTCTCAAGCAGAGCCCCTGTGTTTTATGGCAGATGTGCTGAGGTGGTTGGCCCTGTGTTGGGTTTTCTGTTGGGGCTTTCGTACGGGCCTGTGCTGGGTCCCATAGTGGGTTGGGGGTTGGGGAGGGGGGGGGCGCTTGAACGATGACCCCGCTCATGGTGGCAGCACTACGGCACAACAACGGGGGTCACTGATAAGTAGCAGAGGACAGGTCTTTCCCTGTGCTTTTCGCTGTGTCCTGAGCTCTGAGCTGCATCATCAGGTTGGCCCTGTTTTCCCCCGCAGGGCACATAAAACCACTTTTGTGCAGCTGCCGTGTGATTGGGGCAGAGGTGGGGCATCCGTCCCTCGCATTCTCCTCCCTGGGTGCCAAGGGGTGTCCCTGCTGGTTGGTGTCCTCAGGACTGCATGGGACCACCCCTTGCCCCTAACCCAAAAGCATCCAACCGGTTTCCGTGTCCCTGTTGTGTATATTTGCCTGCCCTTGTCAAATTGGTCCAGACTGTCATCCATGGGTTGGTCGCAGTTTGTTGGGTGGTTCGTTATTGAATGGGGTGGGACAAGAGTCACTCTTACCCAATCCCTCACTCAATCTGAAATGGGACGTGGCATCAGGTGTTGTCAGACAGCTCTTCCCTAGTGGAAACTGGCTCATTGGTGTGAACAGGGGTGATGGCATGCACCCACTGTGGCGAAAGGCCGCGCTATTTGAGCAAGGGTGTGCTGATTGTGTATCTCTGTCCCTCATATGACCTTTTCCCTGTCTGTTTCCTACTCTTTCATGTAACCCTGTATCTTTTGGTTTTTTTTGGGGGGGGGGCTCCCTCTTCCACTTTTTTCTGCGTATTGTTTCCCCTGTTTTCTGTTTGAGCTTTTAGCTTCGCAGGGCCCAATGATGGACGTCGCCTGTCAAAATTTGGGGCAAAAATGTGGTATGATGGTAGCCAAGAGAGGTTGCCTTTTTCCTTGTGGGAGGATCCAGCAGGTTGAGCGGTTGCAGCACCGGATGCCCACAGCAAGTGTTCTGGGGTTGAATCCTGTGTGGGCGTGCGGCTCTTGCAGCAAAGATGGTGGAGGTGAGCTGAGCGCCCCAAACACCACCCAAAAGCCTTACCCAGACACCATGGGGCACCTGAGGTTGGGCATCGATGGCTGGAAATATGCCTAGCTGTGCTCTACACTGCCACACTCTTTTCTGAGTTCTCAACGGCCCAAGGGAGGGGCTTTGTGTGCAGTGTTACCTTCAGCAATTTGGAAGGCCTTGGGTACATTGGTACCACCGTGGCACCCTGTGCACCCAGTTGACCTGTGGCGTTGACGACTGTTCCAGGACATTCTTTAAGGTCACTCAGTCCTCAGGACACACATTCCGTGCCGTATCGCCTGACCCTACTGGCCAGTCTATTGTGATGATGGGTACCTCCCCTTTGCCCCCCCCCCCCCCCCGCCCACACACCGACACCCACACACTTTCAGTCCTTCAAACTACGGCCTTTTCTTTTGGGGCACCTCAGAGGTGTACCCCCCCCCACATTTGCAGTCAATGATTGGGTGGATGATTGGCAGGCAGCGGCCATTTGCAGCGGGCCATAATCCTCATAGTGAGAGACGCGTGACCACTGTTTTTGCTTACAACTAGTTCCCGCAGGGAATGTAAGTTCCACACACAGGCAGTGTACAGGTGCGTCAAACTGTGTGTAGAGTGATCCCTGTTTGTGTATGTCCAATATATAGGGCAGCACCGATACGGCCCACATACAACGCGGGGATTTAGCTGTTTGGCCCAACCAAGCAACTGTAGATTAATTGGTTGCTAGATTGGAAAAGCTATAATTTCCCTCCGCGATTAGGATAAGGGTAGGAAAAATCGACCATCCAGAGGGAGACCCCAGACCTGCTTATGTATTTACACCTTGGTAGGCACTACATAGGGCAAGTCAGAGGGATGTTTCAACAGGTCTTGTACCCAAGGTTTTGCTCTCCCTAGCGGGCATTTTGGGAGGGGGTAACAGCCAACCCCTTCTAGGTAAACCCGACATAAAAGTCGCGCGCAGTGCGCGTGCGGCGCATATAACTCCCCTATGTAGGACTACTGTCCTTTTCAACCATGATTCTCCCGACGAACCATGGGAGCATATCCCGCCTCATGTTTGGACTGACCAAAGCAACTCGGCCGCCACGCAAGATGAGGCCAAGGATGAGGCAGAAGTGTGTGTGTTGTGTTGCCAAGGCGCCGCACCGTCGCAGCTTGTGATGAGGGTAAGAAGCACTATTGTACTAAATGTATTGACACCCACGCTTATGGGACCAATGTTGTTTGTTAAGTACAATACAGATGACAGTTGGAGTTGCTGAATTCACAAATATTGCTTTATTATGCAACGTGCTTTGTAGGGAAGGTGTGAAGTGCAATATGGTCTGGCCTTTGCACCATTTGGCCTGGCGTTGTACGACGTGATGGGGCCTATGGGGCCTTGGGCTTGTATTGTCCAAGTTCCCGCACAACAGTGCAGAACGAGCAGGTGCTGCAACTGCAGCATCCCGCCCTTACAGCTATATCTCGGCATATATCGCACGAAGTCCCCCCACCCCCCCTACCTTGGAGGTAGAGGGGGGGGGGTACGGGGGGGTGTAGGGGGGGGTTGGGGGCGTAGGGGGGGGAGGTAGGGGTGGTTCGAGAAGGTAGGGGGGGGATGGGGTGGGTTGGGGGGAGGGGGGGGGGGTAGGATCATACACACAGAAGGCGGTGCACACACAAGGCGGGGCATACACAAAGCGGTGCACACACAAGGCGGTCTGTGGCCACCGCAGGAGTCATGTTATTTAAGGGGCCACAGGCAAGGCGGTGCACGCACAAGGCGCAACACACAAAAGGCGGCCTGTGGCCACCGCAGGAGTCTTGTTATTTAAGGGGCCACAGGCAAGGCGGTGCACACAAAAGGCGGAGCACACACAAGGCGGAACAGACAAAAGGCGGTCTGTGGCCACCGCAGGAGTCTTGTTATTGAAGGGGCCACAGGCAAGGCGGTACACACAGAAGGCGGAACACACAAAAGGCGGCCTGTGGCCACCGCAGGAGTCATGTTATTTAAGGGGGGTGCGGGCATTGGCCCCCGCGTCGAGCGAAGCGAGCCGTCTCTCGAGCGAGCGAGCCGAAGGTAGGGGGGGGGGGTAGGGGGGGGGTAGGTAGGGGAGGGAGGTGGGGGGGGGGGGCAACTTCGTGCATACTATCATCTCGGCCATCTATGCGGCGGAGGATGTTGAACTTCTTGCAGCAGTGGTCAAGCTCGAGCATTGGGGTACCAATACCCACCCCCTCTAGGGCTTGGCCAACCAAAACACCATGGGAATGCCATGCACGCAGTGCGCACACAGTGCAAAGTTTTGGATGTTGGCAAATACTCGAACCCTAGTTTTGGCCCCTTTTCACAAGTTTTTGGTTTCGTACCAGGGTTTTTTTGGCTTCCCAAGCATTTGGGATGTGGCATATTTGAATTGTCAACCATTTCCCCCTAGAAGAGGCCCATCGACAAAGTGTACACAGTCGACACGACCCGGATCTCGACGTCGTCATTGTCGACACTGCAGCGAGCCTCGTATCCGTAGAGGCGGTTCGATTCGCCCTGCAGAGTACTCTTCCGGACAGATAGTACGTGCACCAAAACCTTGGTCGACTTCAAGGTGATTCTCGAACCGAGATGCTCAAGATCATCGATCGGTATGGCCACGTCCACAACTGCAAAGAAGTCCACGTGGTCATCGTCGCTCGAAGGCTCTCAATCGCCGATACTCGATGGTGGCGAGTCGACACCAGGACCGGATAGTTCTTCTTCAACGATGCTGTTGGTTATAACTACATCCAGAAGTATCGATGGACACCTGGCCAACCCTATGGTATTGACACCTTTCAGTCTTCCCCCTAGTAAACAGGTGACAGGTATTCTTGGGTGAGTATCCTAGGCTCTGCGTGCACAATATGCACGCAGTGCACACGCAGTGCGCACGCAGTGCAAACACTTAGCCCATGAAGCATCGGACAATGGTGGCCCTTCCTTGCACATCTTGGGCATTGTTCCTGCAGGTTGATGGGGCGGTATGTTGGCCTCCCTCGCGGACCCCAAAATCCTTGCCTTTGAGCTTGTCAAATGGGGGCCGTTGATCTAGCAGAGTCAATCACCCAATAGCTTGCGTGTGGATGTGTCCGACAGTGGGCCCAGTTACTACTAGGTGTGCCTCTGTCAATGTGTGGTCTTTGCCTGTGGATGTGCCTTCTGTCCAAGGTGGCGAGGCGGTTTTTGGAGGGCGGTCTTCGATGGTAGGTGGTACTTTTGTTTAAGAGTACAAAGCCCCCGAGTTGATTCCCGGCTGTTCGTGGCGCCCCACCCAAGCCAAACCATCATGCACACCCATTAGTTGGCACTCGGCCAACAAAACAAAATATAAGTGGGATCGGGCACTAGAAACAAAATCAGGATCAAGAAAAGAGTCCTAACAGGGCCATGGCCAACACTTGTGCCAACAACTTACAAGTAGTTACAAAAGACACCCTTGAAAATCAAGTCGGCCTTGGTATCTGCATGCCGCGATTTGCCTCGCACTAGGGGATGATTGGTGCACATCCCAAACAGAGCTGTTTTCAACTCCCCCCTACAGCTCGGTGCAAATGCTTGGTCATTTCTCAATTGACCATCAGCTTTTTTGGGGTATTGAGGAGGCACCGCAAACCACTTGCGACAGATCCACACACTAGGACGGGTGTTAGCAGCAGAAGCAGCGACAACGGCAAAAGCAAAATCAGTAGTAGCAAGGTTGGCCGCCCAAAATTGGCGCAATCCAACACACATCTCCGATTGACACAAGACAGACACATACAAGGTACAATGAAGAACCTTACATTCGTGGCGGGCTATGTGAGGTGTGCCATCACAAGAAAAGCATGTGTCAACGGGGTCCACCGATTAGGGTTCGGTGTACATCCAATCCACCTCCCAGTGCAGTCCCGGGTTCCTCAAGGTGGAGGCTGACTTGCAACGACTCATGTACAGAGTACCTTCAACCATTTCACGCAGCAACCACAATCTGTCATGTGGCACTTGCAATATGCCCTTCACAACACGTCGAGACAGGGCACAATGCAATGTCAAGAGACATGCTGGATGGCAACTGACACAATCAATCTGCCCGATGAAGGTGGAATGCACGGGTGCAATTGCACATGCAAGGGCACCGAAAGCATCCGAAATCTTTGCCCACTTCTTCCGCTGTTGTGGTTGAATGCCTTCTCGCTCAGCAATCAATTCCACGACAGCCAACTCCTCCTCGTGTGCCCCAACAATGTGTGGCCGGTCAGACAGGGGGTCAAATTTAAGGCAGAGGTATTCGCGAGTTGGGGCAATCAACAACAAGTGGAGCACCCAATGCGAATTGCCCAAATTATATACCCCCGTCACAATCACGGGTGGTGCAAAAGACATATCAATGGACGCCTCTAAAGAGCGGTGTGCCCACGATCCAACCTACTGCTGTCTGCGATGTGGACTAGCACACGAGGCATTCCACCATGAGTCACGGACAACCCACGCCACATCCATTGTGTCCCAATCCGCACTGAGAGTGGTTTGGGCAGCCCACTAGTAATACACCACAATCTGAGCACAATCTGTGACATAGCTCTCGGTCGTGAGGTCCCTGAAATGGCGCGCCTCAAACTCAAATGGTTGCGGCGACGAACGTGGAACTATGGCATGCAGTGGGTGCACCCAATCATTGCTACGCGGTGCTTCTACCTTTGACAAGGATGGGCAAAATAAGCCTTGGCTATCAGTGAGTGCTTTGCACACATCAGCCAAGATTTCTTCTGCACTAGGGCACCCAGTATGAGACGTTGGGTGATCACTAGATAGCATTGCGATAACGATTGCAGATGGAATGGAACTAGGGAGGTCGGGGTCCATTGGGGTACTCGATGCCTCAGCTACAAAGGCGCTGCTTCCCTCCACATTCATAAAGGGGGTCGGATTCAGAAGTGGCCCACAAGTAGGCCGGGTGGCTACATAACCCCTGCCGCGTGGGTGGCCCCGACCGCTTTAGAGCAGGGCAGAATTAGAAGTGGCCCACAAGTGGGCCGGGTGGCTGCATGACCCCTACCGCCTAGGGAGGGCGCACCGCTTAATAGCAAGGGGCAGAATCAAAAGTGGCCTACAAGTGGCTCGGGTGGCCGCATAACCCCTGCCGCCTGTGGGGTCCCTAGCATTTTAGAGCGGGGGGAAGAATTAGCAACGGCCCACAAGTGGGCCGGGTGGCTACATAACCCCTGCTGCTTGGGGGGTCCCCACCACTTGAGAGCGGGGGCAGAATCAGAAGTGGCCCACACGTGGGCCGAGTGGCTACATAACCCCTATCGCCTTGGGGGTCCCCAGTGCTTCACGGCGTGGGGCAGAATCAGCAGTGGCTACCAAAAGTGGAGAAGATTATTTTTTTTGTAAATTTTTTACTTACTAGGAAAAAAAGTTTACTAAGGAATTTGCTAAGTGACGGTGATAACTTATTAACAAACCCACCCCGGAGGAAAAGATTAGTCACCCCCAGAGGAAAAGATTAGTAAGTACATTTCTTTACTAGATTTTGAAACTCAGTGAAAGAAAGTCTACAAAAACTTTTACTCGGTGTTACCACGGACCCCTTTTGCCTCCCCTACCTCATCTCCCCTCCGCCGTATCTGCCTGCCTTGCCTTTGGCATGTGGAGGAATGTTTGTTTGGCGCGTGCCCGGCGCGCTACTTTTCTATTAACTATCCCGACTTCAGCCCCAGATTTACCCTCTCATGGAGAAGCCCCCAAGCACCACCCAGCTTGCCTACAGTACCACAAGTAGCCCTCACCCCATGTTCTGTCACACCGCGGAGCGCTGCCCCCATAAGCACACCATCCTAAATTGTAGTGCCGTGTGTTCGCATAGCAAGGCCCCATCATCGGACCATGCGTCCTTTTTGGCCACCTTGGGGGGGGCTCTCGACCTACTTGGCACACTACTCACCACAGGGGACCACCTGTTGACTAACCCGACCCCAACAATCCCCCACCCCTTCCTCCACATTTTGGCGGGCACAGTTGCCCCCCTTCCTGAAAGACTTTGTTTATCAGTCCCTCCGGGCCAAGCTTAAAGTTGGAGAGAGGCTCCAAAATTGGACCCAATTCCCCTGGTGCCCCGTATGTGCTAGTATTGAATCAGTTCAGCATGCTCTGTCCGAATGTAGATTTATTGGCCTGGCCATGGCTTCCATTGTGCTGGGGGCCCATGTATGTGGACGGCCGTAGCCACACTACCCGTTCACTGCCTCCTCGGCTCTCCTTTTCTACTCCCCAGGGGATTTGCTTGTTGGCGGCTAAGGCCGCTCATTGGTCCCTCCGGAACCAAGTCAAACATGGCTCAGTATTGGCCTCCCATGAATACTTTCGGTCACAGTGGATGTTCGTTCTGTCCCAACTCATTCTTTGGAAACCTTTACAAGATTTGAGCAAATCGTTTTTGCCCTTTAGTGATGCACTCGCCTCACTGTCACAGACCGGAGCCCTCCCGGCTGGACGCATTCAAGCCCCCAGGGAGGACTCAAGTGAGGCAACCGAAAGGGCACGCAAAAAACATAGAGGAACGTAAACAACAACTAGCTGAGGAGGCCAAGCACATCATCGGACAACTAGAGAATGAGGGTTGGACACTAGCCTTCACTGACGGCTCAGCGAAGCACCATCCTAAAATTGGCTGGGTTGTTGGGTTTGGGGGTGTGGTAATGGGGCAATGGGAAACCAAAGGGTTGACGCACCCCGTAACTGCACAAACCAACAATCGCGCCGAAGTGCAGGCTATTGTCTCTGTTCTTGAGCACTTTAAATGCCACGAAATCAAATTAGTCATTGCCATGGACTCACAATGTGTCTATGATGGCCTCAATGGAGCAGCCTTCAGGTGGCGAGGAGCAGGTTGAGTAGGACAGTTAGGACCAGTCTGTAACGTGGATATCTGGATTCAGCTCTTAGAGCTGGTGGATAATGTGCATGCAAGAGTACGATGGCTTAGAGCGCCGAGCCACACAAACATACCAAGGAACGAGCGGGCGGATGGACTTGCGGAAGAAAGCAATTAGTTCTCCACTTTATCATGCTTTGTCATTACCAAACAGACCAGTCATTAACTTGGACTTGCCCTCCACACCCACCCCACGGCGGGCACCTGCGGTCCCGCGCTCCTTGAATGCCCATGATGTCATAACGCCCTCGGGCGACACCCCTGCACTCTGTAGGTCAGCACATCCACCACGGCAGAGCACTGCCCTTGATGTGATCCAACCAATGTGTCTGGATTTCTCAGAGTGTATCGCTACCCACAATGTAGTCACTGACTCCTCCGACGACACTATGTCTACACTGCTGCATATGCATACCAAGACGTGCATGTGTGGAGCGCTTTGTGACCTGCTAGCGGCCCCTTCCTCCACAGGGAACAGGAAGCACTGTGCCCGCACCGCTCATATTTTTATTTAGATAATTTATTTGGCACCATTGTTTTGCTTTGTTGTTGACCCGTGAGGTGCTATGTTGTTGAGCTGGTACCCCATTTCACCCTGCATGCCCCAAGGACTACATTGCAATGCGATTCCTTTGTTTGAAGCTCAACAACACAATGTAATTGTTTTGGGTTTGCGCTAGTATCCTTGTCTTCTAGAACAACAGAGCCCATCAAGAAATGCTGTCCGGTACCTTTCTGTGAGGGTCCATTTGGGGGGTGAAAGCTGTGTAGTTGTCCAAAACGGTGTGCACCGTGCACACACCGTGCACCCGTCCCCACAGGGCCTCTTGCCGCCACGTGTCATTATTTGGTGGAGTCTTGGCACCAAACATATTGGAATTTTTTCTGGAAAGCACACAAGCAAGAGGAAATTTTCCTTGTTCATTGCATCCCACTTGAACTAGTGTTTTGCTTGTATTCGTGTTTGCAATTTGCAACATGAAAAAACAACCCGTCCTTGGTCTTGTTGCCATCCGCAAGTAGTTGCAGCTAAGATACGGCCAATACCCTACTGGTATGTGGGTTGCTGTCATATCTCAAAGTGAGAGGTTCGAATCACTCTGAAGACATTTCTATGACATACCTCGCATTGTGGTTTTTGGTCACAAACAAAGCCTAGCACAAGAGCCCCCCCCCCCCCCCTTCTTGTACAAGCCATGCCCTTGTCCAAGTTATAGTAGGCGTAGGGACTGTGATAATTGTTTATGTCCTTTAATCATGTACGAAGTGTAGTGCGGCCACATGGGTTTGTCGTCACATTTGCCAATTACATAGAGTCATGGACACATTTGTTGTGAGTCTTTGCCCACTTGAACCCACATGGCTCTGATTTTGGGGATAGTTGTGCTTTATATTCCCCTTTGTTGCACCACCTCACCGTGCAATCTTCTCTTTTTGAACCTGGGTGTCTATTGATTTTCACACGTTCCACCAGTGACCGTGTGGATGCCACAATGAAGGGTCCATCGGAGAGGGGGGGCCAATTTGCGGTGTTGGAGTACATGAAGGGTGGACAGATGGTCACACACCTCTGTGCCCCTCTTCCAAGAACCAAGTTCTTCCTCCGGTCCCCGTCTCCCTCCCCCGAGCCACACATAACGCCGTTACCTCCCATGGCCGCTAAAGTTCCTCATGAACCAGAGGTGGTGGCCGAGCCGTGTCCAAAGCTCGGGCACACCACGAAGGTCCCCCCCAGGGCTGCTGCGTGAGGGCAGCTCACCATGAAGGACTTCTTTGGTTGCTCCCACCTAGCCAACGAGGATGAGGAGGATGATGTTGAGCCCCCCACCAAGTACCGGTGTGTCGAGGCTGTACCACCTCCAATTCTACGGCCGTCTCCATGGACTGCACCAACGTGAAGTCCACCCGGCGCCGCACAAAGGCGGAGGTCATAGCTGCCCCCCTTCGTCGTTTTCGAAGTGGTAGCGAAAAAGTGGAGATCATCAACTACGCGAGGCGACATGGGCTGCGCCACGCAGCCAAAAGTGTGAAGTCACCCAAGGACATTGGGGAATTGGTGGGCCAAAAGGAGGGTTTGAAGAAGGTAGCCCACATGCCCACATGCCCACATGAAGGGTGGGCACCGGAAGACGCCCCCCCCGGGAAAGCGCTCTCAGTATCATGAGTGGGTGGAAGACAAATTAATGGGGGAAAAAAGGAAACGAGGGCCCGTCCCCGTCCCTTCACGCGAGGAAACCGCCACGTGGGTTTTCGAGGCATTGGATGCCACAACGGAGAGGGCATTCAATGCCACAACGGAGGATGATATTAGGGCTGCGTGCCATGCGGCTTATTTCCCTAAGGGGATGAAGTTGTTGGAGCTCGAGGATTTTAAGTATTTAACCAATTCTAATTCTGATTCAACTTCCGATTCTGATTCTGGGACGGACACCGATGACGATGGTCCCATTTTTGAGTCTTCTTCAAGTGGTGATTCTAGTGACTCCGATGATGAACCCACTGAAGTGGTTTGGGCTAAGGCTGCCCAAGGCGAGTGGGGAATGGCCCATGTCTTTGATGGGAAGTTGTATTTTGCAAGGGACCACGTGCAAGGCAGGTTCATTCCCAAGGATTTGAAGTTGCCTGAACCCAAACCAGCCCCTAAGCCTCAGCCAAAGGCATCTTCAAGTGGTGAGCATGTGCAATTGTCTCGCATGGTGTTTGATCGCAAGAAGGGTTTCCAAGCCGAACATTTGTAGGCTTCGCATCCTTCATTTCCTGTGACAACATGGGTATGAACCTGAAATTTTCATGTTCCCAAGGCTTTCTTGTGTTTGCATGCTCAGAATTTGTCTTCATACCCCCCCCCCCCAGTTGTATGAACTACGCCAATGTAAGGAATTATTGCGGTTTCTACGCCTAATGTAGCTTGGACAAGGGCGTAGCTTGCGCGCAACACATACAACTTCCAACGCACACGCGCGCCCGCATGCTATGACTGCACCTTGACCTCCACCCACCTTTCCAAGAGATGTTGTGGGTTTTGGTAGCAATGAGTACACCATTGGTACTAGTAGTAGTGGTAGCAGGAGCAACATTGCATCCCGTGTTGCTTGCCTGGAAGGGAACACAGTGTGTGTGTGCCCTTAAATGCCCCCCCCCCCCCCTGCCGTGTGGCCACGCTCCGGGGCCCCCCTATCCGCGGAAACTTGCTCCGCTTGGCAGTGCCATGTATGTCGCTTGAGATATGGCTTGTCAACCTTAGGTTTCTGAAGGGGAAGGGCTGCACAAACGCAAGTGTGGCCGACTTGCCCTAGGTGCATGCACTCGGCGCTCCGCAACAGATTTCACACCAGTTGGTACTATAGTAGTGACAGTAGCATTGCAAGGCTGTTACGTTAGTCGGCATTCCGGCGGTATGGTCCCATGCGTGCAACCAGATAGCCTACACACTTGCCCCCCCACCCTCATGCACAAGCCATTATGGCTAATGGTCATTTGGCGGTACTTTGCCTTTTCCTTTCCCATTGGGTGGAAGGTGTCATGGATGGCCATGGGCTTGCGACTTGTGAGCAAACCTAACTGTTAAAAGCATGAGCCTCGTGCTATAACGGCGGGATGGGGGGAGCCCGTGATGTCTTGCGGAGATCAGGCAGTCTGGCCCAACCAAGCACCTGCAGGTATTGCTTCGGCGACCCCTCATCTCGGGTGAATGGGCGTTGAGGGGAGCACCTGACACGGCGCGGGCACGGCGCGGAGATTTCGCAACCTATCCCGACCAAGCAACCGTGCTTACCACCAAGGGGTTTTCTCGCCGTAAGGGCCATTTTAGAAGGGGGGAAAGCCTAGGCCGTTCTAGGGAAATGTGCTGTGGAAGTAGCGTGCGGCATGTGTGCGATGTGCGCGCGATGAAGATACTCCCCTTTGGGGCCCCGCGAGACGTTATGTAGCTATTTTGCCCAATGTGGGCCCCTCGAACGGTGATGGTCACACAACGCGTTCTTATTTCTCCCCTCCTTGGGTGTTGCTGACCCCCTAGACGGCCACTTTGCCGGATTCTGGGCCCCTCGAATGCCGATGGTCATAGGGCCCGTTCTTAGTTTCTCCACGTTACGTGAGGCAGAAATGCCGTCCAAGTTGCATGCGGTTTGGGGACTCATTGCCATCGTGAAATATGTAGTTGCCAGCCATATTATTGTTGCTTTTCTTTTGGCACCCACACATGTGGGAATTCACACAGGTCTTGTACCCAAGGGGTTGCTCTCCTTCGGGGGCATTTTGGGAGGGGGTAAAAGCCAACCTATTTCGGGTAAAACTGCCATAAAAGTAGCACGCAGTGCGCGTGCAGTGCAAATACTCCTCTATGGTCTCTTTCATCACCATCCAGGAGGATAGCCATGGTGGCGGAGAATAGCCATCTCGCCCATGGGCTATTCTGCTAAATATGATTTCCGACCAACGCCAGGGCTAATAAGGCGGACTCATGCCGCCCCACTGTACATGTCCTAAATCCTTGGACTGCTAAAACAACAATGTCACTTAGCTTCGTAGAACGACGCGCTTCCCGCCACCGGTTGGTGCCTCCCTCCTGTGGAGGCCTTGAGATGGTAGGGGTTAAGGTAGCTTTTCTTGATCCCTCCCCGCTCTGGGACGAGGAAGGCAGGGATTTTCGGTGTTTTTGATTCCTCCCTGCTTTGGGGACCTAGAGACCGTAGGGGCCATGTACCTTTCTTTTCTTGATTCCTCCCTGCGTTGGGGACCTGAGATGGCAAGGGTTATGTAGCCTTGCTTGATTCCTCCCCGCATTACAAACCCTGAGACGGCAAGGGCTATGTAGCATTTTCATATTCCTCCCTGCTCAAGGGACCCGAGATGGCAAGGGTTGTGTAGCCCTTCTTAATTCCTCTCCGGTTTGGGGACCCTGAGATGGCCCAGGATATGTAGCCTTTTTTGATTCCTCCCTGCCTGCTCTAGGGACCCTGAGACAGCAGGGGTTTTGTAGCCTTCTTGACTCCTCCCTGCTTTGGGGACCCTGAGATGGCATGGGTCATGTAGCCCTCTTTTCTTGATTCCTCCCTATTCTGCCTCAAGGTGGCCGGAGTAATATAGCCTCGGTCTGGGATGCACGGGCCTTCGGAATGGATTCATATTTCTTGTAGCCCCTTTGAGGACTTCATTGGGACTCGGACACTCCGCATCGCCATGGAGGATTAGCGCTTGAGCGTTGATGACTGGCCAAGTGGCAAGAAGGCCTGCAAAGGCCACAAGTGTGAAAGGAGTCTCGAGAGTCGTGCTGAGAGCAGTGCTGATTTGCCAAGGGTGCAGGAGAAGGCTAAGGATTTGTCCTTGTCAGTGAATCCCATTGCAGCAAAAAGATAACTAGAAATGAGGAATGAGGTGCACTATGTGGTTGGATGGTTGGCACATTTGGTGGGGTGTGCATTGCAGTCCCATTGGAGCAAAAAAAATGAGGTTGTCCGACCACTCGGTGGTGTGTGCATTGCAGTCCCATTGCAGCATTGCAGCAAGGACATAACTAGAAATGAGGTAGACCAAGTGGTTGGATGTGTGCACACTAGCTGTAGTATGCATTGCAGTCTGGTTGCAGTAATCACGCAACTAGAAATGAGATGCACTGAGTGGTCGGTGATGGTCAGCACGCTTGATATGGTGCCCTGCAGTCCCATTGCAGCAACACCGTAACTAGAAACGAGGTGCACTGGGTGGTCAGATGATCCACACATTTGTTGTCGTGTGCATTGCGGTCCCATTGCAGCAATGACGTAACCAGAAACGAGCTGCACCATGGTCCATGCACTCGGTGTAGCGTGCATTGCAGTCCCATTGCAGCAATAATGTAACCAGAAACGAGCTGCACCATGGTTCATGCACTTGGTGTAGTATGCATTGCACTCGCAGTGGAGAAATAACATAACTAGAAACGAGGTGGATTAAGCTGAGTGCTCGTACACAGATTTTCTGCCTATGCAGCATGGAGAGCACTCTGCTCACTGCTGTGTCAGGGAGGTACTAGAGTTGCAGAGGAGGCAGATTTGCAGGGGAGGGAGCAGGGTGACAGATGTTTATTCATGTTTTTTTTTTTATCTATGAAACTGTTTTTGCTTCACACTGCACACTGCACGCTGATGATGACAGACAGTTTGTGGTGTTGTCTTTTGTGGCCTGCGACAGTTGTGCCATGTCCTGTAAACTGTGGTGTGCCATGACCACTCTGCAATTGAGTGGTGGGTGTCATCGAAACCCTGTGTCCTCCGCCACATGCTGCATTCAGCCCACCACATTGGGCACTTCAGGCATAGAGACAACAACTGGGCACAGTGACAACAACTGGGCAAAGGGGCACAGTTCTCTTCCATTCTTAGGCCTTTGCCGGGTATTTGCCATAATGCGGCAGTAGTTGCATGTTGCAGAAGCCAGTGGACCTAAAACCAATATGGCAGGATATCCATTTGTGAGATTGTACCACTATTTACCTTCACCTGAACCATATGATGTGTGGGGTAATGCTTCTGCAGTTCAGATTATTTTACAATTCTCTCCGTTCACTGGTCGAAATCTTCAAAGGGCTGGGTTCTATGGTCCAACCAAGGTGAAATTTCGGATTCCTCCACCTGCCCCTGAACCAAAGCTTCTACCAAAACCACAAAGCAACTTTTCATGTTGGCAATTTGCAGTGGAGGTAAAATCTAAAACAAAAAGTCGTTGGTTTTGCTCGCCTCGCAATGTGTTTCGGGGCTGGGCATTCTGCACACATGAAGAAATATGATGCATATGACACAATTCTGTGTGTCACTTTACATCAGAGGATACGTTATGTTGCGCAAACCAGCAAACTGACAACTGTCGAAAGAATGAGTGCACAGCAGAGCGCAGATGGAACTGGGACCATTGTATATGGCTCCTTGAGTCACCATGTGCCACCCCAATCATCCACTGCATGTAGACTCTGCACGGGCAGGGCAACATGCCGTGTGTGCGCGCACGTGAATGTATCTGCTGGGCACAGACCCTTTCACCCCTTGTTGCCACATGCACAGACTCATTTTCGTTGCTTGTTGCACCATGGAGCCGCTCCTTCCAACCACTGCACCTACATCCCTCTGCGAAAGCACTCCTGTATCTGCGACATCGACATCGTCGCGCTATTTTCCGTCGTCTGTCAGGTATTTCCTATGTGCAACTGCCTGACGTCCCATTTGGGCAGCGACGACTGGAATCGACTTTTGGAGGAAGGGTGATGGTTGAAGGTCTCGGAGAATTAAACCACACACCCCATTTTTTACGACGCCCCCCACCTCCCCGCCTCACTACTGACATTAGATCATGCTTCTCCTCACTCTTCCCACAGCTGCCGGACTAATCTACTGGATTGTGGCCTGTTGAGTGCCAGCCTTAGTGCAAGGTCAAATGGATGGACAGGAGCTGCCCCGTGTGTTGAAGATGCAGACCACTTGTGGTGGTCAACAGAACACGGCAGCCACAAGAACACACAAGCGGCCCACCAAGTGTACATGTGAAGAACACTAATATCACTAAGAACTGCGGGATATTGCTGCATATGCACACCAGGACGTGTGTATGTGGAGCGCTTGTTGACGTGTGTGCGCCCCACCACCACCACTCCCCCCCCCGCGTCTTTAACCACCGAACCACAGCAGCCTGAACCCACTGGGTTTGTGAACCCAAGGCCCCATTCGACCTGACCTGTGTGGACCAAGTGAGGCCAGTGATAGCACACTTAGACCAGGGGTTACCTGTATCGCGTTTGTGCGCCCAAACCTATAGAGCCCATAATTCGGTACCAAATGCAGTGCAGCCACATAAGAAATGGGTTTGGTGACAAATTTGCCAGTTACATAGAGTCATGGACACATTTTTTGTGAGTGTGCCCATTTGAACCCGAACCCATGTAGCTCTGATTTTGGGTACATTTGTGCATTAAATGGGTGTGTAGTAAAATTTAGTAAAATTTTCTTTGAAATTTTTTTTTCTTACTAGGTAACAGTTTACTAGGCTCACTATGTTTTACTAGGTATCGGAACCCAGTAAAAAAAAAGAACTAGGTTTCAGGTCACCGGTCAAAACAAAAACAGCAGTCACTTGTGACCAAACATGTGTCCTGTCACATGTATCAATTTCCCAACCCCCCCCCCCCCCCCTTGTGCTCCCGGATGCAAGCGGATTTTCCCCATGCCAAGGCCCTCCGCACATGGCTATGCCCCCTAGCCCTCGGGGGCCCTCACAGTCATAGCCCGGCGCCTTGGCAAGGAAGTCGACCTCTGCGTTCTACCGTATCTCTTCTTGCTCCTTGCCTTTGCTCAGAACTTTTGGGCCACTTCTGGGCCACTTCTGATTTTGTCCCCCACTCTGAAGCATCAGGGGACCCCCAGACGGCAGGGGTTATGTAGCCACTGGGCCCACTTGTGGGCCACTTCTGATTTTGTCCCCCGGCGCACAAGTATTCAATGTGCGCAATACACATTGGGTGCTCCGCTTGTTGTTGGTTTCCCCAACACGCATTTTCTTATGCCTCGTGTTCGATCCGCTGTGTAACAGGCCGTACATAGTGGGTGCCATAGTGCCATAGTGGGTGAGGAGTTGGCCATAGTCAACCTCATTGCCAAACAAGAAGGCATTCAGCCAAGGCAGCAAAAGAAGTGGGGCACGTTTTTGGTGAGTTTGGCAGTATAGCTTTTGCTATAGCCCCCCTCTACTCCACCTTCCTACATCAAAAGGACTATGTGAGCTGCCATCTTGCCTGCCTTCTGATGCTGCATTGCCTTTTGTCTAGGCCTGTTGTCAAAGGCACCATGCGACTTCCGCAAGATAGATTGTGGTTGCTGTGTCAGATTGCAAGGGCAACTTTGCACTATCGCAATTCCGCGCATGCTCCCCCTATCCACACCACCGAGTTGGGCCTTGGCACGGATGTATGCGACGCCCTATTGTCCACCCAGCCGTTCGTCGTGCTTTTTTTTGCGATGACGTACCGTGAATGTGGAGTTTATTAGTGTGCCCTGCATGCTTCTGTTTTGTGTCCATCAGAGATATGTGTGGCATTGCGCAAATGGAGAGTGCAATTTACTGCCACATTTGCATGCATTGTACTGGCATTCGCGTTGGGTGACCGGCCTGTGGTTGACAAGCCGCCTTCAGTAGATGCAGTCTGTCCAAAGGTGGTGATCCGTGGTAAGGAATTTTTTGTTCCAGAGCATTGCCCCAAACATGTCGCTGGTAGATTGCAGTATGACAAAAATTGGTTGAAGAGTTGGATACGAAGACCACGGACGTGCTTCGCAACATGTGCAAGCACAATCCGCCAACAGCACAACCCGCGTACAAAGATAAAAAGGCGGACCTCATCTACAAGCGTGTGTTTTGCGACTTCACATAAAGCACACATGTGTGTCTTGTTTTATTGCTCCCGGTTTTTTTCCCATTGCCACCGTGTTGGTGTTGGCCATGGCCATGCCAGGGGTCTTTTCTTGAGCCTGATTTCATTTCTGTTGACCTTGCAATACACTGTTTGGCCCGGGTGGGGCAACACTTACACAAGTGGCCTACAATCGACCAAGGGGCACTATGCCCTGAAACAAAATACCACCTACTGTTGACCCCTCCCCCCCTTTAAACTTTGTGTTTTTTGTTCAAATTCAAGTCCAAATTTGTGTCTACCTGGTAAAAAATTGTTTTAATTTTTGTTTTTTTACCTAGTAAATTTTTTTTAAATTTTTTTCAAACAAAAATTTTAGGTTTTACTAGTACTAGGTTTTACCAAATGCCCGCATTATATTCCCCTTTCTTCCACGAGCACGTGTGTTTTGGTAGTTGTATGCACCCATTAATTAAATGCTGGCCAGACCGCTGGCCGAATGGCAAATTTACGCGTAAATGCGTAAATTTTACGAAAGCGGCCACTTTTTGGGCCACCGCAGTGTTTACGGGTGTAAATTCAGTGTGAATTGGTGTAAATTGCTATTTTTGCACTATTTCATGATGGAATTGACCTTCTTTGTCTTGCAAGTTGCGTGCTTTTTGTCATTTTGTTCACATTGTTGCCATTCGTACATGGTTGTCAAGGCAAGTTTCCCGCGCGTGGTGAGGTAGGGTAACCTATGCATAGGAGAATGGTCAAATCACCATCAGGAATAAACAGCACCCATCCAGAGTTGTAAAAAAAATAAGCAGTGATGTTCATGTGACAATCAGGAATAAACAGCACACGTCCAGAGTTGTAAAAAAACAGCATTCAAGCAGAGTGGTGTTAGTGGTGTCCAGGTCATATGCATGAATGACTAATTGTGTCTTATGAAACATTTGGGGAATGGGTAGGAAGAAGGAAGCATGAAACAGGTAAAATGGTAGAATTTTTTTTGGATTTCTCTCAAAAAAGGTGGAATTTACACCAAAATTTACAAAAATTTACAATCTACTGGCCGCTGGCCGAAAAGCCTCGGGCCAGTGTTTATTTCAAGGGTGGTTGTATGTGGTGTGCGTAAGCTGCGGCCTTGTCTAAGCTACAGTAGGCGTATTAATTTGGGACTTTTCCGTGGCTTAGCCATAGAACAGTGGAATGTTCAGCGATAGGTCCCCACCGACAGACCTACGCCCCCAATCATCAAGTATCACGCGGCGGAGCCGCGGCACACATCGTCCCATCTGTCCAGCAAGGCGCCGTTAGGCGCCGTCACACATAGTCCAAAGCAGTCCAAGAGCGCCACTGGCGCCCTCCCTCGCTGGTTAGGGCCTGGCCTCAGAACTCGACCCCCCCCCCCCCGACGCCTCTTCCTGCTCTCACTGACTTCTGTACTAAATTCGTCACTGTCACTGCCCGATACCCCCCGCAACCGCGTGTCACTAATATCCGTGCTGTACAACTCTTCGTCTGAGCTGGGCAGGAGGTTTCCGTGGCTTAGACAAGGGGGGGGGGTAGTATCCTTTTGACCCCGGTGGCCATGATGGGGCCTACAAGGGTAGGGTGCATGTGATAGTCCCATTTGTTGGGCGAAAAAATGGGAATTTAATTGATCGCCAACGGTCATTCAATGTGCTTGTGCTTAGGGTTCCTGGGATAGAAGAGGGGGTGATGTTTGGGGGTAAAGCATTGGGATAGATGGCCGGAACATTGATTTGGATGCCAGGTGCGCGCCGGGCAAACATACCCTCTATGGCTTGGCCAATGATTGCCTGCTGTTTGGAAAGTAATTGAACCATACAATGTGTGACTCCTGTAATGGAAGGCTGCTCACTCTGCCTACCCACTTGTGCCACCCTGGTGCTGGCTGTGAACATGGCAGGCTCGCTACCGATGTGAACACCATGAAATATGCAAAGACCGAAAAAGGGGGAAGCCGTGCATATTTGCAGTGGAACGTGGCCTGGGCTATTGGGATCACAGCACACTGTTGGTGCATGGAAGGTTTTCCCGATGTAATGGATGTGTATTTTTCATGATTTTCCCACAGCAGCATTTTCCTTTGCGGGTGGGAAACCATGAAGCAAACCAGTTATTATCCCTAAAATCAAGTGGTTCCCAGTTTCAGCCCGCGAACATGATATTGGCACACACATCACAGGCAAACAGATGTGGGCGGCATTCTGTTTGGTGCTGCAGGCACTGCAGCTCCAAATGTCAGGGAAGTTGGCGTGAGGGAAGTTGGCCGCGATGGGCGCATAGATTCCTTTCAAGTCTTCAACTTCCCTTTCTCTCAGTGTCATCGCTGCCAGTGTTGCATCTGGTGTTGCTTTGGCCCTGATCGTCAGCTCTTTTGTGCAGCCTCAGCCGAGCATGCTCAGGTTCTGTGCCTCTCTGTGCTGAAGCATCTGCAACCAAGACTTGCTGGCGGATGACCCCCCCCCCCCTCCATTTGCCTCCATGTGGTGCATGGTAGTGGAGTGCTGAGCGTTGGCGCCACAGACTTCATTCATTAGGCAAGAGGCACAGTATCCCAGTGACTGTCTTGAGCGCTTCATTCGGGTACAAAAATGTTGCCACCTCTTTTGTCCCCACAGGGGGCTGTGATGTGGGCGAGGGCAGTGAGGGTGCTCCAAAAAGACAAATGGGCTCACATGTTGCCGGACATGGTCCAGAAGATTGCAAATAAACTTAATGCGGGGTGGGGCGTAGCTTTTGTTGACAGTTCTTGAGATTTGCAGGGGGGTGTTGAGTATGCTGGTTCTGGGGTATGGGTTGGGGAGGGGGATGAGCGAAATGAGTCTTCCCCCCTGCCAGTCGCGGACAGGCTGTCCATCACCAGAGCTGAACTCACTGCAGCTCTGAGGGCACTAAAGTGCCCAGGAGTGCCATTGCATTTGGTTACCGACTCTGAGCTGGTGTATTTCGGGCTGCAAGGTAAATGTGACAACTGGTGTCGACACAATTGGGTGGGATCCTGGGGCCTGGCCCATGCTGGCCTGTGGCAGCAGTTATGGGCAAAGTGGTTGCTGCTTGGACCCAGTGTCTTGGTGCAATGGGTGCCTTCACATGTTGGAGTGGAGGGCAATGAGCGGGCAGATTTGCGGGCAAACAAAGGGACAACAATTACTATGAACAAAGTTGTGACTGTAAAAATCTGTCACAGACATTTGGGCCGACCTGGGACATCAGGACATGCCTGGCACACATGATATACACTTCAATGACTCAGGGGGTTTACGGCTGTCCAGTGACGAGGAGTAGCCACACAAATTTTCCCTCGGCAAAAAGAGGAAAACGAGTAACACTCTCTCCTCTACCTTCTTCTCCACTGTTGCTCCTGATTCTCAACCCAATCAGCCCATGAAAGATTCGATAGTCGCTTGACAGCAGCAAACTCAAAGCAACATTCGGCACTGATGTGGTGAGTGATGACCGCATGCCTGTGTCCTGGGGGTATACGATAGCTTAGTATCTGGCGCTTCATTCCCTCCTCCCTCAAGCAGTGCTTATGGTGACCACTCGGACGTACACCATCTCGTGCCTGCCGGCTTAGAGGCAAATGGGGTGTAGGCTCAGAGCCGCCATCAGCAAATAGCTGAAATAAGCAGCTGATATTTTTTAGGGCGCCGCTGAAAGCCCCCATGCCTCATTGTGTACGGGGGGTCATTGGGCATGGGGTGAATGCCTGGGGCCGCGCATCGGGCTGCCTTTGGAGGATTAAAGCTGCAGAGAGTTTGAGGCTCCTGCATGCCCCTATCTTCCAGAAGCTCTGCTACTGGCTAGAGCAGGATACAAATTCTGACATGTGGGCGACAGCGCCGCAGATGGTTATCCTTTGAAGCGCACCCAATTTTGTTTGCGGCACCTGTTGTCACTTGATTGAAGAGACTGGCATGTAGAAATGCGGTAAAAATCAGAGGTATGGGGACACAGCAGGGCAGGTGTTTACAGTAGTGCAAAAGGGTAGGACACTTGGTTGCACTGGCAACCAGAAACTGGGCCAGCCCCAGTTTTTCCACTATAAGTCGTCCCAAAGCCATGCTAGTACAATTCCTGTGAAGAAAACCCGAGGCTTGCACTCTCTCCAATCTCCCCAAGTAACACTTGTAAACAGCCCTAACGCTTAGGTTTGTGAAACCGATGAAAATTGAGGTACACGGGACGCAGATTGAGGTACGTAGGTCGTCCTTTGAAGCTGCCACCGGATTCTGATTCTGATGCCGATCCTGATGCGGATTCAGATTCCGGTCGTGATTCTGCATCAGACGTGGCAGATTTATTTGCCTCTGGTGCCCATTCCGGTTCTGAGCAGTCTGGTCGAGTCTGATCGAGGATCTGACCAATATGCACAGGTTGGCCTGGCAGGCACGCACACATGGTACAACACTGATGGGTTTCATCTGGTGGTGGGTAGGGGGCACAGGGGGGCGGCCGGGCCCGGTCCTTGTATGCGACCCCCCCCCCCCTCCCCGCCGGGTTTTGAGAGATAGTGGGTCGGGGGGCATGGCGCCAACGCCCCGCCCCCGTTTTATTTGTGCATGCTTCTTTTTCATCAAACCATCAATGACTTTGAGCGCCAGATTAGCAAGACGGGGCGCTATACAAATGTCGTTCGTCGCAAAGTGAAGATCATACATTCAGAGCAACACCCCGGCCCAAGTGCAGTCCCAGTGCTATCAGGGGCGACCACCGATGGTTACACAGTGCGGTCTTTCTTTTCTTTCCCGGCAAAGAGGAGAAAGCGCTATTATCACACACATACCTCCACACCCCCATACCCCCAGACACACATCCCCCCTGGAGGTATGCATGTGTTAGTAGTGGGTCGCGCGCAGGCCACCCTCCAGCTGCCCCCCCCCCCCCCAGAGTTTTGACAGATAGCTGGGGGGTGGGTCACATCAGGACCGGTTGTAGTCCCCCCCCCCCCCCCTTGGGTGGGGGGTTTGAGCTGCTGAGGACAAATTCGAAGCCACCTGATGGTTGGGTTGAAGCGGGAAGCTGACAACGCAAATCATTGGAAGACTCCATACCGACCATCTAACGCAGTATTTTTCTTGACCTGTATCATATCCGTGGTGAACAGGTGCTTGGTAGCTTGTCTCCAGGGTGCTCGTCTTGAGCATTGGCTTTTCCAGCAAAGCCTACCCATCATCGCTTGAATCAATGTGCATGCAGAGTGATCGCTAGTCCACAATGAATGACATTGCTGGCTCTTCTGCAAGACACCCTTGTTATCCCTTGCATTCAAATACGACCAGAAACCTGCAGTCCACAAGGTCCAGGCTGGGTTGCTGGGTGCGCAAGGGTGAAATCACAAGCTCTGTCTGCTCTCGTACAGTGCAACAGTCACTGGTGGCGCACCAGCTTCCGTTGTGCGAGGGTTCGTGCAAACTCCTTCCGGTGCAGCTCTTGGTATGTTGTATGCTGTGAGGAGGGTGGGCAGTGCTACGGAAGATGCAGCGGATTGGGCAGGAGGAGGGATAGGGATACGTACTCATGATCGTTCCAATGGCCGGATGATTGAGGAGAGACGGGCAGGTGTGCATCGCACAAAATGGCAGATACAGGCACTCAAGCCAGCAACACTGATGTTTGAGGAAGGGTTCGGTGCCCTGGCCATACCTCCTGCGCTCTGCCGATCAAAGCAGTGCCCACACTCTGTGCTCTGCCTAGCAAAAGCACTGCCCATAGCCGCTGTGCTGTGCGTCAAAGCCCTAAGGTGTTTTTCCATCAGAGAAGCACTCTGGCGCAAGTACTCGGCCTATGGCTGGCAATGGCCCCCCGCTGTACTGGCCTCTGGATGGTGGTGATGGATGGTGGTATTGTGTATGCCCCGATTTGGGGGGAAGGAGTTGCTGATGATCAGGGCTGTCCTTGAGGCTTTCTTGCTTTCGTTTCACTGCCTACGGCCTGAGGTTTTTCGTGGCAGGAAACATTTACGACACGGTGGTTGGCGTGTACCAACGACGATGGTTGGCGGTTGGCCGGTGACCGACAGCAGTTACTCGTCGGCTGGCGCTTTGTTGAGGTCCGAGCGTACAGGAGGCCGGCAGTGTTTTGTTGTTTTGGGCCTGAAGGACAGCTCTGCTGATGATCTCTCCTCTTTGTGGCATTTAGGTTTGTGTGGAACCTGCTCCTGCAGACCTTAGGAATGTGGAATGTTACAGCTGATCTTTGTGAGTCCACGCCAGGCAGGCACAGGGTTGGTTGTTGTTGTTGTTGGGAGTACATCGAGTGCTTGGCGACGCTTGTAGGCGAGTCGTGGTGCTGACAGGCCAGTTTGTGACAAGGGGCTGTGCAGAACGTCACTGAATCAAGAGCTTTGAGCTTTGTGTAGTTCTCTAGCGCTCGCGATAGCCTATGCTCCATGCAGTGTTCAGCACCTGTCGGTTTCGGAGGTTTGCTGAAGCCTCTGCACGTTGCAAGCGCTTCTCGGATGGCACAGCGCTCCATAGTGTCTTGGTGTTCTTCACAAGACAGCGCATCAGATTGGCCCTGGCCCAGTGTACCACAATAATGCCATTGCAAGCCCAGAGCGTTGCAGGTCAAATGGGCCTCTACCCCGCGCTAACTGCCTTGGTGATCCTAGAAAACAAAGTTTCAGGGACAATATAACTTGCATAATTTGCCATGGACTCAGGATTGCAAGATTGTAGGTATCCACAAGAGCAGGTTGATGCTTCACAAGGCAGGGAGGGGGTTCTCGCAGTGGGAGTGGGTGGTGAGTACACAGGTCCCATTGGACGAGGGTTCAGGTGTTGCCTCGAAGGTGGCGGCGTTGGCCTGCTGACACGCCAACCCTCTGCCCAACCTGAGCGCTGACCTGATGCACCGGCCCACACCACCAAACCCAGGTTTAAACACATTTAAAACGCAGTTTAGAACACGCACCTCCTCTCTTAGTCCGTTTCTTCATTTCCGCCTGTGGCCAACATGGGGTGCCAGAAACAGCCCAGGTCAGCTTAACAGATTTTGACGTTGACTGAAGTACCATGGAGCAGTGCACGCCAGGGCAGAGCAGGGACAGCCGGATGGGCAGTGGGCAGGAGGGCAGGAGGGGCTGGGAGAACCAGCAGGACCACTCTAAACCGGCTCTACTGTCTGAGCCAAGGCAAGCCCTACACCAACATAGCGCCTCACCGACAGCACCCAACAGATGGACCTGAACTATTGAAGCGATGCAATTCACTAGCGGGGCTGCGGGAAGGTGTGCGCCGGGGGGGAGGGGGGTTCGAGCCCTGTGAAGGAGCAATGCTCCTAAGTCCCCAGATTCCCACAGACTCCTGGGAGTGCTGCTTTTCCTCATGTGTCCGTCCGCAGACTCTGAAAATCAGTCTTTTATTTATTAGGAAACCTTAAGGAATGCTGCCGCTGGGAAAATGGTGAAAATGGGAGGCGGAAGAATGGGACAGGTGTGTCAAAATGTCCCATTTTTTTTCCATTCTTCTCCATTTTTCTTTCATCTTGGCATCAGGCATTCGTGATGCTTGCCCCTTTTTCTTCATTTCCCTCTAACTTCCCGGAACAGCTGCTTTTGGAAAACAACCAGAAAATAATAAAGCTGGAAATTTAGGATGTCTGGCAGAGGGGGGGGGGGGGGCTGGGAAAGGGGCTCAGGTGACAGGACTGTTGTTGCAAACAAAGTATTGTGGCGCCGAAGGTGCCGGAAGAAACTTTTTTTTTGAAAGAAAGTCACCTCGAAGAGAGGTTGTTAGACCAAGTGCAAGCGCGGACGCCATACACCCCCCCCCCTTTTTGGGTCTTTTGCGTAGCATACCCCAAGGCATGATATTGGATGTCCAACCCATTGTAAAATCATTATTTTGCGAGACAAAATGACCCCCCAATGAATTTTCCGATTTTGAGCCCCCCCCCCCCCCCGGTACTTGGGTAGCACTTGTTTGGGGGGGGGGGGGTGGGAGGGGTCAAAAGTTTGTGCTTAGCGGGATTCGAATCCTTGCAAAAAGGCTGACGGACAAACCGTCACGCAGTCGGCTATCCGGCACGGGATTCGAACCTACGCTCGGCTGGCCGTGCGTAAACTTTTTTTCCACTGGACCACTGTTTTTGCCTGCACAGATGAGGTTCACCATCGCTTGTAGATGTAGGCTGCCACAAAAAAAAACGAAACTGGGTCTTTCTGCCTGCCTGCATGCCTGCCTGAATGATTGGCTGACTGTCAGCCTAATTGACTGACTCTAGTGTTCTAGCACTCTTTTCGAGGTGCCTTGCCAGAGGCAATAGAATTTCCACAACATATGTACCGTCAAAATGGTGAGCACAAAGTGGGGATCATTTGAGCCACATTTGCTGGGGCTGCCCTCCCCACCCGGACCCTGGCAGCCCAGGGTTTCTTTGGGTGGTCGTTATGGTCGTCACCCGAGCCCTGAAGGGATGGGGGGGGGATGAGAAAGGGGCTCCAACGACCTCCTCTGTGCGCAAACCTGGTTTCTTTCTCCCCAACTGACCCCATCCACTCCATTGACCCCAATTGCCAGACCGACCCGCTGGCCACACTGGCACGACCTGCAGTCCCGATGTGACGGGCCCCACCGACGCAACCCCCCCAACCAACGTAGCATGCCAAATGACCCAGTCCACTGAAGCACCTGACCGGACTGCCTTGGCGAACAGACAGACCCAGCATGCTACACCAAGGATTCTTGCCAAACCAACCCCCCATTTTCGGCATGCTCTGTGCTTCAGAGGTGTTGACTTCGACCTGTCAGTCTCAGTGGAAGGTTGTTGTATTACACTCGCGGTCATTTTCTATGAGTTTTTTTTTACCACACTCAATGATAGTCGTGGGGGAGTGTTTGAGGGCGCATCCACATGCGCTGAAGTCCATGCTTTTCGCACTGCAGGCCACCAATATCAGACGGTGCAACAGCGCGCTGAGGTGCCGTACAGCAGCACTGTTGCGGCCCCTGGTATGCGAGCGCAGGGGAGGAGACAGGGGCTGTGGAATGGGAAGGCGCTGCAGTAGAAGCTGAATGCGGCACAGGAAGGATTTGGGCAACAGCTGTGGTGCGGGCAAGGCAGGGGCCAGAGACACGATTCGTGATCCCTGCGGAATTGTGGCAGCCCGTGTTTGACCAACCGCAGTCGTGCACATCTTTTTGCAAAGCCATGGGTGCATGGGTGCAAAGCTGTGGGTATTGTATTGCGCTGTACTCAGTGTTCGTCTGTCGCACCCGTCTGATTTGTGCAGCACCAAGTGTAGCAGCTGCCTCTGCATTCAATGGGGCGTCTTGGACATCCATTGTGAACAATGCGGCCAGCTTCCTTCTGTTGCCCTTCGCTGCTGGTGCTCTGATCGCTTGGCTCACATCGCGAAAGAACAACCTGCGCCAGTGGCAAATGGCGACTGTGAATGCAGAGGGTGTGTGCATGTGTGCCCTTTTGAGGGATGAATGCGCTTGCCGGCCTTTGGCTGGGGCTTTGGAGGCAGCAGATAGTGCATCCTAGCGTGAGCTTCCTAGGCGGCTGTGGGGTTGACAGTATTACTGGGCCTGCATGAGCGCAGGGATCAGCGAAAGACCCACAGCGCAGGCCAGAGGACCCAGAGCTGTGCCTCCGAAACGCTTTAAAAGCTGTGCCTTGCTGTGCAAGGGACCGGGAGGTGCACTGATTACCCCGGCAGCCGACAACATTGATTTGCCGTAGAAGATGGATGCAGCTAGCCTCTTGTGTGAGCCTCTGAAGCACGCTGTATCTGTCTGCAGAGGTGGATCCCAAACCGGATGTGCAGGACGTTGAAGCGGACGTTCAGGAGGCCCCTGCCCCTGCTCCTGAGGATGAGATGGCCCCCGTGGACGAGGCTTTCATGTCAATGGAGGTATGGTTGCGCCGGTTTTTGGAATACCACGACTGTTTTTTGGTGGTAAGTGACCAAGGGACGCTCAGCACCAACCAGCCATGGCCATACTCCTGAAGCACCCATACCATAGAGTCTAAGGGGGTCCATTTGAACATGGAATATTTTTTTCCACCGTCATGATCCAGTTCTTGGGTGCACGACATGAGCTGTGTCTTTGTCCACAGACACCGGTCCCTGTCTTGAGGGGGTGCCCCCTGGTGGTCCAAGGGCATGCTATGTCTCCTCCTGTCCACAGCCTCGGCTTTGCTGCCCTACCTGCATGAAGCCGCTGATGGGCAGTTTCTGCGCCAGTTGTTCCCTGGAGTATGAAGACACAGGTCGGTTCCCAGGGGCCAGGCACTTGTCTGTGGAAGGATCTCCCTGCCCCTGTGAATATGTGCAGTTCTGTGTGCACACTGCCTGTGGGAGGTCACGGGGTGTGCGGCCAGTGCACGTAGATAGCCAGTGGGTGGACACCAGTCCACTGGCACCAATGTGCCGCGGGGTACGGGCCAGGCCACTCAGACGGTGGGGGCGGCGGCATGTGCCACCCACATGTGACCCTCCCCTGAGCACAACGTACCCAATTTGCTTCATTTTGTTTTTTTCACCCACAGACCCAAGGGGGCAGTGAACGTCCGAATTGTAGGCTTGCTCAGGTGCATACGCCTTGGGCACTGCCATTTGAACCACCCGCCCACCCCCTACCCTCCTGAGAGGGTGAGTCGGAACGTCATGACATCTTTGGTGAGATTGATCCCGGCACTGGCTTGGTGATCCAGTGCGTTGATGCTGCTCTGCTGGTTGGTACCTGCCTGCACACGGCCCCAGCCGCAGTGGTTTTGGAAACCACAGATTTGATTGGAGGGGCCACAAGTCGCCGTGTGCCACAGCTGGGTTGGATGGGCAAGTTCATTGATTTGGCCCACTCCTGTGCAGCCCACTGGGCAGCTCAGAGGGCTGTGGCAGTACCTGAACCCTAAATTTTTGCTCCACAGGGTGCCACGCAAAGCTGGGTGGCGCTTGCCCGGCTACGCTAGGCGCAGATGGGCTTGGTGCAGGCCATTAGAGGCAGACTAAACCCACCTCCGAGGCGATTTCTCATGGAGAAAGGGGTCCCAAGTGCTGGCATTTCAGGAATCCCCCCCCCCCCATGCCGTTCACAAAATGTGCAAAACTGCAATTTTGAACATGCCACAATCTTAGGCAACAATACACAACAGTTCAAACAAGAAAAGGAACAAGGCAGAAGAGCTAACACAAATTGGAATAAACTATGCACGCGGATGACAGACTGGTTTAGACAAGTAATGAGGACAATACACGCTAACAGCACATGGAGACTCAACAGTCAAACATGCGCAATCACAATGTGCAGGACTGCAATTTTGAACATGCCTTCTGGTGATGGGAATCCCGCTTCAGGCAACCCAAGGACCCCGCCCCCCTTCCCC
This sequence comes from Eutreptiella sp. 'Long Island Sound 2002', assembly GCA_964036045.1. Lineage (NCBI taxonomy): Eukaryota > Euglenozoa > Euglenophyceae > Eutreptiales > Eutreptiaceae > Eutreptiella > Eutreptiella sp. 'Long Island Sound 2002'. The sequence goes on along the minus strand of OZ038378.1, from coordinate 25,919,930 downwards.
CGTACGGGCCCAGGATGGTGCCACTTGGCCGAAACTTTCGGGGCACGTCTTCCCTCGTCTTCCCTCATGTGGGGACCCCCGGACGGGGACTTGTACCAGGGAATTTGTACACACACACCCCCTTTCTGGTCTGTGCACCAGGGAATGTGTCCACAGACCCACCTGCTTTCCGGTCCGTACACCAAAGAATTCGTGCGCAAAAATGACCCTACGCACAAATTACCCAGTCATCCCACCACACTCTTGATTATTTGGGGGGGGGGGTACGGGGGGGGGGGGGGGGGCAGAGCGTGTAAATGCCATGTGTGTGTGTGTGTGTGTGTGTCAAGGTAACAATTCTAATCATGCTCAAATTGCGAGGTTCAACAATCCTACGTCCTACCACTACTGCAAACCATGAGTCCAATGTTCGGCCCTGAGGGGGGCAGCCCAGAGGGCCGTGTGTGTGTGTGTGTGTGATTGAGGGTCGTCCTAGTCTTTGAATCTGCCACCCCACATCCTTTAGAGGTCATATTATCATCAGCCCTTTGCAATGCCGATGATTACTTGGCAACCCTAACCCTGTTTTGTTTGATAATGTGGGCAAATTCATTCCCAATCAGCTGTTAGCCCCAAGGACAGGGGCAGGGGGGGGGGGGGGTGTCTTAAACCACAAACCAAAAAGCGGGCGGGGGGGGGGAATGTTGTACTATTGACGGAATTGGGTGTCAGCGTGATCGGCTGCATGATAGTTGGGGGGGAACCCGCCTATTTCGGACAGGCACAATTTTAAAAAATGGTTTTAGGTGTAAGACAATGGAGAGGGTGGGGGGCCGGTTTTAGACCGTTTGGGCTTTAGTATGCTCACGTCAGGTCAACCAGGAGGGCACTCTACACCCAACTCCATGTCTTAATGAGACGAGGGTCTCAACAACTGCAATTTTGGGGATTGCCCCCCCTCAGGAACTGGAAAACGTGTTCGCATTTTGGCATGGGTTGTAGTTGCAACCCTCCCCCTGAGTCAGTTGAACCTGAAGGCCAAAGAGTCGGCAGAGCATTTTACAGGAAGGAATCCAAGTGCGTGTTTGAATCTTATGACTGGGGCAATTATGGCAATTCATTTCTTTGAAACAATGATGTGGATATGTAGATGATATACTCATTCAGTCATTTAAGTTATTGAGATAGCAAAATTATGAATCATTAGTTCTGGAGTATTGATTATTACCCCCCCCCCCCCCTCCACACACACACACACACACACCCAACCCCCCTACCCCAACCTAGTTCTCAGTTGATAGTATACCACTATATTACTACTATTACTACTGTTGTAAGGGGGTGCGTGGGTTGGTTGGGTTGTGTTGGGGGGGGGGGTGTAGGGTGAAAGGACACGGGGTTGTAGTTGTGTGTTGTAGTTGTTTGTGTGTGTGGCCGGGGAGGGGGGGGATTCTTTGTGGGAAAGTGATTGGTAGTGCTACATGCCATACCTTTGTGTGTAGTGTTGCTAGTCACTTGCTCACAACCGTAAAGATCTAGAACAAGCAGTTGGTGTTGTTGGGGGCTGGGCTTTGCACTATGAGGAAGTGGCTACCATATGAGCAAGTGGCTGGCAGTGCTGCACGTGGTATGTGCATGCGTGCAAATGCCTACACTACCAGTCACTTGCTCACACTGCAAAGACCCCCCCCCCCAACCCCTTGCCACACACACTCCCATTGCCCCCCTAACCTGGGATATAGTATACTACACCTGGTCCCTCAGTCCCACCTCTCCAGTTTTGTGTGGTTGACCCCGTGCCCTCACACCGTGTCCTTGTTACTCCAAGGGGGGGGCGCACAGAAACACAGCGAGGCAGGCGATGGACGGCCTGTGGACAGAGGTGTGTGGACAGCAAACACAGTCAAACGACCCCGGCAACAACCAGCACATCCTCAATACGCCAACTATTGGGCGCCGCTGACACGCAAATGGCACACCATGCCACATTCAGCACAGTCCCAACACGCCAACTACTGGGCTCCGCGAACGCGGAAACGACACCAGCAAGAGCACCGGCCGCAGCGGCCGACAGAAAGTAGCGACCCGACGCAACATGCGAAGGGAAGAACGGGTGACCGTCCAGGGCCCCGTAAAGGAGCAACAACCAAACGGAATGTCACACAGGGGGGGTTGTTTAGGTGGTCACTCTAGTTGCATTGTTTGTGTTACATGGCTGTTGCAAATCTAGGGCAATTTGTTCGTAGGGAACAATGATGGATATGTAGATTGGCATACCTTTGGCAGCGTATCATGCCCCTGTATTTGCCACTGGGTGGGTTTTGGGAGGGAAGTAGGGATCCCCGCCCCCTATTTTCAGGCCAAGCCAGGCCGACGCCCGTCGCCACCCACCCGGCCACACCAAGTGTGACCCCCCCCCCCCCCCCCAGAGCGCGGAAGAGAAGATAGCGACAAGGGGCAAAGGGAGCGAAGAGGTAGAACCAGGACGCGAGGAAGGGAGAGCAGAGCGAGCGACAAGCAGGTGTGTGCGTGTGTGGGTACCATAGGAGCCGCAGGGAGTGGGATGACCTCAGGCAAGCCTCCTGAGTCTCACTAACCTCTCCAGATGGCAACAGTCCCCGTTGCCGTGTGACTTCACCCGGGCTCCCAGCATGATGTGTCTGACTATGCTGCCCGGTGTTGGCCTCTAGTCACTCACAGGAGAGGGTGAAACTATTCAGCTCAGCCTTACAAGTGAGCGCAGTACTCCCCTAACTGACTTAATGAATGGGACCCAGCTCACCCGGTCAAGCAGTTGCCTCACAGCTATGGGCTCCCCTCTGCCATGACCCTCCGCCGGTCTGTTGCCCCTGCAGGCCTATTCTCCGCCACAATGTCCCACCCTTTCGCTGGCAAGTCAACGGCTGCCCAGGCTGCTGAGCTGCGACCGGCTGACGTCTTCCTATTCACGAGCAGGACGTGGAGTGCGGACGTTGGGAAGATTCTGGTCAGCTGCCGGCATATGGCCGCCTCAGTGGACCTCCGTGGCATACCGGCTACCAACCTCATCTTGTCCTCGCCCACACTGTGGTGGGCAGTGCTGGTGGATGCCCTGCTTCCGCTTGTTGTTGCTGGCGCTTCGTGACCACGACCCCAACCATGTGTGGGACACCTTCCAAGAGTGCACGTTGTACCTTGTTGACCGCATGGCATCTGGGGGCCAAGAGCTGAAGACCATCCTTCACCAGCGCGCTGCAGCGAATGTCGCTGGGTTTGGACTTGACATGCGATCTGTATCTACTGAGACTTTCCAGATGGTGCTGTGAGGGGACGAAGACACCCCAAAGCCGTTCCTCCGGGTACCCCTGCTCCACTAGCTGTCACAATGGGTGGCTGGAGAGAAACACAAGACCCTCGCCTCAGTGCTGACGCGCACTCCGGAGACGGGAATGCCAGGGCGGCCTCCCCTCAACGAGAATCAGCTGGCTGGCGAACTGAAAGCCCGCCGCGATGCGCTCCTATTCCCTGGGATCCTGTCACACATACCTCTCAAGGAAGTAGCCTCTCAGGGTGTTGGGTCTTCAGTACCAGGCGCTGCACCGCCCCTTTGGCGAGAGATGCTCACGCCCCGGGACTGGCAGCTGCACACACCACTGTTCTGGATGCCATGGACAGCGCTTCAGATGTCCCGGATTCGCAAGTGTAGCATGTGGCGCATTCAGTACGGGTTATGTTCCAAGGTGAGGGGATAAATGAGTCATTGACAACGCCGTTGGGCAAGGTCACCTCTACTCGAGCGCTAGTCGGTGGGCTCAAGTCGGCGTGGCTCTTTACACCTAAGCAGCACAACATTAGGCGGAATTGGCAGCGGATCCTGGAGGCTGTGAAAACTCAATATGGGTCCAGCAACACCGTCACCCAACAGGAGGAGGCTTTATGCCACATCGACCCGCTCGTAACCAGAGCCCGTGGGGCACCGGGCCTCTCATGGTCCAACACGGCATCAACGCTACTGGCGAGGCAGGTTGCCTCAGCTGGGGCAGTGAGCTCACTGCTCGTCGTCACGGACGAACGCTCGTTCCGTTCCGCTGTGTACAAGTGCATAGATGGCCTGCGCACAAAGCCGCAGCTCGAGTTGTTCAGAGCCGAGTTACAATGGCAGTTGGAGCCGCAACACACCTCCACTTATGCATGGTTTCTCACAGGTGGTGCCCACTGCCTCCCCTCAACCCCACATGTCCCATCCCAGTATGATCTAGCGCTCGGTGGAGCCCTTGACCCCGAGGCACCAACTCACGGGAGCGACACCACAGACGACCTTGCAGCTAGCGAGCTTGGTCCCAAACTCCGCCGTCACCCCCTCCCCCACGACACCGTCCCCCTCAGGGCTCGTGCCGCTTGAAGGTGACAAGCACCAACACGTGGTCAGGATCAGGGGGGCTATGCCATGTGCAGGACACTAACCAAGTGTCGTCGGTGATCACCCATTTTGTGGCCACACCTGCCACAGTGAGTGCACTCGATATTGGGAAGGGACACAAATGTGTGTCAGTATCGCGATCCACGTTCTAGATGCTCTTTGCACAGGCCCCTGTCTGGCACTATGTGGATCCGGACTTTTCGTATGAGTTAGACGCAGCATCGAAATAGGCCTCTGGAGATCCTTTTCACATGCCCCTGGACAGCCCTGAGCCCCTCCCATCCAAGCTAAACGAAGCAAAAACCAAACGGCGGAACCAAGGCAGGCAAGGCTGAAGACAAGCACAAGCGCGACCATGAACCGCCCCCCCCCCCCCACCCACCCTATGAGTGAGGCCCTGAGCGCCTGGATTTTGAGTCCCGCTATGCCCACGACCGGCAAGGCCACGAGTCGCGCCGTTACTATGACACTGTACCCCATGATGGTAGTGGGCCAGGTCTTGCGTATGACCCGGTGGTGGCCCGGGGCCTGCCTTTTGATGGCAGGTCGCGCCACTGACTACTGCTTCCATCTACGCCGCCACCAGGTGTGAACGAGGACAGCCTGCAGCTCACTGTAGCAGTGTGTGTTGCCTCGGTGTACACCCAAGTGCCTGCCCTTGACACGGTGGAGCGTAGCCTACAAACTGTGATTAGTGAGGGCGGGTCGTGGGAGCAAGGCATACTAGTGGGTACATCTTGTCTAGGCCAGTCCACAGGCATGCGTTGTTGCTAGGGGTGTGCCTCTCTGGTGCTGTCCGTGGTGTGCCGCCAAGCGACCCACTGTCCCATGTGTCGGGGGGAACCCTTTTTGCGGCTTTATGCAGCCCCCCACGTGAAGCAGGGTGAAGTGGATGTGTCATGCGTACCGGAGATGGTTGGACGGTTGGCACTGTCACTTGCAGCCCCCCTTACTACAGTGTTTTTGAGAAGATTGCAGTTGTGGATATAGGGTCTTCGCTCGGCTTGCGCCGGATCAGTTGATAGGTTGTACTTTCACGTGACGCCCTTGTTGTACGTTGGGGGCCGGCCCGTGATGTTTTATGGCGCACAGCACCAATGCAGCTCCCTGCCCAGCCTTTGCATGTACTATGACAGGGGTCCACAGCACAATCGTGGCGGCCTTCAGTGGTTGCAGCCGCTGCACAGGGCCTTAGAGGTCACGGTTTGGGCAACCCACTGCTCCTTATGTGGCTGACCGTCTCCAGTTGACGCTGTGGTCAGTGGGGACATGACCGTCACGCTACCTCGAGTCTTCTGCCTGCATCGGCGCTGCAACTCACGTGTGCTGAGGAAACATGTGGTGTCGCGGTCTAGTGTATGCCTGCTTTTCGTGGGACCGGTCAGAGCTATCCCCGTGGCTGCCATCTCATGGCACCACATACGCTACCAGCCGGATCCCTCTGCTGTGCTGTCTACCCCCTCCCCCCCCCCCCCCCATGTTGCTCACCTACACAAATGTTGACCCCCCCCCCCCCCAGCTTGTAAACGTGGACGGCCTGCAAGTGTTGGTGTGCAATGTTGGTGGTGTCGCACCGTGGGCAGGGTGTTTTTCCTTCAAGAGGTGTGGGCGTTTGAGCCCCTCAAATTGGCCATGTTGTCCATGTACAGAGTGGCGTACAGTGTGCACGAGGGTACGGGTACAAGGCACGCTGCGGGCTGGCGTGGAGCATTAGAGGTGCCCAATATGGCCCTAGCCGTGATACACGACTCCACACAAATGTATGATGTGGTCCTGGAGTTATCAATCTTTGGCAGGGTGGTGGCGGTGTCCCCTCACATCTCCCCGTCACACCAGTGTGCACAATACAAGGAAGTGCCACAACAGATGTGTGCCTTAGCGTATGTGGTAAGTGCGGCCGTAGAGGTCATCGTTGGGTATTTCAACATGGCCCAGGACTCGCCCCAGGATGCCTTGATGGGGGCCCTGCGCCCCACAGGTGCCCTGGGAACGTTCGCCCCTATTTTCCCTCTGGGGACCATTACCGATTTCACCTATGACAAGGGTGTGCGGAGGTGTACGTCCACAGACCACATTCTGCCACGCCGCCATACTCGGATAGTGGAAGCAGTTGTCTTGCCGTCCCGACCTCCCACAGCTTGCTATTTGCTATAGTAGGAACACGCCGGTCCCTGCCTGACATACGGTCCTGGAAGTTCGTGTCATGGCGCCGTGCGGAACCACAGCATATCCTAAAGGTAGGGGCCGCGGTGCTGAATGTCATTTGGGGTCTGATGCCCCACATGCTTATGTTGCCCAATGCCTTGTACAGGTCCTCTGGGAGGTGTCCAAACAGTTCCTGCCCTCCGCAGTGCCGACCCGAGAGGTCCAACGCCAGTTGTCGGCCCTCCCTCTACGGTACTGACGTGAACGACTACAGGTTAGTGCAGCAGGTATGCAGGAAGCAGCACAACTCAAGGAACACGAATCCCAGCTGCGTGTCTCACAGCAAGTGTCCATCACAACAGCCACGAGTTCGGCCTTCGGCCGGCTGGACAAACCCCTGCGCCGGTACAAGGGCATCACGACTGATGCACGTGTGTACATACCCTCCGCACAAGCGAGAATGGATGAGGTTTAGACCCAGGTGGAGCATACCTCCATTTCCACCCACCAGGAAACTAGACATGCCGTATTTCCAGGCCACATATGATCCTAGCCGCGTGCGGATGCACTTTGAGCCCGAGCGACATCGTGCGGCAAAATGTTGATCCCACTAGTGTTACAGCAGTCACCGCCAGCTTGGCGCTCTCACTGCGACCCTCTTGCTTACCCCTGCTGTTGTGTGTGCGTCAGCCACCACTCCAGCCGCCAGGTTTGCGTCTCTGGACCATGTTCCTCAGGCCCTACTGTCGCGACTAGGTCATGGTGGAGTATACGGGGTGCAAGCCCAGTTGCAGATGATGCATGCGGGCATGCCCTCAGTGAGCCTACGGGCAGTGCAAATGGGAATAGACAAAGGCAAAGGGATATCACACCTGTACAAGGGCCACCGCCCTGTACCCCTTACCAGCCCGATTCCCCAAGTAGACTCACGTATGGCACAGCGCAAACTCACCTCTACACTGCATCTCACTGGTCACTACACACATGTGGTATTTTCGTACATACGGGAGATCCGACTAGCTTTCATGGACCTTGCTCTGAGGGCTGTCCAAACACACACACTGCTCACCATCCGCCGCTTTGCTACGGTAGACTGGGATGAGTCAGATGCTTATCTCCGTCCCCATCGGCAGGACCAAACATTCCTAAACCGCTTGCTGCACCCCATGTGGGACTATGGCCCGTGGGCAGCATCCTACTTCTGTAAAGTGTGTATACATGCACTAACGGAGGACGGGTTTACCGGTGGATTCGTACCAGAAGTGGGGATAAATTAGGGCGACAACGTGTCAGGAGAAGCCTACCAGCCTAGGTGCATAGTCGTGTCATGCACCCTATCAGTGTTTCGTCACGTGTTCATACCGTACCGCGGGGAGAGACTCCCACTGAATAACCTCATGCTCTCATATGACCGCCGGCTGTGTGCCCCATCGCTAGAGGAAGCCATACGCCTGGCGGATGAGTGTGTCTATGGCATGAGGGCAAAGGCAGGGACGGCCCACCCCGGCAAGCCGCATTTTTACTTGTGGACGCTTGATGGCGACACAATGGTGCTGCAGCAAGCAGATGTGCTAGGCTACCAGACCAGCACGAGCATGGAGCCGCCGCTGGTGGTTGGTATCCCAGTCACTCATCACGCCTATCCCCAGACAAGACTACAGGAGCTGGAACGACCAGCCCGTAGGTTGCAGGCCCGAGCCCAGGCAGAGACAATTTGTGTGGTATTGGCCCTGCGGGCTTTCCTTGCGTATGTTATATCCCCTTTGGATTAAATTGGCAGCGCCGTGTATACACCCCCGACGGAGACCCACCACCTGCAGGTGGACGTCCACAACTGCTGGCGCAAGGTGCTGGGCCTCCCCCCGTGGACCAAACTAAGCCACCTCTACCAACCACTGCACAGGGGAGGCCCGGGTCGTCCCAACTTGGAGGTCCGCCCCCCCCCCCCCCCTGCTACCCCCTCTTACATAAAGGGCCAGGTCATACTCGCGCCATGAGTATATCATCAGGGCCACACACTACCTAACGAGTGAGACTCGACTAGCGTGTGAAGGGTCATCCTTTGTGTGCCATGTTTTGCCGTGGGGATTAAGTGGTGCGGTCATCACCCCGATGCGCCGGTACTAGTGGAGGGTGATGTCTCTGCCCTAGTGCAATCGAACACACTGCTTGCTGACACGGATGCAGCCATTCTTGACACAATGCACTCCTATGCAACTGTCCTGTTCTGCCCCGTCAAGTCGCGACATGTGGGGTCCAGCATGTTTTATGCTGCACTTGGCAGTGATCCCACGGTCCCTCAGACTGTGGCCCGGTTCGTACTGTTGCAAGTTTTGCGTAATTGGTCTGGGTCAGTGTGGGCAGCCAGAGACTGTGTGTCAGCGCCATGGCGCATGTTTTCACGACTCCCCCGGAAAGAAACAGTCATGGCAGTCATATTTCGTAGTCTGTCCAGCGTCTTCCAGCGTGTGAGTGTACAGGCACTCTGGGTAGAAGCCCAACATGATTCCCTGTGTGCCGATGTCCTGAGTCGGCTCAATGCACATGCACATGCGATGGGCAGGTTGGGAGCCCGACGGCAGGCCCGTAACGAGCTGCCCCTGGCCACTCACGTGCACGGCATGCTTGCCCTATTTTTCCAGGGCGCACTAGTCCATGCGCTGGCGGCCATGGTCACAAAGTTGTACAACATGATCGTTCTAGATAGTGTCGGTTCCCCCTTGTTGCGGCGACCGGCACCTTGGTGCGGCCGTGAAATCTGAGGGTTGTCCGACACGGCATCCCTCCCCACGAGAGTGCTATGGAGGATCTTTTCCCACTGCCAACTTGCCTGGCAGCCCCCTCCCATAGAGGTGAACCTACAGTGCTACTACTGTGGCACAGTGCACGGCAAGCTGCAACTACATGTGTATGACGCGTGCCCAGCATACTATGTGCTACAGCTTGCCCAATTTGTCAGATGTATTTTAGATAGCGTTCTAATCCAGAAGTGCCATGTCCTGGATGGGCAGGTGTTCATACGAGAGGGCGGCCCTTACGTCCTGCGCTACCTCCCGGAGACCTGTGACCCCCCCGCACACACACAGGTGGACCTGCCTGAGGTCACTGTGACCCATGCGGGCCTGCTACATGTTACCCCACGGTATACCATCCCGCAGCAAGCACAGAAGCTGGTGCCTACTGTTGTCCAAGGCCTGGTGGGTGAGGTGCCCTCGATAGAGCATGCGCTTCAGCAATGGCAAGGGCTAGGAGCAGTCATCAATCCTGTAGCCTAGTCCGGAGCACATCAACGGTCCGTGCCCGGCCAGGCCCACCTCCGAGTCTTGCCCAGTCCTTTGTGCTGTGTTTGGTCTTACGAGGCCTGGCAGCGTGGCACCTGCATGTGATAGGCGTGCCCTGCTTTCCGCTACCGTCAGTCCTACCCACGCGTGTTGGACCGGTCACTAATTTATTTGCTTGCTGTGGAGCGAACGCCGAGGGGGTTGTACAGATAGTGAGTGCTTTGGCCTATGCACAGGGTAGAGTGGTGCTGGTCTTCCACGGACCTCAGTTCTTTGTTCTCAGTCACGACCTTATTAATATGCAGTGGTTCACCATATCTGATATGCATGTGATCATATCCCGGTTTGTCACGCACACAGTGCCTTTGGGGCAGCACAATGTGCAGCTGACGTGGGGTTAACGGTCACGGCTGCACCGCTTTACGTGCGCGTACTTGTAGGCAGAATGGTCAACAACCCAGAGACACCCCGGGAACCAGCCCCAACCGTTGAAGGACGAGCGACAAGAGCAGAACGGGCCCAAAGGTAGAGAGAGTGTGTGGGGGTTCAGTGCGCTTGGGTCGCCCGGGGTCAGCTGTGTCCTGTAGCCCCTAGTCCAACGCGGGGAAACCTAAGACGCCCTGCAAGGTCATCCACGGTGGTGGACTGACCGGGCGCTTCAGGACACCGTCAATACCGGTTGTGGACACTATCCCATCCCATCCCATCCCATCCCTATTTTGGGGTTGGGAAACACAAAAAAAAATGCTTTGGAAGTGAACTGGATGGTTGGTAAGTATTTGCCCCTACAAAGGGTTTGCAATGGCTAAAAATAGGGTACGGCATCACTCCTAGTAGGCTTCCAACCAAAGTACCAAAAATAGGTAAACTTGTGGCCCAAACCCCTAATACTAGCTCTTTCCACCCCAAATGATAGCTTGAGGGACCTCAAAATGGACAACTGAACTTAAAACTCCGGATTAGTATTTTCTTGGATGTACATAGGGGTGTGGGTTGTTTCTGGGAATTGGTGGTTACCTTTAGTACTCTGGTTAGGATCCTACTAGGAGTGATGTCATACCCTATTTTTAGCCATCACAGGCCCTTTATAGGAGCAAATACTGACTAAAAACCACCCAATTCTCTTCTAAAGCATTTTTTTCTTGTGTTTCCCAAAATGGGGGGAGGGGGTCCCTACTTTTCTCCCAAAGCCCACCCGGTGGGAAATACAGGGGTGTGATACTGTGCAAGAGGTAATCCTATAGATTATATACCCATTAAATAATTGAATTCATTGAGATAGCAAATTTACTAGTTATTTAGTTGTGGGATATTGATTATTAGCACCCCCCCCCCCCCCACACACCCTATCCTACCGCCCCCATCCTCGTCGATAGTATACTACACCTTGTGCCTCATTTCCACATTGTGCAGAAAGTGCGAAGGGGGGGAAGGCAAAGGGGGTTTTGCACTATGTCTGTGATCTGTGACTTTGTGTGCAGCGCTGCCGGTCACATCTTCGCAACGTGAAGATTTGGAACAAGTAGAGGTGGTGAGAGAGGACGATTGGCAAGGGAGATTGGAGAGGGAGCACCCCCCCCTCCCCCCCCTCCCACCCAACCACACCCTTACAGTAGTAATTGAGGAGCCACGGACCACGGGGTCCCTCACGCAACGGATCTCATTCCATAAAACTAGTGCCATAGTATCGTATTGTCGCCACGGTAGCTGTACAGCAGTATACTATCGACTAGGTTGGTGGGGACTTAGCCACTTTTAGGCTGGCATGCATCACTTGAAAATTACCCAAACCTTTCTGTCAGCCTTGGGATGGGTTTGGGGTGATCATTTGGTGACAATACGGTTAGTTGAGCACCTATGGGGACCCACGTAAGGGCGGCTAGATCCATGTAGCCTAGGCCATGCCCCCCCCGAAAGCAACAAAATTGCCATTGTTTACGTGGTGTTATGTGGACCTCCCCCTGGGGGAGGGCAACACACAGCAGAGGGCAACCATATCGCCTCCATGGGAGGGCGAGCACGGAAGAGACCTAGTCCCAACGAGCTCGTCCCTCCCGGCTGCTATGCACCATAGGTGGGGGGCCTATATAGGGGGAGGGGGCAGCCCTGTGATCGCCGCTCTCCCTCCGCCCCTCTTCCTCTGCACATAGGCGTACGGTCATAAAAAGAAGTCGCACCCAAAACTACCGCTATTTTTGTTCCATGGCCCCGAACAATTTTCGAGCATTGGAGATTTTCTGAAATTGTGCTCTTGCCCCTACGATGCATTTGGGTGATCATGTGGTGACAATATGGGTACTTGAGCACCCATGGGGACCCACGTAGTGGTTGCTAGGCCCATGTAGCCCGGGCCATGGGCCTTCCAAAAGCCCCGAAATTTCCGCTGTTTAGGTTGTTTAGTGGCACCCGAAATTTTTTTGAAGACTTGATTTTTATCCAAAAATCTTTTGTTGGCCTAGGACGGGTTTGGGTGATCATTTGGTAACAATAGCGCACATCTTGGGCCCAAGGAGTGCGCACAAATTCCTTGGTGTGCAAATCAAGAACCAGCTTTGTGTGCACACTTGCTCTGCGCACACAATCCCCGGGGTCTGTGTAGGGTGTGTGCTGTGCAACGCATTCCATATTCAGCATATATATATATATATATATGTATTGAGTGCGATGCACATCCTAGGGTTCGTGTGTACAAAGTGGGTGTGTGCACCAACCCGGTTCCCAATCTGTACACCAGGGTATTTGTACATGCTCGTTGGGCGCCGGGTGTGTGCTATGTATGTGTTGTACAAACCATTCTATAAAGGTACCCTATATTGACACCTAGCACACACCCGGAGCACAATGAGTGCGCAGGAATTCCCTCGTTTGCGGATAGGGAAGCCCCCTCCCACCCCACCCCAACCCCAGGTACGACAAAAAACCCTAACTCCCAAATACACACATACCTTGCACCACCAATTGTACTGTACGGGCACTCTGCAGCAAAAATTACCTAGAATGTCCTCCTTCACTCCTCGACTACTGGTGTAAGGGCGTTGTGTGTGTGGGTAAGGGGGGGGGTTTGCTGTTTTGTGATGTTGTTGCATTGTGTGAATTGCATGATTGTAGCAATTCACTCAAATTCTATTGCCTTTGGCAAGGCTCGAACGGAGACGGCTCACAGGTGGCCGGAGAAATCCTTGGGAGCACGGGGGGGCGGGTCTTCGGGGCTTTCCGAGGGCCCATGGCCCGGGCTACGTGGGCCTAGCGGCCACTACGTGGGTCCCCCCGGGTGCTCAAATGTGTGTGCTGCACAACACATCCTATATAGTTTTTTTTATGCTACATTGAGTCACATGCACACCGGGTGTTGGCCTGTTAGTGGGTGTGCGCACAGAATGCGTGGTGTATGGATCGGAGAAAGGGAGGAATGGTAGTAGGTGAGTGGTAACAATTGCTGAACTGCATCCTATGTATAAGGGTCGAAATCTCTTTGGTGTCGACATTTTTACTCATGTATGTAAGTTGTGAATAGGGGATTTTGGTCTGTACAACAGGAAATTTGCGCGCAAAGTAAACAGGTATTGTGTGTGCAGCAGCCCGTTTTGTGGTATGTGCGCCACGGAATTTGTGCGCAAACAACACTGTTTCGTGCGCCAATCCCAAGATGTAAAAAGTCCAAAGCACGCCCTCAACAACAATGGCAAAACACATGGTCTCAAACCAAAGTTTTGGAAACAAAAAAGAGTCACCACTGAGTATCCAATAGGTACGTGTGTTGGCATGAAATGTGCCCTCTTTAGCCTAAAAGCAACCATATCTACAAAGGTGCATGCGGCGCCTGGTCTATACACCAAGGAATCAATGGCCACACACCCCTTGTCTGGTTTGTACACCAGGGAATTCGGGCGCACCCTGTGGGCACGAATTCCCGCATGCACGGACCGGAAAGTGGGTCAATGTTGTGCCAAAAGTCCCTGTTGTGCCCGCCAGCAGACCTCCCGAGGAGCCGGGATTTCGGTGGCCTTCGGTGAACGCCAGTTTGATGGTTTTTTACACTCGGTGATTTCGGTGACCAACAATTTACAACAGAAGGAGTGGAGTAGTGCGTGCGCCATAGCAAACAACCATAGGAGTGGCTGCAGGCCTTGGCTTCAAGGTCCACCAATGTTTTCTTTGCTTCCAGCGGCCTGCTAATATGCTCGGGCTGGTGTCCAAAAAAAGTGCCTCGACAACTTTCAATGGCAGAATTTGAACCAGCCTCTTTTCTTCTGCAAGCAAGTGCATATACCAATAGGACACTGCACCAATCTACTGCACACTTGCTCATGGGTGGCGCACAGTCCAAGGAGCAATTTTTTTCCAATAGATGTGACATACTTTGGGTTTCCACAGGACTACAAGTGCAAGTCGAGCTGGAGAATGAGCTGGTAGAATTGGAAGATTAGGTACGTCAAGACGAAAAACGTGCAAAGCGTTCGGAGAAAGACTTGGAGTATCTGGACAAACCGTTTGTACGAGAGACAGTGGCCAAGTTCGGGGATCGTAAAGAGGGTCTTGCAGAGTGGATGCTGACATCACTAGAGATGGTGGAGAAGTCGTTGGAGGAAACTCTTATGAATGAGGAACCCGCTATCCGAGCTGAAGAAGTGTGGGAGCTCGTGGTGCGGTCGAATGCCAAGTATGAGAGGAAATATCCAAGGATCATACACAGAACTTGAATCTTCCCCCTCCACAAGGGGGCCCCTCTCCCGAACGCAATTCATCTGGGGGCCGCCTCTCAACCTGTCATTTTCGACTCTTTTTCGGGCAGAGCCATTCCGAGTTACGACCTTCACAATGGTCACAATCACCAGGAGGCACCCGATTAGTCCTCCAACGCTTATTTTTGGTCACCACATATGCAACACCATCCACAATTTGGAACTTCCATTTTCCTCGGTAGAAAATTCTCCTTCTGGTACCTCACCTCCGGCAATGACATGTCCTGCTGTGATCCCTAGATCTGGATTGTGACCTTCTATGCTTGCTCTTAGCCGACTTAGTGAGGAACTGGGTGACTGGAGGACAATGGTATTATCCTCATGGGCGACGTCCACGGTTGAGGTGTACGCCAAACACCCGCGGCACCTTGCAGCAGCGCAATCCGTGGCGTCCGACAAGAGAATGCGGGCAGAGTTGCGGACCTGTGTGGCGGGAAAAGCGTCAACTAACCAGACGTCATCCAACATGCGTCAGATCATCTCCGTGTGCCAGTTGTGTGAAGAACTCAAATTGGTGGAGGAGTTCGGCCGAGAGGCATCTGGAGGATGGTACAGGGAAAAGACAGACTGGCTGGGAGAGGACAAAGTCAAGGATGGGGATCCGTGGAAGTCTTGGAAGCCATGGCAAAAAGAGTGCACTCAGCAAATGATCAAATCCTGTTGGCATTGGCAATATTATCTGTGGCGTTCTGCCTACGAGTGTCAGAGGCAACATCAATACTTGGAGTTGACTTGGTGCAGGATGAGGCGCATGTCCGGTTCTATGACTTCAAAACTAAGGACAAGTGGGTTAAACGGCCCGCGGGATCGTACATGTGTAGGATTATCGGATTCATCAGGTTGCAAATGGCCATACAAGGACGCAGTGCGGAGCTACCGGTGGTCTGGGGTGGAGCGAATAAGTTGGGGGAGGCAATGTCTAGAATTCTTCGAGAGACTGAGTTCAGAGGCCTGCGTTGGTATTGCTAGAGGCGAGCTGGTGCAACCATGTTGGTGCGGGCCGGTGGTAGCATGGCAGAACTTATGGCATGGGGCAGATGGCAGATCGATGGGGTGGCACGGAAGTATGTTGCGCGGTGGGATGCAATGCAATGCCATGCAATAGCCCCGTGTCATACCTAGGGTGCCTACGAGATGGAGATACAATCTTGAACCGTTCATGGCAAAGAATTTTTAGCTACTAAGGCAGTTCATCCGGGACAACGACGATGGCTAGGAAACACAAGAATCTGATGCTGAAGGAGTGGGAACGGCGGTCGCCGCAGCACTTGGATCACATGGTGTTTCAGACATCGTTCAAGGACTGAAGCGGTCTAGGGTTGAGAACGAAGTGCCCAAGTCGGATGTGGAGACATCGAAGAAGGCCAAGCCTAGTAGCACGGATCCGGCGGTGGTTACGGAGAGACGGGTCAGTGCTGCTGGTGAACGCTCGGAAAGTCCGAGAAAAGTCACAATGGGACCACGATCCGGGAAGGCAGTGGCGGTCCGGAGCGCTGGGGCGAAATCCGCAACATCAATCGGGGACACGCAGAAATCGGTCAAGGAGAAAATCAGGGGACTGGCTTCAAAAGCGGCAGCATCTGCCACGAGTGGTGGAGCTAGAGTTTGATGACAGGGCTTCCCAAGTACCACTGAAGTCGAGTCCGTTGCATCGCCATGTATTGAGTGCGATGCACATCCTAGGGTTCGTGTGTACAGAGTGGGTGTGTGCACCAACCCGGTTCCCAATCTGTACACCAGGGTATTTGTACATGCTCGTTGGGCGCCGGGTGTGTGCTATGTATGTGTTGTACAAACCATTCTATAAAGGTACCCTATATTGACACCTAGCACACACCCGGAGCACAATGAGTGCGCAGGAATTCCCTCGTTTGCGGATAGGGAAGCCCCCTCCCACCCCACCCCAACCCCAGGTACGACAAAAAACCCTAACTCCCAAATACACACATACCTTGCACCACCAATTGTACTGTACGGGCACTCTGCAGCAAAAATTACCTAGAATGTCCTCCTTCACTCCTCGACTACTGGTGTAAGGGCGTTGTGTGTGTGGGTAAGGGGGGGGGTTTGCTGTTTTGTGATGTTGTTGCATTGTGTGAATTGCATGATTGTAGCAATTCACTCAAATTCTATTGCCTTTGGCAAGGCTCGAACGGAGACGGCTCACAGGTGGCCGGAGAAATCCTTGGGAGCACGGGGGGGCGGGTCTTCGGGGCTTTCCGAGGGCCCATGGCCCGGGCTACGTGGGCCTAGCGGCCACTACGTGGGTCCCCCCGGGTGCTCAAATGTGTGTGCTGCACAACACATCCTATATAGTTTTTTTTATGCTACATTGAGTCACATGCACACCGGGTGTTGGCCTGTTAGTGGGTGTGCGCACAGAATGCGTGGTGTATGGATCGGAGAAAGGGAGGAATGGTAGTAGGTGAGTGGTAACAATTGCTGAACTGCATCCTATGTATAAGGGTCGAAATCTCTTTGGTGTCGACATTTTTACTCATGTATGTAAGTTGTGAATAGGGGATTTTGGTCTGTACAACAGGAAATTTGCGCGCAAAGTAAACAGGTATTGTGTGTGCAGCAGCCCGTTTTGTGGTATGTGCGCCACGGAATTTGTGCGCAAACAACACTGTTTCGTGCGCCAATCCCAAGATGTAAAAAGTCCAAAGCACGCCCTCAACAACAATGGCAAAACACATGGTCTCAAACCAAAGTTTTGGAAACAAAAAAGAGTCACCACTGAGTATCCAATAGGTACGTGTGTTGGCATGAAATGTGCCCTCTTTAGCCTAAAAGCAACCATATCTACAAAGGTGCATGCGGCGCCTGGTCTATACACCAAGGAATCAATGGCCACACACCCCTTGTCTGGTTTGTACACCAGGGAATTCGGGCGCACCCTGTGGGCACGAATTCCCGCATGCACGGACCGGAAAGTGGGTCAATGTTGTGCCAAAAGTCCCTGTTGTGCCCGCCAGCAGACCTCCCGAGGAGCCGGGATTTCGGTGGCCTTCGGTGAACGCCAGTTTGATGGTTTTTTACACTCGGTGATTTCGGTGACCAACAATTTACAACAGAAGGAGTGGAGTAGTGCGTGCGCCATAGCAAACAACCATAGGAGTGGCTGCAGGCCTTGGCTTCAAGGTCCACCAATGTTTTCTTTGCTTCCAGCGGCCTGCTAATATGCTCGGGCTGGTGTCCAAAAAAAGTGCCTCGACAACTTTCAATGGCAGAATTTGAACCAGCCTCTTTTCTTCTGCAAGCAAGTGCATATACCAATAGGACACTGCACCAATCTACTGCACACTTGCTCATGGGTGGCGCACAGTCCAAGGAGCAATTTTTTTCCAATAGATGTGACATACTTTGGGTTTCCACAGGACTACAAGTGCAAGTCGAGCTGGAGAATGAGCTGGTAGAATTGGAAGATTAGGTACGTCAAGACGAAAAACGTGCAAAGCGTTCGGAGAAAGACTTGGAGTATCTGGACAAACCGTTTGTACGAGAGACAGTGGCCAAGTTCGGGGATCGTAAAGAGGGTCTTGCAGAGTGGATGCTGACATCACTAGAGATGGTGGAGAAGTCGTTGGAGGAAACTCTTATGAATGAGGAACCCGCTATCCGAGCTGAAGAAGTGTGGGAGCTCGTGGTGCGGTCGAATGCCAAGTATGAGAGGAAATATCCAAGGATCATACACAGAACTTGAATCTTCCCCCTCCACAAGGGGGCCCCTCTCCCGAACGCAATTCATCTGGGGGCCGCCTCTCAACCTGTCATTTTCGACTCTTTTTCGGGCAGAGCCATTCCGAGTTACGACCTTCACAATGGTCACAATCACCAGGAGGCACCCGATTAGTCCTCCAACGCTTATTTTTGGTCACCACATATGCAACACCATCCACAATTTGGAACTTCCATTTTCCTCGGTAGAAAATTCTCCTTCTGGTACCTCACCTCCGGCAATGACATGTCCTGCTGTGATCCCTAGATCTGGATTGTGACCTTCTATGCTTGCTCTTAGCCGACTTAGTGAGGAACTGGGTGACTGGAGGACAATGGTATTATCCTCATGGGCGACGTCCACGGTTGAGGTGTACGCCAAACACCCGCGGCACCTTGCAGCAGCGCAATCCGTGGCGTCCGACAAGAGAATGCGGGCAGAGTTGCGGACCTGTGTGGCGGGAAAAGCGTCAACTAACCAGACGTCATCCAACATGCGTCAGATCATCTCCGTGTGCCAGTTGTGTGAAGAACTCAAATTGGTGGAGGAGTTCGGCCGAGAGGCATCTGGAGGATGGTACAGGGAAAAGACAGACTGGCTGGGAGAGGACAAAGTCAAGGATGGGGATCCGTGGAAGTCTTGGAAGCCATGGCAAAAAGAGTGCACTCAGCAAATGATCAAATCCTGTTGGCATTGGCAATATTATCTGTGGCGTTCTGCCTACGAGTGTCAGAGGCAACATCAATACTTGGAGTTGACTTGGTGCAGGATGAGGCGCATGTCCGGTTCTATGACTTCAAAACTAAGGACAAGTGGGTTAAACGGCCCGCGGGATCGTACATGTGTAGGATTATCGGATTCATCAGGTTGCAAATGGCCATACAAGGACGCAGTGCGGAGCTACCGGTGGTCTGGGGTGGAGCGAATAAGTTGGGGGAGGCAATGTCTAGAATTCTTCGAGAGACTGAGTTCAGAGGCCTGCGTTGGTATTGCTAGAGGCGAGCTGGTGCAACCATGTTGGTGCGGGCCGGTGGTAGCATGGCAGAACTTATGGCATGGGGCAGATGGCAGATCGATGGGGTGGCACGGAAGTATGTTGCGCGGTGGGATGCAATGCAATGCCATGCAATAGCCCCGTGTCATACCTAGGGTGCCTACGAGATGGAGATACAATCTTGAACCGTTCATGGCAAAGAATTTTTAGCTACTAAGGCAGTTCATCCGGGACAACGACGATGGCTAGGAAACACAAGAATCTGATGCTGAAGGAGTGGGAACGGCGGTCGCCGCAGCACTTGGATCACATGGTGTTTCAGACATCGTTCAAGGACTGAAGCGGTCTAGGGTTGAGAACGAAGTGCCCAAGTCGGATGTGGAGACATCGAAGAAGGCCAAGCCTAGTAGCACGGATCCGGCGGTGGTTACGGAGAGACGGGTCAGTGCTGCTGGTGAACGCTCGGAAAGTCCGAGAAAAGTCACAATGGGACCACGATCCGGGAAGGCAGTGGCGGTCCGGAGCGCTGGGGCGAAATCCGCAACATCAATCGGGGACACGCAGAAATCGGTCAAGGAGAAAATCAGGGGACTGGCTTCAAAAGCGGCAGCATCTGCCACGAGTGGTGGAGCTAGAGTTTGATGACAGGGCTTCCCAAGTACCACTGAAGTCGAGTCCGTTGCATCGCCACCGTTGGCGCTCGATATTGTGGCGGTTGGCACCGCGTGTGTGACTGCCCCCTAATTGGTCATCTAGGGATTTTTGGGTAGGTCTATTTGGCATTTTTCCCATAGCACTAATGTTTGCATGGCGTGAAGGCAGGTATGATACTGGTGTGAGACTACTGGCTTTGTAGCACACATGCGTGTATCAGATTATTTAAGAAAGTTGCTGGGTCTATCACTTACAAGTCCAAACCCCGGGGGCCGGGGGGGTGACTCCAGAGGTCACACCCTGGTGCCTGTGGATGTGGCTGCCAAGGGACGGGGTACTACCGGTAATGTCGTGATTCCTTGTGAAGTTTGGGATAAGGAGGTTGTTGAAGCGGTGAGTGGAGTGCAAGTGCCTTTAAAGGAGCCGCCGGAGGCAAATTTGACCATTGGTGTGTTGGAAAAACAGGGGCATTTAGTACCAATTGAACGTTAGATGCCAGGGTACGGGCTGTTGCCCTGTGCCCCCATATTTGTCACTCCGAAGACTGCTGAAAAACCTTTTTTCATTTTCAATTGTAAGTTGGGTAACAGTGCGTTCGACGGGCCTAATCCACCCATGAAGTTACCAAATTTGTTCACACTGAGAGAGAAATTTGTGGACGGGGCGGTGCAGCGTAGACCCAGGTCAAATGACAGGTTCATGGTAAAATTAGACCTGACCAATTGTTATCCTTGGTTAAAATTGCCACCGGAGGCCTGGGGCGGTTTTCGTGTGCAAGGTTCGTGTGGTGTGTATTTGCGCTCGCTGCCGTTCGGATGGCGCTTGTCGCCCCCCATCTGTCAAGAAACAGTGGCAGGTTTTTTGCATCAATTGGTTCGACAGTTGCCCCTGCCAAAGGGGTATGATTCTGGGGATGAGGTTGACTTCGACCATTACTTAGATGATTTATTATTTGTTGAGTCAGATAAAGAATGGCTGTCTGTGTGTGATCCCCCGTTGGCTGACTACTTGAGGATTGAGGGATTTGTGATTTCACAGAAGAGTGTTTTGGAGCCTGTGCAAGTGACAGAGTGGTTGGGGAAGATTGCAGATTTACGGGATCTCAGTGTCAGTAATTCGCAGGTCCTACATATTAGGTTGTTTGCTGCACTGGTGCATATGTATGGTAGAGTGGTGCCCGTTAAGTTGCGATCGAGAGTGCTAGATTTGATTTGATGGTGTGCTGCTCCGGGAAGAGGTCACCTACCTTTTGTTTCAAGTCTTTATAATTTACTGGCGTTTGGACGTGCCAGCTATATGCGTGTGACGTATAATATGTGGCGGTCCTTGGTGATTGCCACGTTTTTGGTGATTTCGACCTTCAGAGTACCCAAATATTGGCGCCAGACTGGCGATTAGTGAAGTGGCTGTGTGTGGATGCTACGGAGTATCAGTCCGGGGTTGGCTTACCGTATAGGGTAGGTATTTTTGATGGTCGTTTGGGACAGGTATTTGATTGTCCGAGTTGGGTTTCAAATCAACAGGTGGCACAACTCTATGGAGTGTGGATTCTGGTCCGGATGTCAGCGCGTGCGAAATTCAGCCGGATTTGTATGCTGCAGGATAACATGCAGGCTGCATGGAACACGTTCAACCTCAGAACAAGGGCAGGGCTTTGGCATCAGAATAGGATTCTTCGAGCGGTTGCCCACTAGTTATGGAGGTCGGGATTAATTGTGCACCTTGTGTATGTACCTTCTGAAGAACAGCCTGCAGATCCACTGTCCAGAGTGCACTTGACCACGTCTTAGTATGTTGAAGAGGCTATGCATCAGGCTTCCATTAAGTGGGAGTATATGCGCAGCCATACACATTTGTTGAAATTCAAAAAGTTGGCGTTTGTGACTGTCTGAACTACGTTTAATTTTGGAGGATGTTTTTTTGATCTTGGCATGTTGAGCACTGAAAAGAAAGCGACCTACATGGATTCTGCTACTGCAATATTGATTTTGTGGATTTGTGTTGCATGTCTTCTGGGAAAACATCCGTTGCTGTGCTAATGGTGGTTTTCCTCATGAATTATATGATTTACCCAATGTTGTATCCCACAGATTTCTTACTGTTTTTAGCTGGTGGGTATATAATTTACCCAACGTTGTATCCCACAGATTTCTTACTGTTTTTAGCTGGTGGGTAGAGCCTGAAGGCCCGCCCGCCCGCCCACTTTCTATTTGTGTACGCATGGGACATATTTGGTGAATTCAGTGTTGGCTACGGCCTAGATGGATTCTGCTATTGCAACATTGATTTTGTGGATTTGTGTTGCATGTCTTTTGGGAAAACCTAACAGGTATGGACAAAAACCGGAGACAAATATCAGGACAACTTTAAGTACATGACAGGAGGGATCAAAAAGTCCTTTGCGCACTGGTTTACAAGTGTTTTACAGCTTTTTTTAAACAGTTTTTCACAAGCTTTTTACAGCTTTTTTCCCAGTTTTTTGCAGTTTTGTTAAACATTTTTTTAACACTTCTTTTTACGTTCTTTACATTTTTTTCAAAGCCTGGCTTAGCCATGGACATGGCCCGTGACTTCGGTGCCGGCTACTTAGGAGGTCTGCATCAGACTGACAATCGACAATCAGACCCCCCCCCCCCCTCCCCGGGGCTCAACACACAGGCCTATGGCCCGTGTTCCCTGGAGCCCGTAAGGGGGGCAGATTCAAAGAGGTTTAGCCTTGTCGCTGGGATCCATGACTGTCAACACGTTACAGACAACGGAAAACAGGGAGGTTGGGATGTAGGGGGGCACAATGTCCTGAGTAGCGTAGCATGCCTCCTCCAATGGACAGCAGAAAAGACTGCAGTCTTACAAGGTGTCTCTCTTTCTACAGCCAAGGTTGGCAGGCGGGCAAGCTTGCCCCCGGTGGTCTGAGATTGCTGCCTAAAAATAGGAATCTTGGCCCTGATCCCTGTCTCCTTTCCATAGGCGTTTACCTGAATCTGACGCCTGCCAGCGGCCGGCCCATAAAAGCCGGATGGGAAGCAGAACCTGATGCCGAGGTATTCTGGCCATTGCGTCTGCGTGAGTATTTAGCATAACTATCAGTGCCTCTCTGCATCACATTTGACTGGTATGCATGCTTTTTTTTGCATGCAGGAGGGTCCTCTGATGCAAATTCCAGGAGTGAAAGATGCCCTTCCGTTCATTGAACAAATTGAGAAGGCTGTGCCTCGCCCGGTATGCTCCTGTGCACCTGGTGGTCCGCCTGTTGTGCGTTGGATGGTATGTCCATTGGAGAGTGGTGTGTTGGGATGTATGGCTGCAGCAGTCTTGTGCATTGCATGGTGTTGGTGTTGTACACCTGTGCCTTTGCTGGTGCAGTATACCTGTAGTATTTCTGTACCTTTCATGATAAATCCAGTGCGGCAGGGGGGGGGGGGGTTGAGGTCCGCAATTTTCTGCAATTTTCTGCAATTTCGCAATTTTCCACAATTTTCCGCGATTTATCGCAATTTTCCGCAATTTTCCCGCAATTTTTCTGCTTTGCCCTTCTTACGTGCCTGCAGGTGACCCTTGCTGTCAATGCTGAACCATATTGGTGTACACAATTATGCAGAACAATGAGACTCCTTTTTGCCCACGCTTGAAGATGACTGAACAGTTCCTTCCTGTGCCACAGGGCCATGCTGCAACGTGTGTCTGACAACTGCCATTTGCTGGTGTGCCACACTCCGTTCGTCCTTTTTTTTGCCACCAGCAATATGGCATCACCATCTGAGACACCCCCCCTTGAGGCAGAGTCCGAGGAGGTTGTTGTGTCTGGTCCCTTGAAGAGGAAATGTGGGGCTGGTCGTGGGGGTGCAGGGGCAAGGTACTGCAGCATGTCCCCGTGGCAAAGGAAGGAATAGTTCTCTCAGCAGTTGCGCATTTTGAACCAGAACTGTTGCACCTTGAGTACAGAGGGTTGCTTACAGTGTCACAATTTTCCCGCAATTTTCCGCAATTTTCCCCAAAATTTCCCCAAATTTTTCCGCAATTGGTTTCGACCCCCCCCCCCCCCCCGACCGCAATCCCCCCCCCCTGAGTGCGGTTCTGTGCAATGGCGTTGTGCGTTGCCTGTTGTGCCTGCTTTGGGTGTGCCTCATGGCGTGTGATTGTTGGAGTCATGTCTGAGCTGTCACAATATTGTGTGCTTTGCCCCCCCCCCCCCAAAAGCACTCATTGGCAACAGGGCAGAAGCCACATAAGAAGGGGTTGAATCATGCTTTACATGTGATATTTGCGTCTTGATAGTCAGGATGCCAAAAAAAAACAGTTTTGGTTCTGCAGTAAAGCACACACCCAAGCCACGAGATAGCAATGGGAGGGGGATTCATGGTGCGCAAATGATAGGCAGTTTTTGGCGTTCTGTTGTGATCTCCTTTTTTGGCTGGTTTTTCACAATTCAAGTGTGTCCTAATGCCAGCGGCCGTTTCGCGTTGCTGACCTCTCAGATCCCCTTTCCTCCAGTCCTCAGCCGTTTTCCCCAGTCCCCAGAGGGTGAAGGGAGGGTCCAAGGTCAGGAGGCTTGGGCTGGCTGAGCTCAGCTTAGGGCTGTTGTGTCCGTCTGCAGGCGGGTGCACCAAGGCTGAGCAAAGTCATCCAAGGAGGCTATCAAGGGGACAAGGGTGCTTGGGGGACTGATACCTTTGAGAACCCCATTGTGTCCAGCATTTATGAAAGGTGTGCCAGCTGTTTGCCCCTCTCTAGCTACAGGGATGTCCCAGGGGCGCGTGACCTCACCGTGGTATGGGGGTGCAACCAGGGCGAGGCCTGGGCTAACACACAACCTGGGGTGTGGAAGGGCCGGGAGGTGTGCGCCCCATCCCCCTCCGGCCACTGCAAGAGAGCCACGATGGGGCATGAAGGATCCACGGGGGGGTGGCGGGCTCCACGAGGGGCAGTGCAACCGGGCATCCTGCTGCCCATGCGGGGGCTTCCCTCACCGGACTGGGGGGGAAGTTTTGGCGGGCAAGGGGTCCGCCTCTGGTCCCAGCGCCAGTTATCCGGAGACTCCGCCCGGCTCCTGCCCAGCACCAGAGGAAGCCTGAGTCCTTGTGGAGACGGATAGGGTTGGCCCGTGGGGGTGGTGATCCGCAGTGGGTGCCCCCCCCCCCCCCTTGGGGGGCACCCTGATAGCCGCTTGTTGGTATGGCGGCCAGGGTAGACCACCGGTGGTGTGGGGTGGCCTCCACCCCAAAAGCCACTTGTTGGTATAGTGGCCGGGGTTGGTCAAGGGGTGGTGTGGGGTGGCCTCCACCCCAAGGGGCACCAGGACGGCCGCTTGTCCTCCCGAGTAGGGGACAGGGGTGGCAGATGGACAACTCCGGGGCCCTTCCGGCTCCAACGCAGCGCCGGAGAGACCCGAGTCCTCCCTCGAGGGGCCGATACTCCAGACTGGGGAGGGGGCTGCCCCACTTCCCCGCATATCGCCTCCACCGCGGGCCAACCCTGTTCCCCTCAAGGGAGGACTCGGGCTTTTCCGGCGCTAGGCTGGAGCCGGATGGGCCCTGGAATGCGAATCTGCTGCCATCACCCCGATAGCCGCCTGTTGGTAAGGTAGGTGGGGTAAATCAATGGTGGGGCGGCCCCCTCCCCAGACGGGGGGGGGGGGGGGCTCCTTGATGGCCACCTGTGGGTATGGTGGTCGGGGTTGGAGGGGGGCTCAACCTTTGGGCTCCACCGATGGTGAGCCGGGTAGGCCCAAGGGGGTGTCCAAGTCGGTGGGGGCCGGCAGGCACCATGGGGCTGGCGCGGGTGTGCCCTACTGGGGAACGGCATCTCTCCCCCCGCCCTCCTCCTCCTCCCTGGAAGTTGTGGTTTGGAAGCTTGGTGTGTGTGTGTGTGTGGCAACGTGAAAACAGTCAGTGATGTGGTTGAGAAACTGGGGTGGTCCCGCACCAAACAATCAAAGTTGTGCAGACTATATATCATAGGGAAGGCGAAGAGCCTGTGGGTAGGGAAAGGGTGGCTGTGGCGGCCGATAGCGGCCAGCCCAAGCCCTATTGTTCAGCGATCTCAACTCCGAGTTGCTGCCTGAGCCTTCACCCGCTTCCTGGGCCATCTAATCAGTGACCTGCCCGCTGCATTTCTCCGCCTATCCGTATCTGACCTTGCAAACTGGTTCGCGTGGTGTACAGAACAAACCCTTACCACACTCACAGAGCTGGTTTGTAAGGAACAGTTCAATAACATCAGTCCAGAGAATGTGAATGAAGAAATGAAACAAGCATCCGACTGGTTAGTAAAAAAGCGGCGGTGGCACATGCAATACGTCGTGTGGTCAATCCACCATGCACATAAAAAACTGGATAGGGCTGGCAAAGCAGCGGCGCACGGCTTCCGGTACATTCAACAGGACAGTCTAAACACCCTGGTCAAGCATGATCTAAAGAGAAATAATGCGTGCTGGTCTGTGGGTTCAGTATGGACGCGAACAAACTGCATCCCAATAGGCGGACCATTTTCGGCCCAGGGTGCAGACTTCTGGAGAGGGTACGTGCACAGGCACCTGTTCAGGCAACTGGGAGCCCTGTCTGTTTCCGCTGAGGGGTTTCCACTGTGGGATGGGCCACACGGCAGAGTCGCACTTTGTCAGTTTAGAGACAGAGACAACATACTGGTTGCAACTGATGCACCACCTGAAAAGTGTGCAAGCCTCGTTAACCTCCTACGCAGCATCTCCCACAAGGCATGGGGCCTACACGTGGAGTGTGACTGCATTGCACCAAACTGCAACTAGTGCACAGGGAAGTGTTGCGCACGGGTTCGCAAGGCCGTTGGAGTAGTAATGGTTCTGGCTCCCAACAGCACAGGGTGTGCATTTGTCGAACCGGCAGCACTAACCTCCCGATGGGAATTGCGTCTGGGCCCACCACTGATGACTCCCAGTAACAGCTACCAATTTACCTGCCTTCCATCCTTACTGGTGTCTTGAAAAATGGCCTGGGTTGGACAACATCGTGGCTAGGGCAACTGATGAGTGCTTCAGCCTGGATGCAGGTCGCTTGATTAAGTGGGTTCAAAATGGGATTCAGCGATCAAAGCGTTACACAAGGCACACAGAGCCTATCAAACATCTCCTCACGCAGTGTCCGCGACAATAAAATGCCTGTACCACGTTACACGCAATATGCCTGAGAGCTGGTGTGTCATAGTGGCAAAAATAGAGACATGGCTAAGGAAACACGCCTACTGGCAACACGGAAGTTACAGCTCCTGGATTCTCCCGGCAGACCTTGCTGTGCAGGGCATAAACGGGGCCTGGAATGACGACTTCCAATGCATCGAGACAATCAGGGCCAGCTCCTGCCACGATGACAACAGCCCCTGCAAACAGCAGAATAATGTGTGTGTGTAGCCCACCGGTTACGGTGTGCTTGGAGCTCCATGTCTTTGTCTGTAACATGATTTTTCTGTTCCTTGTCCCCCCCCCCCCCCTGTTGAGATACGCCATGACTGCGAACTCGCAGAGAGTGCTGGGGTAGGAAGCAGACGGTAGGGCCCAAACTCCATCACCGAGGGCGGTGTGAAGCGATGCTGTCACACGTGAACATGGCGTGGTGCATACAGGGTCAGGTGTGCAGAAGCCGCCTGACCCACTGAAAACCCTAGAACCCTGTTCCCTGTCTGAACCTGGATGAGGCTGATCTGCCTACGTGGCAGTGCAGTGCCTCTTTCTGTCATCAGGCCTGAAGGACTGCGGGCATCTGCTGGCGCTGTCTTCCTACAGAAAGGCGCCTATTGGCGTTGAACATGCCTTTTGTTTGACTCCAACTGACGAGGATTCACACCCAAACACCATTGTTGTGCTGTGTTTCGCAATTGTGTGTGTGTGTGTGTGTGTGTGTGTGTGTGTGTGTGTGTGTGTGTGTGTGCCTCCCCTGTATGGCGTGTCACACCACAGGCACCTGAGGATAATCACGCACTGCCGCAGGGGAATGCATCCACTCTGCACTTTCAACGACATCCGCCATACCCCAACTGTCACAGAAAGGCGCCTGATCGCGCATCTTGTTGTTGCAGCAAAGGGGCCTGGTGCATGGAGTAGCCCGCACCTCCCGAGCAACCTGTGAGGCCATGGTAAACTCCACAGGATTAGTAGCGCGGACATTGCCCAGTGCTGAGGCTGCATTGGGGATGGGAGGTGTAAGGATTGTAGTGGAGCAGCATCAGGGGCAGTTGGGCTCAAGTAGACCGCCGTCCATGGGCACTGTGGCGCTGTGACACCTGTTTCCCATCCAGCGACGCCGGGGTTCCTGTCACAGGATTGGATGTGCTGTTGAGCTGTTGTGGGATAGTCAGCACAACGCCCCCACCCCCAATCCCCCCCCCCCCCCACCATACCTCCCGCCCGTAATCCCCCCCCCCCCCCCCACACAACAACACTGGCAGGTATGGGGGATCATGCGTGTGTGGTGGTGGTGTGATGTCTCGTGAGCGTAAGGGCTTGGTTGTCGGCTTCCCACCAGATCCTCAGATGACCATATAATTTCTGTTTCAGGGGATGGCGCCAGAGCTTTGCCAGGGCCGGTTTCCCCGGACCTGATGAAGAGTTTGCACAGGCTTTGGAGTGGATGCTGCCCGTTGCCAAGGGGAAGGTGTGGGCTGTTGTTCAGTACGGCATGTGTGGCATGACCGACATTGCGGATTAAGGCTGAGGGGAGGTCTCTTTGTGGCTGTGCGCTCATGGCAGTCGAGGTGGTTTCGCAGATCATCGAGTGCAGGATGTGAATGGCGAGGGGGTGTAGGGAACTGATGAGGAGGTGGGTTAGCGAGGGATACGGGGGGGGGGATTTCGCAATGGGATTGTTATGGGAAATTTCGTACTTCAAACATGTGCGAAATTTCCCGCTCAATTTTCCATGTCGAAATCTAGCCACAATGTTCATTGTACAATTGCCTTCGCCAAGCATCTGAGGACAGAACCATTGTAAAGCAGATCCCCCCCCCCCCTCTGGGTGCCAGAGTTTGATTGATTGTTTACAACCCCCTCTGGGCCAGTGGTACCCTGTCAACCACCAGCAGTGATGTTGACCGTCCTCACAACTGCCAAATGCTGTCAGCGACTGGCTCAGGGCTCCTTTTAAGGGGGGGGAGGGTCCAGGAGGGTGGGTGGGTGGGTGGGTCTGGCTGGGCCACACCCCCCTCCTGGGGGGGGGGGGGGGGGCGAGTTTTTAGGGGTGCCAAAATCAATTTTTGGTGAAATTGTGAGACCCAACATGAAAAAACAGATCGCATCCCATGTGTGATGGCCAGAATTGTAGACTCCAGGAATTAAACCCAGGACACTATGTCCTGCCTGCAGGTGGCAAACCACTAGACCAACTGCTGTCACTGCTACACTAGGATCAAGCACTGCTTATTGCCTGACGTTCGACCTGCCACTGTCACTGTTAACCAACAAAACTCCGATTGTCCCTGCCACATCGTGTCCAGTTTCTGTGAACCATGGAGTGGAAGTGTCAGGCAGGTAGTACAGGGAGCCAAAATACAACAAACAAACAGAGGTAACAACGGCAGACCAAGGAATGCACAACAGAGTACAAGGACGGGGACTACTTTGATCAATTATGTCGAAGGCGCCGAAGCAAAATTTTGGCCCAATCTTTTAAGGAGGGGGGGGTGTGTGTGCGTCTAGGGGGGGGGGACCCCGGGACCCCCCCCCCCCTTGGAGGGCCGAGTTGTTAAAAGGAGCCCTGGACTGGCCACTGCGGTTGTTGCTTGCTCCTACCACACCCGAGAGTCACTCTGACAGGGGGGGGGGGGTTGGGAATTTTTCGCACAAGAAAATATCACACCGCGTTCATTTCGCACGTCCATGTAGCTGTACCTGTAACTGCACAACAACCAAAAGGAAGGTGTGTTTGGGGCCTGGGATTGAGATCCAGGTCATGCAGGATTTTCCTGGAGTTAAACAATGCAATCCTGGAACCTCCTGGAAATTTGCAGAACAATCTTGGAACCCGCTGAAAGTGTTGACAGTGCAATCCTGGAAGCTTGCGAAATTTCCCGCCCAATTTTCAGGCCACATATGGACAGCCCTAGTTCCCTTCCATTTCCGAGGCTCCGAAAGGCCTCTTGGTCAGCGGGATGCTTTGGGTGCCCACGGTTCCTGCACAAAGCTTGTGGATGTCTTGGAGAGCGGCTACAGCTTGCGCTCCGTAGTAAGCAGCGTGCCCGCCTCCACATCCACATCCACATCCATGTCCAAATCCACTTTGGGTTTGTTGTCATTGGTGCCCACACTCCACTTCTTGCAGGCGGCACCCGCGCTGCCTGCTTGCTGCTGCATGTATGGGCTGGAACCCGCCAAAGCCCTCATGATAGTGCGCCACGTGGGCAAGGGTGTGGGCCAGCACGCCAGCTCTACAACTCTTCTCGGGCCATTTTTGCTACACAAACTTTAGGGGTCCCAGACCCCCCCCCCCCCCCCCGCCCCCTTCTAATACTTCCCGGGGGGGGGGGGGGGGGCTACGACAGAAGGACAACTGCCATCAACCCAAGGACCCCTGCACTTGGACCCTGTGCCCCCGGACCTCACCGCCTCCACAAGTGCCACGTGCCAGTGTCTCGGCCCTCTGTTGTTGACCTGTTGCTGTGTGTGTGTGCGCGCGCGAGTTCCGTGTGTGGTGTGACTGGGAGGACTGGCTGAGGGTATGGGCTCTCCACGTCTTATCCCACAGGCGGTGCTGGATGCGTCTTGTGGCTCTGGCCTCTTCACACGTCGCTTTCTGACATGTGGAGAGTTCAGCAAGGTCTTTGCACTGGACTTCAGTGAGAACATGCTGAAACAGACTCGCCAGGGCATTGACAAAGAGCCAGAGCTGCAGCAGAAGGCCGTTGAGCTCGACCTTGAGTTGGTCCGCGCAGACATTGCACGGCTGCCGTTTGCCAGTGAGAGTCTCAGTGCCGTCCACGCGGGGGCTGCCATTCACTGCTGGCCACAGCCGTCCCTTGCCATGTCGGAGATTGCCCGAGTCCTGAAACCCGGAGGACGGGCGGTGTTGTCCACCTTCATGGTGCCTGGGCAGGTGCATGCAGGGCGCGCTTTGTTACTTGTGTGGACACGGACTCGGGGGAGGGGGGGTGCCGTAAAGGTTGGGTGCAATCCGTGATGTTTTCCCCAGAATCGCCTGCCCGTTTGCAGGGGAGGTGCCCATTACATGACGGCCCTGCATGCGGTCCGTGAGCAGGGAAGTCTTACCACATTGCAGTTCCCACTCGCACACCATGTCCGGGCATCATGAGAGGATGAATCCATGCCTGAGGATCAGCAGTTGGTACTTCCGGGTGTACGTCCGTGTTCGGTTTTTGAGGATGGAATGCTCCACTTGTGGATGGGTCGGTTGGTTGTCCACCCGTTGGATTGGGGGAAGGGGGCGGGTTCAAAAAAGGCGGGGAGCCCGCTCGGCACAACCGCACCAAGGCCCTTCGGTGGAGCCTATGCAGTTACGTGCCTCCAGGGCCCTCCACCAAGGCCCTTTCGTGTGGCCCAGGTAGTCAGGTATTTATGTACCCAGGGCATTTGCTAGGCGAATGTATCAGCGGATTTGCTGGTTAGTCTGGCTGGGTGGGTGGGTAGGCAGCGGTCGCAGCCTCTGAAGGAGATTAGGCCACTAGTTGACCAAGACCTAGGGTCAATGGGTCAGTGCACATCCCGAAGTTTTGTTTCCCGTTTATCCTGAATATCAAAGAATAATGCAATGTGTTCCGAGTGTGGTTCAGAATTTTTATATTATTTTTTTGATACACAACAGACGTTCCCACATAACCCACTCTCGCATTTTGCAATGCCCAGTCTGTGCAATACGTTGCATTGCAGGATGTCCCTTTCTTGAATGAAAGTACCCGTGCGGCACTGGTCACCCCAGTGATCCAGCAAAGTATGTTCCTGTGCGATGCAGCCCCCTGTGCACTTGATGGCATTCAGAGGGTTCATCCATCTTCAAAGAATCTGTTTCAGAGTTATTGAGGTTTGCCTTTCCGTTGCATTCACAGAAGAGGTTCTTGGCAATCATTGGAATCACCCACGGCCAAAGCTTTGCCCTTACAGCAAATGGAAGGAGAATTCTGTCTCACCAAGAGTGACTTTGTATGGTACGGTATTACAGAACGATTTGACTTGATACCTTCCAAGATACTTGGCCTCTCATGCTGATGGTTTTCGGACACTGAACATGGTCAACCTCCACTGATAGCACTGCACTCTGTGGTAGCGCCCTCCCGTGTGATCCCCCCATGTTGCGCATGTGCAGCCCTGTATCCCGGATCATGGGTTATGTGCCATGCAGTATTTCCTTCCAGTGGAGGCATTGCCTAAGAGAAAAGGCAGGTGGGATGAAACAGACCTGAACGTGGCGTGGTGGTGAGAGGCCATTGTACTGCCTGCGATTGCCATTTCTATCAGATATGAAGTATTGGGAAGAGAGCGAGCTCAAAGACCTATGTGCCAGTGTTGGGCTGGTGAACTTCGTTGCAGACAAGCGGAGAGACTACATTATGTTCATGGTGATGAAGGCAGAGTATTAATGGCATGAGCTATGTTTTCAGTCATCAGTTTCCACATCCCTGAGATAGTACATCCAGAGCAGTGAGCGGCACCAACAGGAGCTGTAATTTCAGGCTATTTTCCTTTATCCACAGCTATGCGGTGTTCTCGCATATGCTTTGCAGCCATTTGCCAGGTGCTGCCGCGCAGTACAGAGTAGCATGAAATGACGGATTCCAGTCCAGAAGTCCAGGGTTACAACAGTAATCAGGTGAGATTGGAATGCAAATGGTTGATGAGGCCTCCACGGTTGAGATTTTAGGTTGCGCTCTGAGGGCACTGTCTAGTCAGCTGTGTTTTGAGCCCCGTGTCAGTTTGCCTCATTCTGGAAACAGTGGTTGCGCATGACCAGTGTTTTGCTGAACAACAGGGTGCTGTGTGTCCCTGGCAATGACAGATTTCAGACAGGCTTCGGCTTGGCCGGAGTGAGGTCTCTGCAAGCAAGCATGTAAAACAATCCCCTTGCAGCATGGATGTCAGAGTATTCAGTGTGTTGCCCCTGACTGCTGTTTGCACTCAGGTAGGCCTGGGACCTGCGCTTTGGCTTTTTTTGGGTTCAATCTCACATGTCAGTTCCATCTTTGGATTCCCTCCCAGGCTGGTCCACTGACACATGTTGCCGATGTGTGGCATGGAGCTTGAGGTGCCCATCTTGATGTGAGACTGCTGCAGTGCACCCATCCTCTCTACGTTCTCCTTGGTAGTCTAGCTCCTACCATACATCCCTACATGACCTACTTGGCTTTTGACTCTCTCACCCAATTCCTGGTACTTCGGTCTTGGTCACAGAGGTGGGCCACCATTATCGAAAAAAAATTGATTGCTTTTTTTATGGTCAAGTTTATGCTTGCTTTTCCTGCATTTTGTGGTTTTAGGTGGGTGCTGTGGCTGCAACACTAAAATCTCAACTGGTTGCAATATGTGCACAGATACGTGGCTATCTGATTGCCTGGAACATTTCATTGTCCTACTATCTTTGTGGGAATGCTCACATGAGGGAACAGTACCATTTCGTTTGCAACATTCTGATCAGAGTGGTCCAGTACGGACCTTAAAGTGAACATTCAAAGCAACATTCTGATCAGAGTTCAAGAACAACGCTGCAAAAGAGGTTTGCTGCTGCTAAAACAAAAACAGGGAGGCAAAGGTAAGTATACCACGGAAAAACAGAATAAAACAAGAGATATGCAAAACAAATGAGCAAAACACTCCATGGTTATGTGGTTGCATGGTGGCCTCTTTCCCATTTTGTTTGTCAATCAGTTTGCCCATCATTGTACCATGGATGATGTGAATTTTTTTTTTTTAGGGTGTGCATAATATCCCCATCAAGGTCATCAAGGATAAAGAGTGGAAAAGATGATGGTTGTGCGCACAGATGTTGCTGATTTCCAGCCAAAACAATTTGATGTTCGCTGAGGTGACAAGGAATTTAAGTGCCAAGCAGTGTGAATATTGACACAATTGGTAAACACCCATTTAATTTGGCATTCACAGCCGGAAGTTGACAAACGGTGCAGACGGTTTAGCAAACGCTTGAACTCTAAAGACCAAAGCGAGTCTATGATTGTTTACCCGCGGGGTTTATAGTCACTCCATCACAGACGTGGAACCGCTCCATTTTGGAAAGAGATACCTGTCGAGTTTCTTTGCAAGTTGGTGAGTTTCGGATACTGTGATGGAGTGTTTATCACAACATATGAAAAGCCGCACTAGAGATAGGACACAGCTGGAGCTGCGTTCCGCATCTGATTGGGACCCCAGTCAATGTCGTTCGCATTGCAGCTTTATGTGAAGTCGCACTATGCCTTTTCAACTATTGTAGAATCTAGATTGGAGGTCAAGGTTTGTTTGCCATGCGAGATATCGACAAACAGTTCAAAGTGTTCGTAATTTTTTTGTCCCACCGTGGGTATGTAGCAGCTTTGAACAGCTTTTTGTTTGCTGCAAATGCATTATCTTGTCGGTCAGTTGGAAGCAAATAAAGAAATCAAAACCCAAGTGGATGTCAAAAAACTGCCCGGTGAGGGAAAGTCATCGATTGTTGATGAAGTGTAATTGGACATTTGAACGACAAGTGGTGAAGCAGCAAGAAAAATATGACCATATGAAAGTATTCTATTTGCCAATGCCCCAATTTTCTAAACCGGGTGCAAAAAGTCCTACGAAATCATAAAATCGGGCAAAAGTACCAGGCCAAAAAAAACGGGGACTGAGAAGACAAACTCTTGGGCTAGGGCAACAATGGGTGCCGTGGCGTTGGTGGAGTAGTAGGTGCTTAATGCTCTGAATAGTGAATGCAGAAGCACAGGATGGGTTCTTTGGTTCTTCAGTAGCCGCTTGTATTCATCTTGTGGATACGATTCATAGTATTTGGCACTAATGAAATATTCGTTTCGCTATTTCGTTCTCCACTTTTTGAGTGATGTGGCATGAGATAATGATTTCATTTTCAGCATTGTTTCAAGTGCTATTTTTTCCGGAATGCATGCCACGAGAGCTCTCATTATTTTTGGTGACACAAACGTGGTCAAATAAGGTTTAGAACCTGGCAGTTTCGAAAATAACGGGATTTTGACGAATATCTTAACAAAAATAACCGGTTCAGTCGATTAATGGTTCTCAAAATAACTGGTTTTTCCCATTAATTGCCCTTACTAATCAACATTTTGTCATCGGTCGAAAGAGAGCCCATACAAGTCCGAGATGTTACCAAAGCCTTCTTTTAGTGCAAAAAAAATGGACAGAATGTGCTGCCGAGAAGAACCTCAAAAATTTGCAACCATTCCGATTATTTGGTTTAAATCGGTTTTCAAGATAACCAGTTGTGCCAATTGTTCTGAAAATGACCTCCGATTATTGCTGATAACCGGTTTTTCTAATTGTGCTATAAAACCGTTTCTGAACCTTATGGTCAAGGGTTCTTATGGCAATCGGTGACTATCGCACTGGCACTCCGTAAATTCATCGTTTGATGTAGCAATTTGAGATGTTCAACCTCTTTCAATGCATGCAGTACACAAGCGCTTATCTAGGTGCTCGGATGCATTTTGGCGGTAGCCCAGAACCCCTATCTCGGCTCCTTTTTCTCAAGATGTGCCTACATCATGGTTGTTGGGATGCAGCATCAATAGTAATTGCTATTTTCTCAAAACTGAAAGAAGTACTGTTGTATTGCCCAAATTCACCAGCTCTGCCTGGTCTAAGTATGTCGTCATCTGAGGTTTTTTTTTCAATGACTACTAAAAATACAGCTGTCATACCTATTCCTCTAATGGCGGTCGTGAAGTCTTTTGATATGCGTAGGCGAATGATTGCTTGTGTTACACATGTACACTCCAGCGTCTACATTCCTTCAATGGAAAGAATTGCGGGGGTCAGGATATTGTAGAAAAGGATTACACAGGCGAAATGGACACAACAGACTTTCCTAAACTTTTGGAAAAAGAAAGTTTTATAGTGTTTTCAGCACTGTGTTTTTGATGTGCCTCTCCTGCTGCTTGCTGCTGGTGTAGGTTTCCTGCTGCTTGGTTTTGATGATGAAAATGTTTTATTGTTGAAATACAATCAATCCAGGATAACCCAAGCGAGAGATAAGCAAGTAGAAGATAAACAGAATCAAAGCATGAAGGGCTGCAGTCACAAAGAGTTAG
The DNA here is from genome assembly GCA_964036045.1 of Eutreptiella sp. 'Long Island Sound 2002'. Taxonomy (NCBI): domain Eukaryota; phylum Euglenozoa; class Euglenophyceae; order Eutreptiales; family Eutreptiaceae; genus Eutreptiella; species Eutreptiella sp. 'Long Island Sound 2002'. The sequence goes on along the minus strand of OZ038378.1, from coordinate 25,883,791 downwards.
ATAAAGAGAGCTATCAACAATAGACCACAGCAATTAACATTCAATGCAACCCAGGATGAAACATTTTACATGTTTGAGAAAAACGGATTGAAAAACTGCCCCAAGGGCTCGCACTCTTCCATAGTGCCATTTTGAGATGTGCACTCTTTGTTTTTAGGTCCCATAGGTGCTGAGGTGGCATGGCTTGTGGCGCTGAGGTCACTGCCATGTCACATGGGATACTCCTACTTAGCTAGGGTGACTGGGAATTGAACCCAGAACCTCTCAAAAAGAGGTGCCCCAGCCCCCTAGGGTGCATACCACTAGGATAGCTAAGAATTCATGAGAAAACATAGATAAATTCATAGGCTCTGCCTCAGGATGTCAGTGCCTCAGTCAACTCAGGAAAAGATGTTTTAAAGCACATTGCTTGGGGATTAAGGGGTCCACATTACATCCTGATTTAGTGTTTGGTTCTATAGGTCAAAATGTGTTATCACCCATTTTGGTTAGGCCAATACTAAGATAAAAATGCAAGAGTGCTTAGAGCCTCTCTAATACAACTAAAGTATACCCTAAAGCATTGGAAAAGCACTTTTCCTTACTCCCCCCTTGTGCTGTGGTGGCCACCGCTGTCGCATTTTCAGGAAAAAGAGATTTTTTTCTTGGCCTTTCCTTGGTTTCCACACCTACTTTAAAATACGTATAGCTTCCCTAACACTGGAAACGAGCGCTTTACCGTGGCCAGTGACTCTTGCTGCATTGTTCATGACAATTTCCAACAGAAAACTCAGCGCTCTTGGCGCTGCAGGGGTTCCTGTGGCTTGGGGTTAGAATGGGGCATGCAAAGACCATATGCATATGCATCCCTCCCTCCAAGCTGCAGCGTAACACAACCCAACGCCAAACTCTCATAGGACGCCCGATCTAAGTCTCATGGAACCTGATGGAGACACCTGTCCTGTTGCTGGGGCGAGGGGGCGACGATTAAATTAAAATTGCCCCTTGGTGGGCCCTTGGTTCTGGTTCAGTCTCCTGCTGCTGCTTTTCGGCCCGAGCAGCGGCCTACTCAGCGACGCTTTGCGAGGATATCTGTACAACAGAGGAATGGAAGGATGAGGGACGAATCCACGCAAACGCGAAGCGACAACACCTAAATCCGTCAAATGACGGCCTAGAATTTTTCTGAAAGCACGTACCTGACCAGAATCCAATTGTGCATCAGATGTACATTTTTACAAAATTTGTGGTCATCTCCTGATTTTTTAAATCAGGAAATTCCCACGCAGAAAAAGACGGCGCGTAGGAGCGGGTCTTAGCGAAGCGCCGGAAAACAAAGAATTAATAAGATTATAAACGTATGTTACTTATAATGACAAAATGACGAAACACACATAAATAAATAAACATAAAGATTCCACCCACACTGACAGAAAGAATCAAAAATCCAAGAATTCAAAAATCAACGAAGAGACTTCAATGAATCAGGTATAAACCACAGGCGTGCTCGTCTCGTATGCAGCATGCACATTGCTCGTCTCGTGTCTTCGTGAACGTGCCTTGTAGCAGCGCTAACAAACGATAGAGGGATAGATTCGAAGATCGCAGATGATTGGAGGTGAGATTAGGGAAGAAACAGATGGCCTTCGGCCAGGGAGTGGTTGTCATGGTGAAGCAGGTCACAACCCTACCCTGGCATTTTACCCCTAAGGGAGCATTATTTGGCCCTATATATGGGATATATGTGGGATAGGGTATATCATATTCCATTTCCTTGTTAGGAACATAGGATGTGGGATAGATAAGGCAATCATGGATGTTTAGTAGTTATGTCAATTAGTGGATGATAGGGTGGATTTCTCATATGTGCATATCAGGTATTTCATTGGCTATGTGTACCATATCTGTTTGCAGGATACTATTCAGTCAACACTATCGTTATGTCTTCTGTGCCAAGCAATGTTGCTGCCCATGCCACTGCCACCTCTGCTCCTGACCACCCGGTCTGGTTTCATGGTAGCAGAGGCGAAAATTTTTCGTCTCTGTTGGGCGTTTGGCATCGCGGAAAGCGATCGGTCCAAGACATCGTGGACCAAATTCAAATTAAAATCTCTTCCCCGGGAGGGATAGCTGAGGGTGTCCAGGTCCCCACTGTCAGGACCTCCTCGGCCCTGACCCCATCGACCGGGCAGGGGCCGCAAAAACGGGCCAAGCCCCAAGTGGCTACAAATCCTAAGTTTCCGAAATCCCCGAATGTTCCCATCGGGGCCCCCCATCCTCGAAATCCAGCTGGTGTACCTGGGATGGTTGGGGGGGAAATAGACGGCCACCCTCAGGGAGCGATAAGAGGACCACAATCGCCTATTATGGGCTCGGGAACCGTTACTAGCGCCGAGAATCGGGCAGTAATCGACCAATCTACTGGGGTGATCGAGCGTACGAACGCTGCGCCCTCACGCGCTGCCGACTGGGGTACGATGGCTTCGCCAATGGGGCCTATCGTGGTCGACTCTGGCACTCCTCCGTCGCTAGGGGGGTTGCCAGAGCCTCAGGTCAGAAAAAACCTGTTTGCGGCAGGGCCCATCAGCCCCATTGTTGACCAACTCGACGCTGAAAACCGTCGAGTCCTCGCGCTCACGCCTGATCCCCATGGCCATCTGGGTCCGGCTCGAGAGGCCGTGGCCCTGATCCAGCAAGCCCTGTCGGGAACTAGGCAGAACCCCACTGTGGTGGAATCGTCGCCCACTCCAATGAGTGGATCGCGGCGGTTTCCCTCCCTGGTGGAGGAATCTCCTGCCTTGGGAGCGTATCCCAATCCCCCGAGCGGATCCAGGCTAAATCCTACGATCATCCAGGAATCCCCCACGCAAATCGAGGAGGATGAGTGTGACCAGTGGTTCCCCCTGGCGGTGGAGCAGTGGAACGACGATGAGGAGGAGGAGATTGGAGTGTTGGAACGTCATGAACTCCATCATTCCCCTATTTCCGTTGCCTCGTCGCCTGCACCTCCTGAACCTATGTCAGGGACCAGGGATCGCCCCATGCTTGTGGAAGAATCCCCGGCCCCCCACTACATCACGGTGGAGGACTCTCCGGCCCCTCAGTTCATTGCTGTGGAAGAGTCCCCGGTGCCTATGAGCGGCGTCAAAAACCGCCCGTGTCTTGTCGTGGAATCTCCGGAGCCTACGGAGGACCGGGCCGGTACTACATCTCCAGTGCCTTTGAGTGGCACGAAAGATCGTCCATCCCTAGTGGATGATTCTCCGGCAATGCCGAAGGTCAACAATCTGTGCTGGGGGGGAGGGAATCAGGTGGAGGGAGGTTCAGCGACCCTCCCAATAAATTTGGTCTCTCCCCCCACAAATACATCTCCTATGGAGGACCCCCAACTGCCCAACTGGGGGGGGGATCCAGAGGTTGCAACGGGATCGGAGCCTGTTTTTGCTTCCCATCCGAGAACTCGATCACCTATGGTGGTTCATGAGTCACCACAGTATATTGTGGTGGACGATTCCCCACCCCCACCGCCGCGACCGAATACTGTTGGTCATGTTCCCCCTCCGCCGTCACCCCGCCACCGCCAGGTGGCTTACATCGAGCACGTGCAAGGAATCCCGCACCTGGTTCGGCCATCTAGTGGTCGGGGTTCGGGGGGGGGACATCCCTCTAGTGGGGGGGCACCAGCACCTGTTGCTGCGCGCCCCGCACCCCCGTCTCGCCCTGCGGGGGGGCCCTCTGGTCCCTCCGTGGCAGGGGGGGCTGCTGGGGGTTGCGGTGGGGGGTCATCTCCTCCTCGTGGAGGGGGGGGTCCATCTTTTCGACATTCTGGGGGCCCCACTCCTACACGGGGGGAGGACGACCTACAGCACACCTGTGGCTGTCCCCGGTGTGTGGTGCACTACGAAACGTGCATCCAATCTCTGATGGCACAGGTGAAGGACCTGCGAACTCAGAATCTAGAGTTGCAGCGATCCCATCAGGAACTTTCTCAGGCAGTAGCCTCTACCGTGGGCATCAGTCAGTCCTACGGGGACCGGATGACCCAAATCTTGTCTACATTGGCTAAATTTGACGCGGCGGTTCAGGGCTACCGCCGGGATTCTAAGGTGGTGGAGGCTAGCGTGGCAGATCATCTTAAGATGTCCAACGGCAACACGGCTAAGTGCTTTATCGCAGTGGAGTCGCTCGCTACACGTTACGCCGCCGTTGCATCTAGGATCGATGCGTGGGACCACTGGTACTCCACGCCTGCGGAACCCGTTACGGTGGTCCTACCCCCGCCATCGGCGCCTCCGCCCGTTCCTGATCCTACACCGGCGGCGCCTACGGCGCCCATGGGCGCGCCATCCGGTTCATCCGGTGGTGGGTGTGTCCTTCCTTTCTCCGTCCACCCATCCCGCGATTGCATCTACCATCCGAACGCTTGTCCGGATTCGGGGTGGCCGAGGGGGGGGGAAGAACACCACGAACACCCCCACCCCCAAGAACCTGCATCGTGGAGGGGAATCGCCGAAAAGCAGAAGGAACGTGCTGTTCCCGAGTGGAGGGCGACGCCTAAGGGCGAAGAACACCCCACGGAGCCTACGGCCCCGTGGGCCAATGAAGAGGAGAACACCTCTTCGTTGGGGAACATTAATCCCCTCACGAAAAATGTTTTCACTTCCCCTGGGAAACCTTCGTACACGCCCTCTCATCCTACGGATACGTGTACAGTCTCTCCAGTGAAGGTTGCACCAAGTGCAAGTGGAGGTGCACCCCCAACCATGGCTCCCCCTGCTTACCACCCGTACCAAATGCCTATGGTGCAAAATAGTTACACCAAAGCGGTGGAGGATAGTGATATGCCTAAACCGCAATTTAATGGGCAGCTAGAGTGCTACGACGAGTGGGTGGAGAAGCTTCAACAATGGTTGGGGGGGTGTGATCCCATGTACCGAAAGGCCAACGAGGCAAAAATGATTTTGAGTACCTTGCCCCCATGGCTAAAGGCGATCATCAACGCCCGGGTTGCCGAAGCCACCCACCACACACGCACGGCCCCCACCCTCAAAGAGTTGTGGGACTTTTTGGAACAACGTTTCCACGAGTATGACCCCTCAAGGGCTGATGAAAGGTGGCGAGCCCTCACCCCCAGGGTGGTTAAAGGGCAAGTGACCCTCATCGACCTTGAAGATTTCTATGCTCGTTGGCAACGTTTGTTGCCTCTGAGCAATGAGACTCGTCCCCACGTGATCCGGGAGCAGCTCCTAAGCAAGCTCCCGTGGATCAAGGAGAAGGTCGTCAAGCAAGAGGCTAAGAATAGCCCAGACAGCTATGTGGTGGATTTTAGTGGCCTTGACCCTTCGCCGGGTCGCGCCCCATTCGAAAAAGAACTCAGGAAATATAGCGCTCAAGCTTGCACTACGGTTCCTGAGATTGTTTCCTATTCGGGGCCGGGGGTGATAGTTGACTGCAAAGACCCGGCTCTCCAGGAGTGGATCTTGAAACTCAACAACACACCTCACACACGCGGCTACACTATGAAAGTGGAGCAACGTAGGCCTCGTTTGAAGCCTGCGGAAATCTACGCCCTTGCCCATAAAAGCGTATCGGAGAGGGAAGCTCTCGAACGCCTCAATAAAGGAGACAAGACGACGGTGACGTACACTCATCGCCCTTCTCACAATAAAACCGCGGTGAATGCGGTTAATGCGGACGCTACGGCGGACCCTGACACCTCCGAACCCGCTGACACCTCCGTCAACGCCGTGGGTCACTCTAAACCTCCGGCGAAGAAACCCGTCGACCCCGGGGCTAAACCGCCACCTACCTTTTGGGTTCCGTGTTCCAAACATTGGAAAACACGTAAACAAACGGAGATGGACATGTCTTGGATTGATTGGGGTGCCACCAATACCACCCTTTGGACGTGTAAGCCTAATTCTCCGTGCAATGACACTCATTGGAACATTGCGGGTAAGTCTAAAGGTGGTAAGCCTAAGGGTGGCGATAAGGGTGGCGGTGGTGATAAGGGTGGTGGTGGTTATAAGGGTGGCGGCGGCAAGGGCGATAAAGGAGGCAAGGGAGCGCCGAACGGGCGCGGACGTTGGTAGGAGTGCCCAGAGGCGCCACCTTCGAAAGAAGAAAACCTCGGGCACCCCTGTGACACTACCGTGGCTCTTGTTCCATCGAGAGTCATGAAGGGGCATATAGTGACTAGTGAGATTCAAACCGAACTTTCCGTTCAGGTTGTTTTGCCCAATGGAGAACGCAAGGCCCTCCGTATTTTGGTGGATTTTGGGTGCGAAGCGGTCACTTTGGCCAACCCCAATGTTTTTGGAGACCAACTCTCCGAAAAATATGAATCCCCCCAACGGAGGCGCCTACTCCAAGCCGATAATGAGACGCCTTTGCCGGGGGGGGACGAGCAAATAGACGTCAAAATTCAATTTACGGGGGTTGTGGATGGTAGTGTTTCACTTCCTCGTGTTGCCCAGTATGGCGTGTCCCCGTACCTTGTCCCGAATTTACCTTGGGATATGGTTTCGGGGCACCCACGGGGTTACGAACATTGTGTGAGCCATTTTGCCCGTTTCAATTGTTTGTACTCTCACCATCCAGTGCACCGCCGTTTTTGGATTGAGGACTTCCGTGAGGCTCCACGAACCGGCAAACCATTTTTGATGAAACCCATTCATGGTAAGGTGTCACGTCAGTCCGTGTGGGGCCTAACCGTTCCAGTCATTGGGGCGGTCACTCCTACGCACCCTGCCCCGGCCATTGTGGTTACGCCCCCTGGTGGCGAACCGCCTAACCGTGTTGAGGCTGAGAAACACATATCCTATGCCTTGACCGCTTCCTCCGTGGCCCCCGTACAGGACCGGGCTTGTGCTTTGCAGCTCGTTGAATTTGCTCCCGAAGCCCTTGCCCGTGATGTTCTACCTACGCGGCGTGATGGATCCATGTGGACCCAGTCTGACTATGGCCGCACGCCATATTGGGCCGCACGTGTCAAAAAACAATTAGGCAAAAACCCCGACGTGGACGCCTTCAATAGGGTCCCGGGTATGGCCCAGGCTACCCGTTGGGTTTCGCCGCTTGAAGATTTCTTTTCCACTCCCGCGGACCCCTCCAAATTGTATTGGATGTGCCCTCCCTATCATCAGTTTTCCGATTGTGTTCGGAAAATTCGGCAAGAAAAACTACGAGCCATCGTCGTAGGGCCGAAGTGGACACATAGGGAGTGGTGGAAACCCCTGATGGAAATTACTTTGCAAGGGTACCACCTTCCTGGGCCAGAGACTAAAGCCTGTCTCTATCAGAATGACCACCTCACGCCCCTTCCTCAACGGGGTTGGTCCACGGTGGCGCTATACGTGGACGGTGGTATTGCGGAGGAAAATTTGGCGGCCACTAAATGTCATGTGGCCTCCGTTTTGGCACCGGCCGTCTCTAACCCCAACACGGATGGCGAGCCGGGCATGACCTCGGAGGAAGAGTCGGAGGATGAAAGGGTGCCTAACCATTTGGCTTCGGTGCGCACCCTCACGTATCAGGCGACCCATAAAAAACTCCTCGCACCCGTTACTCTTGATCCTACCCCCGAAGATTTGGAGGCACAAGAATGCGTGCGTTCACGCATTGCGAAAATTGAACGAGAGTTATTGGGTGGGAGGGCCACTACCGTTAAGCGTTACCGGAAACGTAAAGGCGCCACACGATTGTTGGCGGCTTCTCGTGTGGGTGGCGTTGTCACCACCCAAGAGCCTATTGTGTCTCCGGAGGTGGAGCTCATGAGGAGGCGCATCCTCACGGACTATGAGCGGGATGTTTTTAGTGGGGAGGTTCGTCTCCGTCCGGGCCAGGAACACCCTAAGGTCCGTGGTACGGAGCGGTTGGGGTTTGCTAAACTTGACCTATACCCGAACGCCAAACCCAAGTCCGTAAAACCTATACGGTTGGTGGGGGAGCGTGCCGCGGCGGAGCAAGAAATAGTGGAGGACTTTTTGGCTCATGGCTGGATTGAGCCGTGCCCTGCCTCCGAATGGGCGTCCAACAGTTTCGTTGTGCCCAAGAAAGAGAAGGGAAAATGGGTACCTTGCCCCCATGGCTAAAGGCGATCATCAACGCCCGGGTTGCCGAAGCCACCCACCACACACGCACGGCCCCCACCCTCAAAGAGTTGTGGGACTTTTTGGAACAACGTTTCCACGAGTATGACCCCTCAAGGGCTGATGAAAGGTGGCGAGCCCTCACCCCCAGGGTGGTTAAAGGGCAAGTGACCCTCATCGACCTTGAAGATTTCTATGCTCGTTGGCAACGTTTGTTGCCTCTGAGCAATGAGACTCGTCCCCACGTGATCCGGGAGCAGCTCCTAAGCAAGCTCCCGTGGATCAAGGAGAAGGTCGTCAAGCAAGAGGCTAAGAATAGCCCAGACAGCTATGTGGTGGATTTTAGTGGCCTTGACCCTTCGCCGGGTCGCGCCCCATTCGAAAAAGAACTCAGGAAATATAGCGCTCAAGCTTGCACTACGGTTCCTGAGATTGTTTCCTATTCGGGGCCGGGGGTGATAGTTGACTGCAAAGACCCGGCTCTCCAGGAGTGGATCTTGAAACTCAACAACACACCTCACACACGCGGCTACACTATGAAAGTGGAGCAACGTAGGCCTCGTTTGAAGCCTGCGGAAATCTACGCCCTTGCCCATAAAAGCGTATCGGAGAGGGAAGCTCTCGAACGCCTCAATAAAGGAGACAAGACGACGGTGACGTACACTCATCGCCCTTCTCACAATAAAACCGCGGTGAATGCGGTTAATGCGGAGGCTACGGCGGACCCTGACACCTCCGAACCCGCTGACACCTCCGTCAACGCCGTGGGTCACTCTAAACCTCCGGCGAAGAAACCCGTCGACCCCGGGGCTAAACCGCCACCTACCTTTTGGGTTCCGTGTTCCAAACATTGGAAAACACGTAAACAAACGGAGATGGACATGTCTTGGATTGATTGGGGTGCCACCAATACCACCCTTTGGACGTGTAAGCCTAATTCTCCGTGCAATGACACTCATTGGAACATTGCGGGTAAGTCTAAAGGTGGTAAGCCTAAGGGTGGCGATAAGGGTGGCGGTGGTGATAAGGGTGGTGGTGGTTATAAGGGTGGCGGCGGCAAGGGCGATAAAGGAGGCAAGGGAGCGCCGAACGGGCGCGGACGTTGGTAGGAGTGCCCAGAGGCGCCACCTTCGAAAGAAGAAAACCTCGGGCACCCCTGTGACACTACCGTGGCTCTCGTTCCATCGAGAGTCATGAAGGGGCATATAGTGACTAGTGAGATTCAAACCGAACTTTCCGTTCAGGTTGTTTTGCCCAATGGAGAACGCAAGGCCCTCCGTATTTTGGTGGATTTTGGGTGCGAAGCGGTCACTTTGGCCAACCCCAATGTTTTTGGAGACCAACTCTCCGAAAAATATGAATCCCCCCAACGGAGGCGCCTACTCCAAGCCGATAATGAGACGCCTTTGCCGGGGGGGGACGAGCAAATAGACGTCAAAATTCAATTTACGGGGGTTGTGGATGGTAGTGTTTCACTTCCTCGTGTTGCCCAGTATGGCGTGTCCCCGTACCTTGTCCCGAATTTACCTTGGGATATGGTTTCGGGGCACCCACGGGGTTACGAACATTGTGTGAGCCATTTTGCCCGTTTCAATTGTTTGTACTCTCACCATCCAGTGCACCGCCGTTTTTGGATTGAGGACTTCCGTGAGGCTCCACGAACCGGCAAACCATTTTTGATGAAACCCATTCATGGTAAGGTGTCACGTCAGTCCGTGTGGGGCCTAACCGTTCCAGTCATTGGGGCGGTCACTCCTACGCACCCTGCCCCGGCCATTGTGGTTACGCCCCCTGGTGGCGAACCGCCTAACCGTGTTGAGGCTGAGAAACACATATCCTATGCCTTGACCGCTTCCTCCGTGGCCCCCGTACAGGACCGGGCTTGTGCTTTGCAGCTCGTTGAATTTGCTCCCGAAGCCCTTGCCCGTGATGTTCTACCTACGCGGCGTGATGGATCCATGTGGACCCAGTCTGACTATGGCCGCACGCCATATTGGGCCGCACGTGTCAAAAAACAATTAGGCAAAAACCCCGACGTGGACGCCTTCAATAGGGTCCCGGGTATGGCCCAGGCTACCCGTTGGGTTTCGCCGCTTGAAGATTTCTTTTCCACTCCCGCGGACCCCTCCAAATTGTATTGGATGTGCCCTCCCTATCATCAGTTTTCCGATTGTGTTCGGAAAATTCGGCAAGAAAAACTACGAGCCATCGTCGTAGGGCCGAAGTGGACACATAGGGAGTGGTGGAAACCCCTGATGGAAATTACTTTGCAAGGGTACCACCTTCCTGGGCCAGAGACTAAAGCCTGTCTCTATCAGAATGACCACCTCACGCCCCTTCCTCAACGGGGTTGGTCCACGGTGGCGCTATACGTGGACGGTGGTATTGCGGAGGAAAATTTGGCGGCCACTAAATGTCATGTGGCCTCCGTTTTGGCACCGGCCGTCTCTAACCCCAACACGGATGGCGAGCCGGGCATGACCTCGGAGGAAGAGTCGGAGGATGAAAGGGTGCCTAACCATTTGGCTTCGGTGCGCACCCTCACGTATCAGGCGACCCATAAAAAACTCCTCGCACCCGTTACTCTTGATCCTACCCCCGAAGATTTGGAGGCACAAGAATGCGTGCGTTCACGCATTGCGAAAATTGAACGAGAGTTATTGGGTGGGAGGGCCACTACCGTTAAGCGTTACCGGAAACGTAAAGGCGCCACACGATTGTTGGCGGCTTCTCGTGTGGGTGGCGTTGTCACCACCCAAGAGCCTATTGTGTCTCCGGAGGTGGAGCTCATGAGGAGGCGCATCCTCACGGACTATGAGCGGGATGTTTTTAGTGGGGAGGTTCGTCTCCGTCCGGGCCAGGAACACCCTAAGGTCCGTGGTACGGAGCGGTTGGGGTTTGCTAAACTTGACCTATACCCGAACGCCAAACCCAAGTCCGTAAAACCTATACGGTTGGTGGGGGAGCGTGCCGCGGCGGAGCAAGAAATAGTGGAGGACTTTTTGGCTCATGGCTGGATTGAGCCGTGCCCTGCCTCCGAATGGGCGTCCAACAGTTTCGTTGTGCCCAAGAAAGAGAAGGGAAAATGGCGCCTCGTGGTGGACTACCGCCAACTTAATGAGGCTACCTTGCCCGACGCACACCCCCTCCCCCTCATAGAAAACATGTTGGAAAATCAATTCAAACACAAGATTTTCACTATTGTGGACTTGAGTAAAGGGTTTCATCAAATTCCCCTTCACCCTGAATCCCGGGCTAAGACCGCCATGAATTTGGCGGGTAAGCGATACCAATGGCGTGTTATGCCTATGGGTATCAAGAATGGGCCCGCTATTTTTCAACGGGTCATGGACCATGTTTTGCAGGGTTTGGATTGTGCGGACGTATATATTGATGATATTATTATTGGTTCCTCCGGTGCGACGGAGGAGGAGCTATTGGCTAACCACGACCGCGACGTGCGTGCCGTGTTGGATAGGCTACGAAAAGAGGAATTGGTTGCTTCGGTTAGCAAAACCGATTTCTTTGTTCGTTCGGTTGAGTTTTGTGGCCATGTGTTGGAAAATGGCACACGTCGGCCGGCGCCAGGGAAAATGTTGGCGCTTGAGCGTTGGGACAAACGGGATAATGTTCGGGAGCTCCGGGGGTTCTTGGGTCTCGCCAACTATTATTCGGGCTATGTCCAAAACTACGCCTCCATAGCTACCCCTTTGATTAATATGTTGAAGGATTTGCCTAAGCATAAGAATGGCAAAAAGATAGGCCTAACATGGAATGCTTCGGCTAACGAGGCCTTTTAGAAGCTCAAGCGTGCTATTACGGATATTGTTCCCCTCCAACTAGCCGATTGGGATAAGGACTTTGTCCTCACCCCGGACGCTAGTAATTGGGCGGTGGGGGCGGCCCTACAGCAGGAAGGTCCCGATGGTGCCCTACGCCCCCTTGCCTTTTTCTCCCGCAAATTGTCAGGCAGCCAATTGAATTGGAGCCCTCGGGAGAAAGAATGCTACGCCATAGTGGCGGCGCTTTTAAAATGGCATGGTTGGGTGGGGAACAAGCACGTGGAGGTCCGTACGGACCACCGTAGCCTTGAAAATTGGGCTACGGAGGACCTCAAAACCGTGGGGGGTCCCTCTCCACGCCAAGCACGTTGGCATGAATTGTTCTCTAAATTCGACCTCCATGTGGTTTACACTCCGGGGCCAGTGAACCCCGTGGGTGATTTCTTGTCCCGTTGGGCTTACCCTGCTAACCCGGCGTTGGGTGATGTGTCCATACATGGGACGGCCCAAGCGGCCGGGGATGTGCGGGACATGATGGCGGCCGAGAAGGAGGAACTTCTCGCCCGCCCCCTTGTATTTAGGGCGGTCGTGGCGCCCGTTGTTACTAGGTCTAAAGCGGCGCCTCGGGCTCAAGAGGCACCCGCGTGTGATCCACCCCCTCTGGCTTCGCCTCCAGTGGGGGGGGGGACGAAGCAAAAGAGAAAGCTTCGGAGACTGGAGCGAATTGTCAAGATAAAAAAATCTTGGAAGTCCCACAAGAAAGCAACTCCTATACATGGGGAGGATGCTCCCAATGTTTTTGAGATAAATTGGGCTAAACACTACCCAAATTGTCAACGCTACAAACAAATGTGGCAAGATGCCTTGAATGGGAGCTTCCAAGATGGAGTGAGGTTGGTGGATAACAAGCTCGTCCGTAATGGACGGTGGTGTGTCCCTACGCCGCTAGTGCATCGTTTGGTAGCCGAATACCATGATGCATTTCACTTAACTACCTCCAGTGTGGAAAAACACTGGAAGGAAATTAACCATGGCGTGGAAGGTGAGGGGTTGTACAAAGCAGTGGAACTGCAATGTCAAACGTGTCCCTCATGTGCCATTCACACGCATGACACCAAGCGCAAGCAAGGGTACATGACCCCTATGCCTATACCTATGGAACCCATGGACTCCATAGCCCTTGATGTGTTTCACTACCCTTCCACCTCCCACGATGGAGAGGTGTATGACCGAATGCTCCTATGTGTATGCCGGCTTTCCGGCTACCTCATCGCGATCCCTATTCCTAAACCCCGTCATGAAGACAAGGATGAAGGGCTAACGGGGAGAAGAGCGGCCCATTTGGTAATGGAGCGCTGGGTGGATAGGTTCGGAGCCCCTCGTAAAATATGCTCGGACCGTGGGCCACAATTTGTGAGCCAATATTTCCAAACCCTTTGTTCTAAGATTGGTGCCCGCTCGACTATGTGTCTCGCGGGTAGGCACCAAGGTAATGGCAAGGCCGAAAATACTGGCAAGCAGCTAAGGCGTGCCGTTGATAAAGCCATTACCTTGAAGAAAAAGAAAACCAATTGGGTAGAGGTTTTGCCCGCCGTTGTACGAGCGTGGCATGAGACCCTACCCTGGCATTTTACCCCTAAGGGAGCATTATTTGGCCCTATATATGGGATATATGTGGGATAGGGTATATCATATTCCATTTCCTTGTTAGGAACATAGGATGTGGGATAGATAAGGCAATCATGGATGTTTAGTAGTTATGTCAATTAGTGGATGATAGGGTGGATTTCTCATATGTGCATATCAGGTATTTCATTGGCTATGTGTACCATATCTGTTTGCAGGATACTATTCAGTCAACACTATCGTTATGTCTTCTGTGCCAAGCAATGTTGCTGCCCATGCCACTGCGACCTCTGCTCCTGACCACCCGGTCTGGTTTCAATGGGGGGCTACCGGTCCTGCCCGGCGGTGCAAGGCGGGGCAACCGTGACAACTGCTCTTACAGCACAACCACCCTTTTTGTTGCACTGATTAGAACATACACACCTATGCATAGCGTCGTGTCTCGCTTATGTTTCGCTTTTTCCCTCACCTTGCTTCACTCTCCAGCGGTAGGTAAGGTAGGTAAGCCCAGGTGGGGCCACCCCCTGTTGGAGCTCGTGATTGTGGGTAAGATTGGTAGGAAAGAGAAAGATTGGACCAGGTTGTTGGAAAACTCGTGCATGCTCGTGCATTCACACACGCATTAAAGGGTAAGCCACGCGTGGTGCGCACGGTACAACCTTTGTTTAGGTTACCCAGGGGCTCCACCCCACGTTCTATAAGAGAACGGGTGGAGTTCCTTAGGCTTGCTTGCTTGTACTTGGGTTTGAGGACAGTGTATTATAGGGCTACCTGAGAAGCGTATAATACGTGGAGGTAGTCTTGGTTCCTCAGCCGCAAACCCAAGTCATCTGCCTTTGCTTTACAGGTGGGAAGGTCAGGGTGAATTGGTGGAGTCTCAAGCCGTGCTAAACTATGCGGCGCTGATCACACAAACAAAAAACTGCGACTCAGCCAGGAGTGGCGAGCGCAGTCCGACTTCTTCAACATTCACGCTGTGCACGCCAAAAGAGCACTCCTTCCCTCCAAGCCCTAGCAGGGAAACGCCTTGTGGCGTCCCTGTTAGGCCCTAGATGCTTAGTAGCTCTGTGATCTCTTGCACTCTCACAGGTGAGCCATTAGGGCTCGTGACATCTTCTCCAACACCTCCGAGTAGAGCGTGCGTGTAGGAGTGGTAGTCCTGAGTGGGGGCTTGTGCCAGTTGAACAAGTGCTCGCCCACCAGGATGGTGCCACTGCAGAGTGTGTAGGACCTGTAGTGCGTGTGTCACTGTCCCACCCGTTTCCTGCAATTTTAGCGGGGTCGGTGGGCAGTGGCAGTGGTTAGGCTAGATCTTGGCCATCGTAGCAAATAGGCGTTTTCAAGCCTTCATAGCTTTTGGTCACCCCTTCCCTGTAGTAGCCAGGTAGGTAGGGAAAACAATACCTGGATTAGTATGCTGGTTATTCCCCCAAGGCTTTGCGCCAGCACAGAAAATGGGCGCTTAGGGGCGGAGAGACCCGGGGCGTACCCCGTGGCACCGGTAAGACATCCGCCAGGTTCAGCAAGCGTGCAGACTTGGGTATAATTAGGACACCATTTCTGTGGCTTGCTCTCAGGACCTTAGGAATAGTACACTCACACATGCGCTTAGGCAGGTAAGGGTAAGGTTCAGTCCCTAGCTTTAGTCTTGGAGGCAAGCGTCTCAGCGAGCCTCAGCAACTCACCAAGGTTGTTCTGGGACAAGTAGTCTACCAGAACTGAGTTTAGGCGTCTCTCAGGTAGAACAAACGCTGAGAAGGCCTCCCAGGTGGCCTCTTCGACTCCAAACCCTTCCCAGAGAGTGAGGAATCGCCAACCC
This sequence comes from Eutreptiella sp. 'Long Island Sound 2002', assembly GCA_964036045.1. Taxonomy (NCBI): domain Eukaryota; phylum Euglenozoa; class Euglenophyceae; order Eutreptiales; family Eutreptiaceae; genus Eutreptiella; species Eutreptiella sp. 'Long Island Sound 2002'. The sequence goes on along the minus strand of OZ038378.1, from coordinate 25,868,495 downwards.
TGGCGATAGCGGTGGCGGAGGACAGACTTCACCAGGTAGAAGCCCTCCTTAGCCATCTCCTCGGCGTTCATGTCGGTGAGGTCCCCTTCAACTTCCATAGGGCTGGCAGCCCCCTGTAGGTCTAGGTAAAGAAGGTCCCTACCAGGACCGGCCCCTGCTGTACACCTTCCACCATTTCCTGTCACTCCTATGGTCTTGCTTCTCACCAGGTTCTGCATGATCTTGCCCTAGCCTGCACAATCTCCCACAAAAAATAGTAAAATATGGCTCCTTCACACAAATCCTGATCCCTTGCAAAAACCAACTCCGGAGTACAATAGCTCCAATCCAAATAATCCACACTGAGGGCTTCCAAGGGTGGTTGAGGTCCCGCGTTGACATTCAACAACTCCTTTCAACACGCTGGTCGTCTCACGGTGCACACGGAGACAAGGGCGCTGGGCATGTACATAGAATTGCACCAATAGAATAATGGAAAAAGAAGGAAGAAGCCCTGAAATTGGCATATGAACACAAATCAAGCAAAGTTGGCAAAAGATGGAAACATACACAATCACAGCCATAGACCCCTCATTCCCTGGACCCAGGACCTTCCCTTGACTCGCCAACATGATGCCCTCAACCAAGTCAAATGAGATGGCTAAATGCCATGTGTCAAAAGTCACTACACAAACCCCAAAAATGTGTTCACTCCCAAGCCTCTAAATCCTAGCCCAATAGGGGAGGTGGCGTGTCATGGCCTAGATTGGCACTCAGGACCATGCCCTACCCTGACATAACCTTGGTTGGACTTGGAGTCGATTGGGCTTAGAGAATTGCCCCATGAAGATGACCTCACAACATAGCAAAATCAGGCAAATCACACCATAGTGCCCAAAATTCAATTATATACTCAAAAATGCATACGGCAAATATTCAAATGCTCCATGCATGTGTCAAACCGGAAAGTAATATACAAGGGTGGTATAGACCAAAGGTCCATGCCCAAGAAGATCTGAACATTGGCTCCCAAACCCCTCCGGGTATGTACATGCCATGCTTCACAAGTCAGCTCACGAATTTGAGACCTAATTTTGTGACGCCTCGTGTGCCACGACAAAGTGACCACGTGATCCGGCATATGGTGAGGTACAACACCGAAGCATATGCCAACATATAAGCAACATACCATAGTTCACAGATCTCTAGGCACTTTACTGTTAGCCGACCAGTTGAGCACATAAAATACAAAAATGAGCATAAAATGAGGTCAAAAACATGCAAATGTTGCCAAATTCAAAGTAATCACAATAGTATATAACTTCGCTCACCCATGGTATCATCATATGGTTCAACGCACTATTGCTTGGAACCATTTGCAAATAATCCCCCCACTTGGATCCCCAAATGGACGCATGAAGACACCTTCGAACCTCCTCTCGACATGCACCATGAAAATGGGAAAATTGATATCGGCGCTTGTGGGTCGCTCCGTAAGCCTTCCCACATGCACTATATGTGCGGTAGACTTAGTTTAGCGCTATGGAGCTCACCATTGGGACATGGGCGAAGCCCTTGCCACGTATGACTCCACATATCTCCCTACATACGGAGATATATAACATGGGCGTGAGCATAGCGAAGCACATACCATGCATATAACATATACCCTTAAAAGTGGCTCCCACCATGGTATGCCATGCCCCTCCATGGACATAACTTCACGTGAAAAATACGTAGGAACCCAAGGAAAGTTTCTATGCAACACCAACACTCATGCGGTACACTCGAAAGTCGCATTAAAATATTTGGTTGCATGGTCCGAGAGTTATACATCATTTTCTACCTGCTTGACCATTATCCCTTGCTACACCGGGCATGTGTACACATCAAAGGCGTTTGACGCTTCCTAAATTAAGTTGAGACCCAGGCAATTCCAGCCCATATCTCAAAATTGTAACTCCTCGCAGTGAGCCGGACATATGATTTTTCAAAGTGGCCTCACGAATCAATTTTGTTTCGCCTATATCTCCAAGAAAAATGAAGAAGACAACAAAAGGAAGGTTGATTCGTGATCGGGGAAAAATGTAGGACCACTCGAAATTCATCATATCAAGTGCGGCGACCTCGAAATCGAAAATCCGATTTTGAATGTCTGAAAAAATCGGATTAATTTTGCGAGTGTATAACATGAAAATTGCGGAAGCAACGAACCCTTTTCTGATGAAATTTAACCCTTCATCGGGGTTTCCGCTAAAATATCTGGAAATAACAGTTAGCCAATCGGTTACCGCAAAATTGCGAGCCAACTGACAGTCGCCGATACATTGACAATCAGAACGGATAGCTGAAAAATTATGGAAACATTATGATAAAAAAACCCTGTTGATTCCTGATATTTTGATATATATATCTCAGCCGGCCGCGCCTCGGTATTGAATATGGCTGCTCATAGCTGGAATGGCCAAGCCTATCACACTATCACATCAGGTTGGGTCAGGTGGATGAGAGAGTATGATATCAGCCAATGGCAGCTTGCCGGCCCATAGATACACACCCCAAGTGACACAAAGATGGCCACGGGGGTCCGAACCGGCTTCACCCCCCTTCTCAGAGCGTTGTATCCCCTCGGAAGTCATTGAAGAGAGGACGGGAGGACCCCAATGGGCTCCAACCCCCCCCCCCCCCACGTCCCAAGGACACATGGAGGCCCCACATACGGCGTAGGCGTCCTCCATGCCCCAAGGGAGGGGTGAGGACACTCATAATTGGTGCCCTCCGCCATATCGGGTCTCCTCTTGATCAACAACATGGACCAAGGGGATCAAAGATAGAGAAACGTCGTCGATCGATCTAAATACGTATACCACAATGAAATATATATGTGTGGAGACCGAGTGAAGGGGGTATATGGCCAATCAAGGCCCAAAAATCCCCCGATGAACGCCCTCACCCGTCTCCCAAGCACAAAAACAAACAAAAATGCCAAGGGAGTTCCATTACGGTGCTGCTGCAGCCACCAAATGGACCAACACGTCCTTGACATCCAAAGAGATGTTCTTCCTCCTTAGATGCTCCATCCAGACCGTGGTATACCTCGGCACGAAACTGCTCAGAGGTTCCCACGAATCTCTGGATGCGGCAAAATTCCTTCCAACGGACTTTATATAGCCTCCCTCGAGGTCTCCCCGGGTCCAACTTGTCCGTCAGGATCCTTCCGGCGGTGAAGTCGTCGTCTTCCCCTTCGTCATCAGAGTCCAGATCTCCGGCTGTGAACTCGAAGGTGACGGGACGTCCGCTGGGGTCTGGTGCTCGGGGACGAAGCTGGGTATGGTCGCGGTCCAGGATCTTGTTATCCCCCACACGAACCGCATACACATCCTGCCCGACCTTCCACACGATTACCCCCGGCACATACCAAGACGCCTGCCGATGCCTGGACAGGACATCCTTGTGGTGCCGCTGCACCCATACGGTTTCTCTGAGAGCATATTTCTGGACTTTTCCCTGCTTGAAGTACTTGGCCCTCTTCTCATGCTCGTCCTGAAGTGCTTTGCACACCTTGGCCGCCGTGTCGTCCGCCTCAGCCATCATAGCACTCGCATCCCGGGCCACTTTGCCCTGGTTCAACCACGGGAGAGTGCGTGACACTTGATCCCGTAGGAACAGGATACGATGGGGCGACAGTCCAGTGGGCCCCGGAAGGTCGTGGTACGCCTGGAGTACTCTCCACAGCAAATTATACCAATTCCGGCCCGGTTCGTCAATGTGCAGCTGGCGGAACTTTTCAAACATCTGCCGCTCGGCCACCTCAGCCCGGCCATTTGACCGGCTGTGGTACGCCACGGTCTTGGCGTGCCGAATCCCCATGTGCTTGCACATCGTCTTGAACCACGTCCCCACAAATTGACTGCCCCGATCGCTGCAGATGACAGCTGGGACATCAAAAATCGTCAGCCAATGCCTGATCATGGCATTAGCGACGGTCTTGGCCTGCAGACCCACTCCATGCTTGTCCTTCTTGTCCTTCTTCTTGGACTTCCTGCCGGGGACCGCCACGATATACCCGCTGTGCCTATTCACCGCCAGGATGACACAGTCGTAGGTCTCTCCTTTCACGGTGACCTCAGGCATGGCGAATACATCCATGGCCGAGGACCGCATAGGGGCCTCCGGTATAGACGTATACACCGGGTTGCCAGCCGTGGAGTGGTTGGGGCTTTTCATGGCCCGACACACGGCGCAGTCGCTGCAGTACTTGTCCAGGATGGCGTAGTACCCCGGTGGGAACTTGAATCGCCACTCCAGGTCCTGCTGCATCTGGTCCCGACCAGGATGCATGAGCTGGGCGTTATGCCAGTGGTCAATGAGCTCGTCCATTCGGTTCTCAGGGACCAATAGCTTGTCCTTGAGGAATAATTTATCCCCATCCTCGGTCAAGCCCTCAGGCCATTCGTCGTCCGACGGGGCGCTCACGGCATTCCAGTACCTGCTCCAGTGGTCGGATGCCGCATAGTCATCCGACCAGTCTTCTGTAAGCACCGACCTGACTAGCTCTACAGGGGCAACCATCCATTGCTCGAGGGTTTCCTCTCGAATAGCTTGGACTCGGGCGCCCCGGAACTTGGCCAGGTCTGTACGGTTTGCCATCACCACAAAGCACTTGACCCCCTCTTGCTCCATGGCCTTCTCCATCTCGATGATGCGCTTGGCCTCCTCGGTCTCCTCGGCCTTCCCATGGCTGGATATGTCCATCCATGCCTTGCCCGCGGGGTAGGCCCATCGACTGAGGCAATCCGCCACAGTGTTGTCCTTCCCCGGGACGTATACGACGCTGAGGTGGAACTTGGCGAACGTCTCATGCCATCGGGCCCTCCTTGCCGCCGGTCCCGAGGGGGTGTCGACGTGCTCCTTGTGCCAGCTCTGTAAGGACTGATGGTCCGTACAAACCACCACCGGCTGTAGTCCGATGTGGCCAGACCACTTCCTGAGCGCACAAACAATGGCGTACGTCTCCTTCTCCCTCGCGGTCCAGGTTGCACGTTGGCCCTCGGCCAGGATCCGGCTCCAAAACACCACGGGTACGTGCGACCCGTCATCCCGGACCTGCTTGAGGACTGCCCCTACAGCATAGTCCGAGGCGTCCGTCCGTAGCACGAATCCCCTCTCCGGGTCCACCAGGAATAGCCTCAGCTGCCCCAGGAGTCGCTCCTTCAGGCGGCTGAACGCATCTTCCGCCTCAGGGGTCTAGGCAAGCTTCTTCTTGCTCCCCTTCCGGCCATCGAACTTGCCCACCCGCAGCATCTTGTGCAGCGGCCCCGACAGTTCCGCATACATCCGGACATAGCCCGAATAGTAGTTGCAGAACCCCATGAAGGATCGGAGTTCGCTGATGGTCTGGGGCTTCTCCCAGTGGTGCAGGGACGCCAGCTTCCCAGGCATGGGAGGGCGTTGCCCGTGACCAACCACGTGACCCACAGACTCCACTTCCTTCACGAAGAGTGAGGCTTTGGTGGGCTTGCACACCATGTTGTGCTTGTCCAGCTCGCTGAGCACTCGGCGCAGATCCTTCTGATGCGCTTCGATGAGCTCGTCCTCAGTCATGTCTTCTGTGCCGGATCCGATGATGATGTCATCCACAAAGGGGTCGGCACAGTCCCGGACAGGAACGAGTAGGTCCTCCATCATGCGCTGGAAAGCGGCGTTGCCATTCTTGGCGCCCATAGGCACCACTTTCCACTGCATGGGGCCCAGCGGCGTCCACATCGCTGTGCAGGGCCTGGAGTCCGGGTGTAGCAGCATCTGGTGATAGCCGTGTTTCAGGTCTAACACCGTGAAGATCCGCTCATTTTGTTGTTTTTGGAGGATGGTGTCGATCAGCGGAAGCGAGTACGAGTCGTGCTCGGTTTGCTCTTTCAAACCCCTGTAATCAACCACCAACCTCCACTCGCCCTTCTCCTTCTTGGGCACGATAGAGGCTGGGCTGGCCCACTCACAGTTGGAGGGCTCGATCCAGCCCCGCCCAATAAACTCGGCCAACAACTTCTTCATGGCCTCGGCCCGATCGCCCTGAAGTTGGTACTCCCGATGACGATACATCTTCGGGTTCGGCTTCAGCTTGATCCTCGCTGTGCCGAACCTCCCACGATCTGGAGGGTTCTTGTTGGCGATGCCACTGAATAGCCGCGGATAGGCATTTATCAGCCTCCCCTTCAGCTCGGCGACCTTCGGGTTCTCCTGGGCCTCTTCATCCGCCTGCTTCGGTATCGATACAACCGACCGCACTGCGGTATAGGCCTCTTCCAGGTCCGAGTCCGACTTCTCCTCGTCCGATATGCCGTCTTCATCGTTGTGGGGAGCCCTTCCCACCGATAATCTTCGGAAATTTGCGGCATCAGCCGAGTTCTTGTCGCTACCGGCCCCCATTATTGGAAAATCCCACGTCAGCGGGTCCGACCCAACCGGACCATCATATTGGTCCGCCATGTGATCCATGACCCTCGCCACAAACTCATCCTTCTCGTACTTGCCGGTGACCAACATCTTGTCATCCCACCAATGCGGAGATGTGACCATGGCCCGCCTCTTCTTTGCTGCCACACGGTCGTGCATTCCCATCCGCATGTAGTTGACGACGTGGTGGATCTCGGCGTGGGACAGGACGTCAATGCCATCCATTGGCTGATCCATCCCCTCCTTGGGCTCAAACATGACCCGCATGGGCACCGCCTCAACCCTACGGATGAATGCTTCATCAACCGTGGGCTGGGCTTGCGCCCCATCCACCAGGAAAGCCTTGGTACCCCACGCTTGAACCGGGGAGGGCATTGATAAACCCTTGGCGTCGATGAACAACTCCTCCTCTGGCCCGAATGACATCTCGCTCAGGGTGATGGAATCCAGCGTCGACTTGGGACCTTTCAGCGGACATGGGGTGGATCCTATGCCGCTTATGACCAGGATCCCCTTCGCCCTATCCGCAACGATCTTCTCCACCGTGCGTCTGGTATTTTCGAGGGAGCTATGCCAATACATGGGCCCCCACCCCTTCAAACCCCAATGCCTGTGGCAGGCTGAGTCTCCCCGATGCCAATGCCTCCTACACTTCCGCAAAAGTCGGGCATCCCGGGAAGCGAAGACGTCCGTCTCGGGCGCTTCGGCTCCCAGCGTCTGGATCATTCTGGCATACACCTGCGGCGCCATTCCATACTCCGTGAGCTGAAGTCCGCGGTCTCCTCTGGACTTGGCACCCACAGCTTGCACCGCTTGGACGATCCGATCCTCTTCCTCAGCATTCCATTGGGATGATCCGCATGCATAGTCCGTGGACAGCCATGTAAGGCATTCATTATCCTCCCGGACCAGCGTTGCACGATGGGGAAGGGCTCCAATGGCGTTTCCCACCATGAAGTCATACCCCATGATCATATCCCAATCTGTAATGTCGGCCACATAGAAGTTCCCGGATAGAGTGCTTCTCTTCGCCAAATCAGGGCGGTTCAAGCGCTCATGCTCCCCGAATTCCATACTGATAGTGGCCTCATGGGTGCCACCACCCATAATCTCACCATTGGCCACCTTCAGGCGTGCCGGTCTACGGCTGGGCTGCAGGGATTCCTCCTTGAACAACCCTCTCCGGACCAGGCTCACCTGGGCACCCGTATCCAACAAAGCATCCACCACCAACTCCTCTTGTCCGCACCGTACACGCACCTTCAAGTGCAACTGCCGCTCGTCACCCTGCGGTGTATGGACGACTCTCACGGCATGCAACTCTAGCACATCCGGGTGCATCAGGACTTCGAGGGTATGGTCACGGATGGTGTAGATCCTGGGATGGTCCTGCCTGTCCACGGGGCTCTCCGTGGTCGCTCCTTCTTTCTTGCCACGTCCCTTGCCCACATACACTTCCCTTGGCAGGGCGCTCCAGGGGTTGGGAGTGACAAAACTCAGTGGTTTTGGCTCTTCTGGAGCCTTCTTTGGCACCGGATGTGCCTTCGCGCTCTCTCGGATTCCACTGATTTTCGGAGGAGAGACCTCCGAGGTCCCACTCCCGTGGGGGCTCCTCTAGACGTGGCCTGCCGCAGCTCCCTCCTGCTGGGATCCGCTCAGACTTTGTCCACCACGTTGCTGGGCTTTGAGTTCCTCCAACGTCCTCAACATGTCCTCAGCAACCTCCTCGATCGACCTCACGCGTCGGTCTGGGCCGGGTCCTCCACCATAGCCTTTTCCTCCGCCTTTCCCTTGGCCCTTTCCTTGGCCTTTTCCACCGTCTCCGCCCTTTGCCTTCCAATCGGCAATTCGTTGTTCCTTGGGCTTCTTGTCGGGATGGGCGGCGAAGTAGGTCTTCTTGTCTTCCTCATATACCTTGCAATGCCGGTGGTCATGTGCATGGTTGTTCCCCTTGCCGTAGCAGACCCAGCAACCGGTGTGCTATGATCTGTACTCGCGGAATGAGAGCGGCGGGTTCCCGATCCTCCGCGGTTCCTTGCCGTTCTTGGTCCTTGGGTCCAGGCGGTTCCACCTGGACCTGTCCTGCCCATGCTCCTTCATATTGTGCGCTACGAACGCGAAGAAGTGGGCTTCTTCATGATCCTCTCGGGTGGTGGCGTTCCAGAGATCTTGGCCGCTTCCACTCCCTTCCTCCGCGGTGCAGACCGTCTCCCCCTTGACCTCTCGGTGTTGGCGATCTTCCCCATGACCTCCATGTCCTTGGCCCTGTCGATCCTGCAAGTGGGCCTCGTTCTTGGCGTTTAGTTTCAGCTCCACCGTGATGTACTTCACGATCTCGTCCAGGCTCATGCGGGCGAAGATGACCTGCATCCTCAGCGGCTCTCCGCGCCTCCACTCCGCGTTGTTGAGTCGCATCAGCCTTTACCCCATGGTGTCGCCGAATACCTCCACGTAGACGGCGTTCTTCAACCCCAACATTCGGCTGGGCTCGCCGACATTTCGCCGGAAAAACTGCATTATTCCGGCGTGGGTGTCCTCCGATGCCATGATCCGTACGGCCACACGCTTCTGTGGTCTCTTCTTCTCCTCATCCTCCACCCTTCTCTCCCAGTGGCCGGGGAGGACGTCCTTCAGCAGCTGTCGGATCTCCCTGGCCTCATTCCAGTCCTCCACCAGCTTGAGGCTTCTTCGGTACTTGCGGATGTACTGATTCCATTCCCGGACCCTCAATTCCCCGCGCTCCAGCGGCAGCGGAATGGACCACAAATCCTCCAACTTCTGGTTGGGGGCGTCCACTCGCTCCTCGTCCTCCAGCCACTGGAGGCAAGCCTGCTCCGTCCGGATCAATCCCTCGCGGATCTGATCCCTGAGCTCCTCCTTCAGGTCCTGCGCCAGCCTGTGTGGGAATGTCCGGCATACCCACTTGTCCCTTGGCGCTCCCTTCATCTCGCCGACGTCCTCCTCGGCGAAGTCCTCCCAATCCAGGATGAAGTCATCCAGGTTGGAGGGGTTGCCATCGTAATAGGTGATTTTGATTCCCCTGAGGTCGTCAATCCTGATGGCGTCTCCGACGTCGGCAGCCACCACTCCACCGAGACGGATACCACCTGTGGCCGGGGGGTGTGAGTACACTCCCCGTACATCCCTCTCCTCCATGGAGTGCGGTCCAGTTGGGCCTGAACCCATGGGGTTTGGGATGCGGGAAGGAATTGCTCCACCGGCTGTCCATATCCCCGTAGTGGGGTCCTTCACCCACAGGTTTCCGCCTGGATGGCCTCGACCATGGTCGTCGGCTCTTGCCATGGTTCGCCCCTGCATGGTCTGGATCTCCTCTTCCGCATAAACTGCATGGGCAGTCGTAGCGATCGGTGGATCCTGGGCGGCATGGGACATCTGTACCGTCAGGCTCCTCAGGTCCATGGTTGCGTGCTCTTCCCGCATGGAGCCAGCCAGTGCCGTATGCTCCCCGAGCATTATGGATTCGCTGAACATGGGAACAAACGGCAGCGCACCCGGGTCAACACGCGGAGACGCGTAAGGTGCCTCTGCAGGGCCGCCCATGGGTTTCTCCATGGTGCTCCTGAGGGTCTTAGCCCGCTCCACCAGCTCTGCCGTTGCCGGCCTTGCCGGGAGCTCCGGACCTGAGGCGAGGAGTTGTAACTCCTCTATCCTTTTCAGGCGTCCCGACATGTCCTCCACCAGGTGTAAGAGGCTGTCCACCACTCGCTGCTGCTTCTGCATGGCCATCTCCAGCTTCTCCCGGTACCGGTCCTGCTCCGCTCGCAGCTCCGCCATGTCTCTCTCCGCTTCCGACTGGTCATCCAGGATCCCCGCGATGTCCTCCTCTAGGCCGTCCTTCTGGTTGTCCAGGCGGTCGAGGTGCTGCACAATGGCATCCATCCCCATCTTTGGGTACTTGCCGATGAGGAAGGATACGTGCTCGCAGTGGCACTCAACGTGCTTTCCACCTGATCTGGCGCATCCCACGGTTCCCGGCGCCTCGGACTCCTCGGCCATGGGTGTGTCGCCCATGTTCTCCCGCGTTGGCTCCGTGTGCCGGGCCACAGGCGCCGTTCTGGCTCTGGTAGGCCTCTCCAACGCCTCGGCGTCATGCTCCAGGCTGGGTTCGGGGGCCGTGTGCGCCCTTGTGGGCGGTATGGCCATCTCCTCCGACTCCGAAGGGAAAGCGGTCCGATAGCCATCGGAATTGCCCTCGGAATCTGCCGCTGACCACAGCCTGACCGGGCTGGGATCCGTCTCCATCGCCCTGGCTTCCGCCGCGGGTTTTGGGGACCCGCGCTTCCGGTAACGCCGGGCCCTGCCGTTGCTGCCAGTCTCCTCCAAATCCTCCGCAGCGGAGCGGAGATTGCAAGCCTTGCGGCATTGCCTTTCACACATGGAGGCCAGGTCCTCCATGTCTAGCCCATGTCCTACAAGGGCTCTCCGTCCTGAGCATCTTCGCTCTTCTCGGGCTTCTAAGTCCGGCGTCCACTCCACGGACTCCATCGTCTGCACCCGGGGCGTCCTTGGGCAGGGCTCATGAGGCCCCAAGTCCCCGGTGCGGCGGTAGGGGGCAGGTACTCCTCTGCTACCATAAAGAAGGTCCCTACCAGGACCGGCCCCTGCTGTACCCCTTCCACCATTTCCTGTCACTCCTATGGTCTTGGTTCTCACCAGGTTCTGCATGATCTTGCCCTAGCCTGCACAATTTCCCACAAAAAATAGTAAAATATGGCTCCTTCACACAAATCGTGATCCCTTGCAATAACCAACTCCCAGGTACAATAGCTCCAATAAAAATAATCCTCACTGAGGGCTTCCAAGGGTGTTTGAGGTCCCACGTTGACACTCAACAACTCCTTTCAACACGCCAGTCGTCTCACGGTGCACAAGGAAACAAGGGCGTTGGGCATGTACATAGAATTGCACCAATAGAATAATGGAAAAAGAAGGAAGAAGCCCTGAAATTGGCATATGAACACAAATCAAGCAAAGATGGGGAAAGATGGAAACATACATAATCACAGCCATAGACCCCTCATTCCCTGGACTCAGGACCTTCCCTTGACTCGCCAGCATGATGCCCTGAACCAAGTCAAATGAGATGGCTAAATGCCATGTGTCAAAAGTCACTACACAAACCCCAAAAATGTGTTCACTCCCAAGCCTTTAAATCCTAGCGTAATAGGGGAGGTGGCGTGTCATGGCCTAGATTGCCACTCAGGACCATGCCCTACCCTGACATAACCTTGGTTGGACTTGGAGTCGACCGGGCTTAGAGAATTGCCCCATGAAGATGACCTCACAACATAGCAAAATCAGGCAAATCACACCATAGTGCCCAAAATTCAATTACATACTCAAAAATGCATACGGCAAATATTCAAATGCTCCATGCATGTGTCAAACCGGAAAGTAATATACAAGAGTGATATAGACCAAAGGTCCATGCCCAAGAATATCCCAACATTGGTCCCCAAACCCCTGCAGATATGTACATGCCATGCTTCACAAGTCAGCTCACGAATTTGAGACCTAATTTTGTGAGGCCTTGTGTGCCACGACAAAGTGACCACGTGATCCGGCATATGGTGAGGTACAACACCGAAGCATATGCCAACATATAAGCAACATACCATAGTTCACTGATCTCTAGGCACTTTACTGTTAGCCGACCAGTTGAGCACAAAAAATACAAAAATGAGCATAAAATGAGTTCAAAAACATGCAAATGTTGCCAAATTCAAAGTAATTATAATAGCATATAACTTCGCTCACCCATGGTATTATCATATGGTTCAACACACTATTGCTTGGAACCATTTGCAAACAATCCTCCCACTGGAATCCCCAAATGGACGCATGAAGACACCTTCGAACCTCCTCTCGACATGCACCATGAAAATGGGAAAATTGATATCGGCGCTTGTGGGTCGCTCCGTAAGCCTTCCCACATGCACTATATGTGCGGTAGACTTAGTCTAGCGCTATGGAGCTCACCATTCGGACATGGGCAAAGCCCTTGCCACGTATGACTCCACATATCTTCCTACATACGGAGATATATAACATGGGCGTGAGCATAGCGAAGCACATACCATGCATATAACATATACCCTTAAAAGTGGCTCCCACCATGGTATGCCATGCCCCTCCATGGACATAACTTCATGTTAAAAATACGTAGGAACCCAAGGAAAGTTTCTATGCAACACCAACACTCATGCGGTACACTCGAAAGTTGCATTCAAATATTCAGTTGCATGGTCCAAGAGTTATAAATCATTTTCTACCCTCTTGACCATTATCCCTTGCTACACCAGGCATGTGTACACATCAAAGGCGTTTGACGCTTCCTAAATTAAGTTGAGACCCAGGCAATTCCAGCCCATATCTCAAAATTGTAACTCCTCGCAGTGAGCCGGACATATGAATTTTCAAACTGGCCCCACGAATCAATTTTGTTTCGCCTATTTCTCCAAGAAAAATGAAGGAAACAACAAAAGGAAGGTTGATTCGTGATCGGGGAAAAATGTAGGACCACTCGAAATTCATCATATCAAGTGCGGCGACCTTCGATATCAAAAATCCGATTCTGAATGTCTCAAAAAATCGGATTAATTTTGCGAGGGTATAACATGAAAATTGCGGAAGCAACGAACCCTTTTCTTATGAAATTTAACCCTTCATCGGGGTTTCTGCTAAAATATCTGGAAATAACAGTTAATCCATCGGTTACCGCAAAATCGCGAGCCAACTGACAGTCGCCGATACATTGAGAATCAGAACGGATAGCTGAAAAAATACGGAAACATTATGATAAAAAAACCCTGTTGATTCCTGATATTTTGATATATATATCTCAGCTGGCGGCGCCTCGGTATTGAATATGGCTGCTCATAGCTGGAACGGCCAAGCCTATCACACTATCACATCAGGTTAGGTCAGATGGATGGGAGAGTATAATATCAGCCAATGGCGGCTTGCCGGCCCATAGATACACACCCCAAGTGACACAAAGATGGCCACGGGGGTCCGAACCGGCTTCATAGGGCGGCGATCTCCTCGTCGTTCAGCTCCCACTCCTCCCCACATAAGTCTTCAGGATCATAGTAGCGCTTCAGGTGTTGAGCAGCGCACAACAGAGTCCCCCCTAGGCGGGGAGAACACCGCACTATGATACGGTGTCAATCCACAGGTAGAATCTTGTAGAGCCCGGAGTAGGGGTCATCGCTGGTAGAGCGTGGCCAGGCGAGTAGTCGGTTGTGGTGCACCAGCACCCAGTCCCCCTCTTGGTAGGTAGCAGGCACCCGGGGCTTGTTCTCCTTGTTCCACTGACGCTCCCTCACTCTCTGGAGCATAGCCTTGGCCTTGTCCACCTTCGCTTGTTGCTCCTGGACCCACTCACCCACAGAAGAATGGGTATCCTCTGAATAGGGAGCATGTAGGAACCACGCCGCGCGCCCTAGGAATAGCTCATGGGGCGAGTAGCCAGTCGCCGAACTCTCTTGGGAGTTCATCATCAAGGATATGTCAGGGAGTAGTGTCACCCAGTCTCTGGTGCATTCAGCTTTGCACCATATCCTTACATTCTCCTTGAGGACACGAATCTGTCGCTCACATAGGGGGTTGCTCGTGTGAGAGTAGGGGATCCCTGTGGACACCTGGACATTGAGGGATCTCGGGACCCTCTTGTACCAGCCGGCACCTGAGCGTACGCGTACATCCTCATCGCAGTTGATCTCCTTGGGCGCCCCATAGACACAAAACCACTCCTCCAGGAGTATGTTGATAATCTCCTCTCCGGTAATGCGTTTGGTACATGGGAACACCCTGGTAAACCTGGTCAACCCACAGGTCACCATGAGGGCAAAGTCGTAGCCCCCGAACTTCGGCATCTCCGTGTAGTCCACGTAGAGAGCACTGTTAGCACAGTGGGGGATGGGCAGGGTCGAGTAGGGACCTCTGTCCGTGATATCCCCAGGTTTTCAGGACCTACACGGGCACTTGTCCACGATAGGCTGGAGGGTCTTCCTCAGTTGGTCATCAGTCCACGTAGTGTGGAACCACTGCTTGAATAGCCTCAGGGTACGGTCAGCACCCACATGACCGCTGGACTCATGGGTCCACTTCAGCAACGCTGGGACTCTGTCACTAGGTACCACAATGCGGTCCTCGCGCCAGAGGTAGCTCTTGTCCCTCTTCCACTGCTCTTGGTTGAACAGGAGGGGTTCAAGGCGTTTCTCCAGGCGCTTGTAGATATCCCCAAACTCCTTCAGGTATTCCGCTTGTTGGAGTCCATCTAGGGGGCGTATCATAGTCATTTTGAGGTCCAAGTGCACGTCCATACGGCTGAACGCCTCCTTAGCCAGCGCTTCAGACCGGGCACCAATCAGGGCGTCGAAGTTGTTGCGGGTAATGTAGTCTGCACACTCGTTCTTCACTCCCTGGATATGGTATACCGTCAGCCGTAGTTGGCTGAGGTAGATCCACCAGTGCCGTAGCTTGGCCTTCTCAGGTGGGGGACCCTTCTGGAAAGTGCAGACCGGCTCTTGGTCGCACAGCCAGACCACAGGGTTACTTCCCAACAGTCGTGCCTGAGAGGATAGCACCAGCATACCCGCGAGCAATTCCTGCTCATAGGTGAAGTAGTTCCCCCTGGCCTGGTTCCATTTCCAGTTCCAGTGGCCCAGGGGTACTAGGACCCATTTGTCGTCAGGGTAGCTGTGCTTGAGAGTTCCATCTCGGTTGAGCCCTTCAGTCCCCCATTGGAAAATCGGCGAGTCGAACTCCTCCTTCTCTAGTGCTTGCCATTGGAACAACGTTCCACCACCGCCCACATTGCTGGCGTCGGTCACCAGGATAATCTCACCTTGTGCTCTAGGCAAGCCCAAGCACTTAGCGTTGGCCAGCTTGTCTTTGAGCTCGTCAAACGCTTGTTGCTCTTGTGGGCACCAGCGCCAAGTAGTACTCTTCCTGATCAAGTCCGTCAGAATGGCGCTGGTGTAGGTGAAGTTCTTGATATGGCGGCAGTAGAAGTTGCACGCCCCAATGAAACTGCGGACATCATGGAGTCCTTTCTTGGGGTCTTCATGTCGTACCTTAGCATCCATCAGGGGTTTGGCCTTAGAGGCCGCTGGGATCCACCACCCATAGCCAACGTCAAGCCCCAGGTACTGCATGGTCTCCTGCATGAACTCACACTTCTCCAGCTTCAGTTGTGTGTGGTTCTCCTGGCAGACCGCAAAGAACTCACCCAAGAGGATTAGGTGATGCTCCTGGGTATTGGTCCCGAGGCATACATCGTCGATGTGCGCCTCCATCTGGGCCCCACGGGATATGAGTTCTTGCACCTTGGGTCTTCGTCGTAGGATGGACAAGATCTTGTTCATCAGCTCTTGGAATAGAGCGGGTGCGTTGGCCACGCCAAAAGGCATGACCTTCCACTTGAACACCCTCCGCTGAGGGGTGATGAAGGCTAGTAGCTCCTGAGCGTTGGGTGTCAGGTCCACCTGCCAGAATCCGCTCCTCTTGTCCATCTCGGTCTTGTAGCGACAGGAGGCTATCCTCTCAAGGGTAGACTCCATATTAGGAATGGACCCTGAGTGGTTCAACGTTTTCTTGTTCAGCTCCCCATAGTCCACTACCAGCCGTTTGGCTGTGGACCCAGGCTTAGCCACCAGGAAACAGGGGCTGCAGTGTTGAGGGTAGTCCCCGTCCTTGTACTCCAGGACTCGGCCAGCGCCAATACATTCTTGTATCTGTCGCTCAATCTCGTCGGCCTGCTCTTTAGGAGCCGGATAGGGTCTCCTCCGGATCTTGTGACCCACGAACTCGGGTTTCAGCTTGAGGTCCAACTGTACCAGCTTGTCACATGAGGCCGGGGGTGGTAGTTCCCCGAACACCTCCAGTCAGGTCCGTATAAGCTTCTGCACCCGCGGGTCCAATAGCTTGAGCTTGTCCTCCATGTCCTCGTCAGAGTGTAAGTTGCCTGCCCCCTGAGTGATAGACGCCGGGAGGTGATCCTCCACCGACTCTTCGCCCTTGGTAGTATCCTTCAACCCTTGGTAGGCATATAGTAGGTCTCGTTCAACCATCTCCGGTGGACGATGGCAACATAGGCACGCTCGAGGGGGTTCACATACACCTTCCTCCGAGAGGTCGTCCTCCTCTGGGGGCCTCACATGGGCACCCCACACGCTCTTCATGAGCTTAAGATCTACCTCCCTTTGCCAGGTGATGATCTTCTGTTCGAGGTCCTCTTTCAATTGAGATAGATCTCCCATACGTCCTTGCTTCAGTGGCCATGAGCTGCGGGTAGGCTTAGCGTAGCATAGCTTTTTCGCCACCAACCTCGTCTTGGAGTCCACGTACTCCCTTACCCTGGATCAGGGGTCCAGCTCTTCGTCCACGGGGTCTTCCACCCTCATGGAGAGTAGGGGTTTCAGTGGGGCGACGTACTCGGCGTTCTCCCTTTTCTCCACGCATGTCTGCACAAAGAAGGCGTCATGCTCAGTTTTGTCATCAGTGTGGATAGAGCTGGGGATAGTCCAGACTCAGAGACCCCATCAGGAACAGGTACATGGCAGGGAGAGTTGGGGGCATTGGTGTTAGTCACGACGTATTCATCTCCCCCTGGTATAGTCTCAATAGTATCCTTAGGTCGTAGTCGATCCTTCAAGTTACCCAGGGTGAGTCCATCGCTCTCTCGTTGTATAGCCTGGACCAGAGTTGAGTCCAGGTCCTCCAAGGGGATAGAGGTAAGAGCCCCGTCCACCACGCTGAGCATACTTCCCCATCCGGGTTTCCCGACGGGCATCTTGCGTCCCAGAGGCAAGTAGATGGCCTCATCAGGTAGCCGGACAGAGCTGATAGTCAGCCTGTCCAGGAGGGTTCGCCAGTACTCGTTGCCCCCATGGGCTCCCCAATCGGGGGAACACAGGACCATACGGGAACGTTCAAGGGCCACCTTGGTCAAGACCTTCCCCAGTTCACTGAACCTGGGGTTCCCGTAGGTCATCCCGAATGAGGGCCAGTAAAATTTGTAGCAGCAGTTTTTCCCCCTGCTGCAGTAGAGGTCCAGGACATGTTGCTTGTCGCTGGCGAACAACTCCACGCTCAGGTCTTCTCTGGAGTAACCCAACTCCTTCAGACCTTGGTCTAGGACTCCCCCAAATAGTTGATAGTCCTCAGTTTTCGAGGGAGCCATCATGTTCGAGGGCTCATCCTTTGATACCCTCAAGTAGCTCGAGGTGTGCTCCGACTGCTCCAGTGGCACGCACTCTCTGCCATTGCCGTGGTCCACGTAGAGGAGGTAGGGCGGTTGCAGTGTCAGGGATTGTATCTGGGAGTGCTGCACGAAAATGTCAGTCCCCAATACAAAGTCAAAGGCCTCAGTGTCCATGACATAGAACCGATGGGCGATAGTTCGGGAGCCAACTGGTACCTCCACTTCACAGTCCCCGCAGCTGTGCACCACATGTCCATCCCCCATTCTTATAGCCGCGGTGGGCATGGTGTTCGTCAGGCTCCCACAAGGTAAAGTTTTCTTGGCAACTACAGATATGGTGGCTCCAGCATCCAGTACCCCCAGGGATTCACGTCCTCCTAGTCGGATATGTACCCAGAGCACCAGGTCCAGGGCCCCACCGGAGTGTCCCCGTCGGAACTCCGCGGGACAGGTCACCTCGAACCCCTTGTTCCGCATTTTGCGGGCCATCCTCATGAAACGGCTTCTCTTCTTGGCGTTGCCGTCATCACCACCTTCATGCTCACGCTTGGCCCCTTGCTCACGCTGGGAATGTGTCTGCAAGCGTGTGGTAGGACCAGACTGCCCTCCAAGGGGCTCGGAGTTCCCCCCTGGATTAGGGTTGGGGTTGCCTCTGCTCTTGCCCTGGTTCTTGTTGTCCTTGTCTGGCTGGCGACTAGCGCCTCCTCCTCGTCCACCTTGGCCCTTGTCTTGGCCTTCCCCACGACCTTTCGACCTGCCCCTGCCGGAGTCGTTGCCGTTGCCCTTGCTACCGCCCTTGCCAGAGCCTTTGCCAGGATCTTCGCCCTTCAGCTTCGCCGGCAGGCGCTGCTTGTGGTAGCACTCATCCTGGTAGTGCTTCCTCTTCACACAAAAGGCACAGGTGATGGTGCACCTGTAATGATCCGGCATCTTAGGCTTGGCGCCGGTGTTGGTCTCCTGCTTCTTCCCTTGAACTACGAAGCAATCTCGCTGCTCGCAGTCGCAGGTGTGCTGCAGGTGACCATGCTCATCTCTGGCGTCACACCAGAAGAGCTCCTGGACATTGCCCATGATACGGGCGTGCTTGGGGGTAGTCCCCTGTCGAGGTCTGGGTAATTGGTACCCTTTGCCATGACTGCCAGAGCCTCCTCCTCCAGGACGGTAGGCGTTCAGGTGCTGGTCGCTTTCTTTCTCCAGCGCCAGCTCCAAGAGTAGAACAGACAAGTCCTCGTAGTTTAGGGCTCTAGCCTTGCGGTCTGCCGTTGACGGCACTCGTCACACAGCTTCTGAGGGAGCTTAGCCACCAACCAGAAGAGCAGATCGTCGCTGCCGTAGGAACCGGGTGTCAGTCGTCCCACCCCGTGGTCCAGGTCAGCCAGTAGCTCGGAGACCCTGGCTGGTTTCGGGTTGTTGGGTAGCACGGCCAAATTCTGGATCTGGGCCCTGATGGAGAGGTCGGTTTCGTAGGTAGGGTACTGCCTCTCCAAGGCAACCAACATGTCGGCAAAGGTGGCCGACCTCGTCATGATCTGCTTGACCTGCTTCTCCAGGTGCTTGGTCTTGCAGCACTGCAGGAGCAGATCACTCCTGACTTGCCCACTAGCATGGGTTTGGCCGGTCATTCGCAGGAACCGGCCAAAGTTCTCAGCGAACTCGCTGAGATCCTTGCCTGTGAACTCAGGCAAGTTCACCTCAATCTTGGAGGTGGCAATTGCCTTAGCCTCCTGAGACCTGCGTCCCTCAGGGCGCTTGGTTTTCCTCTTCTTCTTCTTCTTCCGCCCGCTCGGGTTCTCGGGGTCCTCAGGGTCGTCGTCCTCCGAGGGCGAAGCAGAAGTCATGGACGGTGGCTCATCATCAGAGGGGTCTCCGCCTAGGTCACTAGAGCCGTAGGGCTCCACGTCAACCATTGCCCTCAGGGCTGGCAGCCCCAGCCGGTCCAGCTCGGCTCTCGTGGAATTCTAGACGGGGCTGTAGGGAGGCTCGGCCGTTCTTGGTATGAAAGGGCTTCTCGGTATCACAGCAGGGGTCGGCATCGGTCGGCTCCTCAGGCTCCCCAGGGTGTTTGTCAACCCGCCACCAGATGATTGGCTTGTACTCAGTGGGGTGAAACTCCCATGATGGTAGGTGACGCTTGGGCAGGAATCAGGGGCTCCAGTTTAGCCCGAATCTCTTGAGTGAGATCACCAACAAGTTTAGAGGTGGCTCCTCGGAGTGCCTCATTGATCTCCGAACGCAACAGGGACCTGTTGGAGGATCTCCCCGATCCTCTACTCCTGCTCCCGCATGACTCAGGGCCTCTCCTCAGCCCACTCAGGGTTGCATACCCAGGAACATCCACATAGGCTCCCCTAGCGGGTAGAGGATGGTGATAGTCCGCCGCATACCAGCGCGGCGCAGAACTAGAGGCCACTGGCTCACTGGCAGTAGTTGCCTCCGGAAACGCAGTGGTGGATGGGTCGACACCATAGGCAGGGTAGGTAGGCATACCAGTAAAGCCTGTGCCCTCAGCCATAGGCAGGGTGGTTATGGGTGTGGATGTTGCAGCGGCTGGGTCTGGAGTTGGGAGTATGGTGGTGGTAGGAGAGGGTGATGCGTGGAGGCCAGAGGCGCTTGGTGCGCCCTCGAAGGTTGACTCGCTCGTCGGGTCTTGCCCATGGTCCACCCCTTCGTCTGCCATGCTTTCTCCTGCATCCTTCTCTTTCTCTCTCTTTCTCTTCACAGGGTTTGTGTTCACCTCCTCGACTGAGAGGGCCCTGAAGGCTGACTGAAGTCCCTCCAGCGAGTCGTCAAGCACGTCCACTGGCCCATGTAAGGGCACCAAAGGTACAGCGCTAGGTCCAGGTCCAGGCTCACGACTTAGCCCACGCAAACAGCACCCTCGTTTTTTCACCTGAGCACCTAGATTTTGTCACCAAAAAGAATAGTTTTTTTTGCCATCTTGAAAATAGTGTTTTTCAAACCCTCCCAAAAAATCCAGTTTTCATCAGTTTTGCCCATTTTTTGCTGTTTTGAGGGGGGTCAAATAACCATTCTTTAGTCCAAAATCAGAGGGTTTACCGGTCTTTTTCCCCGAAACAAAATTTTGTTGGCTAATTTGAAGAATACCAAATTTTGGATCGTCTGGAAAACTATTAAGGATGGGCGCTGTTCACACATCCTGTACATGTCCACATGAAAAAATACTTATTATGGGAGGCTGAGTGCTCGAGGCCTCGCGAACTCAGCCAGCTGGAGTGAGATTTTAAGGCTCTTCTGAGATCACTTTTCGACGTCGGAAGGGGCCCGAAGCAAGGATGGAGCAAAAGCAAAACTGCAAGATTCAATATGGGTTAAAGACTTGCACAGCGGAACACTCAGTGCGCGAGGGCTCGCGCACTCAACATGCTAGAAGCATGGGTTTTTGAATACCCCTGACTACTTGCATTCTGCCGATAGCCTCCAAAAGGCTTTTTGAGATTCCTCCCTTCTGGAATCCTGTGAAAACAGTGAGCTCAAGAGTAGCGATTAGACTATCCTCCTCTAGAGCACTTGCTTCATAGGTCCTGTGACCTAGCGCTTCTGACAAACTGTTGTACAGCCCCTAAAGATGGGAGGCTGGGCACCTCATTTGTAGGTAAACTAACTGAAAATCGTGTGTTTAGCAAGGACTGAGGGCAACCCGCCTTTTTAGATCTATTACACCTTACATAGTGCATGGCGTGTACAAAATGTCCATTGATTGACCACTCTTGCTGCTGACATGACCCGAACGGTACACCATGAGGCACCCATGAAGACACCAGAGCCTCGTTTGGCATGGAATCCTGTTTATTCAGGACCATTGGGAAATACACATTCGGCATAATTGAGTGCCCGAGGCCTCGGGCAATCAACATGCCAAAAAAAAGTTTTTTCATACCTCTGACTACTTGCATTCCGCTGATAGCCTAAAAAAATATATTAGAGATTCCTCCGTTTTTTAATTCTCAGTTTTCAGGTGGAAACGCCTGGAAACTGCGCGTCTTTTTTTTGCACACAAATGCCGCCCTTGAGGTGAAAAACAGGGTGCAGTTTGCGTGGGCCAAGCAGCTGGCGCTGGCATTGCTGGGTCCTCAGGCGCCGTCTTCGCGTCGGTGTCCTCCTTCTTTGTGTGCATATTCGCCCTTCTTGCTTAGGACAGTACTCGGCGCACTGGATGTACGGCACGGGGTTGCTGCCGGTACGCAGAGACTGTCTGCCTCTTGCTACCAGAAGGTTTTATAGTGTTTTCAGCACTGCGTTTTTGATGTGCCTCTCCTGCTGCTTGCTGCTGGTGTAGGTTTCCTGCTGCTTGGTTTTGATGATGAAAATGTTTTATTGTTGAAATACAATCAATCCAGGATAACCCAAGCCAGAGATAAGCAAGTAGAAGATAAACAGAATCAAAGCACGAAGAACTGCAGTCACAAAGAGTTAGATAAAGAGAGCTATCAGCACTAGGCCACAGCAATTTACATTCAATGCAACTCAGGATGAAATATTTTACATGTTTGAGAAAAACGGATTGAAAAACTGCCCCAAGGGCTCACACTCTTCCATAGTGCCATATTGAGGTGTGCATTCTTTGTTTTTAGGTCCCACAGGTGCTGAGGTGGCATGGCTTGTGGCGCTGAGGTCACTGCCATGTCACATGGGATACTCCTACTTAGCTAGGGTGACTGGGAATTGAACCCAGGACCTCTCAAAAAGAGGTGCCCCAGCCCAGTAGGGTGCATACCACTAGGATAGCTAAGAATTCATGAGAAAACATAGATACATTCATCGGCTCTGCCTCAGGATATCAGTGCCTCAGTGAACTCAGGAAAAGATGTTTTAAAGCACATTGCTTGGGGATTAGGGGGTCCGCATTACATCCTGATTTAGTGGTCGGTTCTATAGGTCAAAATGTGTTATCACCCATTTCGGTTAGGCCAATACTAAGATGGAAATGCAAGAGTGCTTAGAGCCTCTCTAATACAACTAAAGTATACCCTAAAGCATTGGAAAAGCACTTTTTCTTACTCAAAATGAGAGAAAGAAAAGTTTAGAATTTCTGCGATATAGCCTCGTACACATTGAGCCAAACACTAAAGGTTTACTTACACAAGGATGGGGACAAAACAGGATAGAGCAAGAAATTCAATTCCGTGAGAACGCGATGCTTTGAAACGGTATCCTAAAAAGAAAGCTCAAAAAGTCGCAAATAAAAAGCACAAGAGATGGAAACTCACCAGATGAGGACACACGATTGTCCATATGCTATGTTTGACTATCCCATCACATGCATATTGTACGCCTGGTGTTTCAAATGTTTGTTTTACAGACCTGAATATCTAGTATTCAAACTGCACCCCTCAAAGCAAATTAGGATTATATCGCTACTCATTCTCACCCCACCACTCCTTAGGACCCGGTTACCAACCTCTAAGCACCCTTTGTTTCCCAATCATCACTGGTGAGTACACCGCTCGCCCTCGTTACTGTGCCGTTAGTGCTAGCTATACGAGTCACCACTCGGTACCATAATGCCTATTAGTTACTGCCGCATTTCAACTCTTTAGAAACCCATTACCATTGATGGCACCGATATTGGTGGACGATACTACCCTGCACCGATCACCGCCCAATAGTATGCCACTACCACTAGTTGCCATCGAATCGCAACTCGCTATGCCAATCTGTCTACTATTAATTGAATGTTTTGGTGTATTAGTTTTGTGTTAGCCAAACCTTGAGACAAGACTACTTGGCAGCCTCATTAGTGACAAATGATAAGGTGGACCCCGGAAAAGTTTCCCAAATGCTAATGGAGACTTTGACTATGGAAACCAACCCTCCGTTGCTCCGTTCTCCTCTTTCTTGTTTTAGTACAGGACGCGGGATCTCAAAGAGGAACAAATGACATTTCTAAAGTGCCTCGTCTTGCAGAATTGGGAACTAAACGCATGGACGGGTCGATTGAGCAATTTAGTGCTGTAGTTCAACTCAAAAGTACTACAGACTAGGCTAGAAGCCCTGGACAAGGAGCCCCCGGGGCAAAAGGTGCAGTTGCTTAGTCGGTTGCGGCCGCCAAATCTCCGCACCCGCATTATTGCGATGGTTGTTTGAGCACCCACAAATGCGGAGATGAATAGGTAGACCGTCATCTATATTGGGAAGGCTCCCATACATGTGCGCATGGATTGATAAAACCTAAAAGATCAATTTGCCCAGCTGCCGTGTTGGTTGTGGTACGTTGAAGGGCACCACAGATGTGGACACAAGTGTGGTACCAAAGGGTTACCTCTCCTTAGGTACCATTTTGGGAGGTGCGTCAAAGCCAGTCTCTTACAGGTAAACACCTTGGTAAAGTAGCGGTGCAGATAATCCTCCAAACAATGGTCTTGTCCTATGCATCCTTTGGTCAACTGTTGCTCTTTGACCGAAGAGCGCCATCCAATGACTCCCTATTGATGAAGCAGTAGAATGTTACGGGGCATTGTACTTTGCGTCGGGTGCATTACTTGGCATTTGTTTGGCACAGCCTCCTAGCCGTAGCAACCCCAGCCCCCTTCTTTGAGTTATTTTGAAGTTATGCATGTCGTTGATTTCTCCTTCAGGTCTATCGTGGCTCATGAGGTGGCCGTCCCAGGTGGTGCCCCTAGCTTAGTGCATGAATAATGCCATTTTTCTAGCTCCACTAGATACCCATACTTTGTGTTACTATGTGCATCAATGATGTTTGATAACAGAAAATTTAATGCTTCTTCTGCATTAGAGGTATCACATTTTGGGATCAAGCTATGTTTTCCTATATGGACCTCTCTTTTAACCTCTTTTATAGCACGAATAGGATGCTCTCCGGGCTAGCTTCCGTTGATTTGTCCTCTTCTCAAACACCGCGCCATGGGTGGATGCAGCCGTGGACATTGAGGTTTCAAACGGCGCAGAACGCAGCAAAGACATTTAGGGTAGTGTTGTGCTGAGAGATCAGGATAAGGGCAGCTATGAGCACGATCCTCATCATCTAGTCTTGCAATTCATAGATGTGGCTGCAAGCTGCTGATGTGTAGAGACTTTGACTCGGCCTGAACCTATTCTAATCTCATTCCTTGCCGTGAATTTGGGTATGACGGCGCTCCGGCACTCCGGAGAGTACTTGAGAGGGGTATGTTGTATGAGTCGACAATCATGGAGTTTCAAGCCGGGGTGGCCGAATTTGCAGGGCGTTGGGAAAGGGCGTGTTTGGAGTTCTTTCATGGTCATTTCATTCACAATTAGTGGGCAGTGTGCATGCACGGCAAGGATTCCTATCTGGGCACCAAATGTACAAAGACCGCGTCTGTGATTGTTCCATCACTGTTAGCAGAAAAGTGAATAGTCGGAATCGAAAAGCACCAAATCACAGGCATGGCGGATTGAAACGCTTGTCATCAATACCGACTGAATATTATAGTGATGGTTTCACTCTGCCTGTTGTTTTCATCACGGTTTGCGCGCAAAATATCTTCATTAGTTGCATGAAAGCAAATGTGATCCTCAGCAGCAGTGTTCTTTGTCCACTGTTTCTATTTATTCCCCATGTATAACTTTTCTTTATGCTATAGGCGCTCTCTTTGACGATGGAACCCAGTGTGGAAACGTCAGATTTAAGCTGCTGGAGACTCTACACGGATCAACTGGACCCCGTCAAAGCATCGGTGAAGCTGAAAGTATACCGATGTTTGTTCCTTGTGTATTGCCTTGTACCATTTTCAGAATGAATGAAACTAGTTTTACAACAATACAGTGCAGTAGATCCGAAGAATATCCTTTTCAAACTTATATAACAATTTTGTTCTGTCAATTCTTTCCACAATGCCACCTTCACTACACATGAGCGAGGAACACAGCTTCACATATATAGACCTGCTGAGTCCGCCCAGTATCTCCGTTGGCCCAGTTTTGTGACATGGTTAACCATTGACTCAAGTCATGACTGAAGAGGATGGTAAACTAGTCTACAGTACACCAGCTGCTAGCGCTTTTCGGTGACCGTGTTGGACGTATGGAGAACGGATATTCTTCTGCTTTTCGGCGACCCTGAGGATTTTCTTAGTGAGCTGGCTGAGGGACGGAGTGGCGCCGTGAGGATGTTGTATTTCCCATGGAGTGGCCTTATAGTGGATCGCCCGTCGGGTGACCATCAGTTCATTGTGGTGATGATAAGAACTAGACTCTTAACACACAAGGACACGCCCTACATATCGTTTTGCAACAGGTTGCATGCCAGGGGTGGCCGGTGAAAACATTCACTCAACATAATGTTTTTTGGGACCTTATTGTATGGGTAGATTTTGGTTACGACTTTGTTGAGCCCCCATTTCTGTCATGTAACCGCAGTTGAGATAGATAAGCTCTGTTTCCGACTGCGCAAGATCTGTATACGCCGGGCGTCGTGCCCCTTTCTCACCGGCCTTTGGGCTTGCTGAACCGTCTTTTTGCGCGTGCCATTTTGGTTCTTTCTGTATATATGTGGATGCGGGGAATCCTATTCGGCATATGTGTGTTTATGTTGACCCAAACTTCGTGAGTCCACGTTTGTGACCTATGTGAGTTGCTAGGTGTCGCAGCTTGAGGGACACATCAACATACTTTTTTGCCACCACACCGTCAGGTGTTGGATTTGGATTTTCGCCACTTTCCTCTTGGCTGACTTGTTTGCTACCTCCCTTCTTTGAATGGAGGGTGGGTGGGTGTATGCTTGTAAACAATACTCAGTATGTATTACAATCATGTTTTCTCTCTGCCTCTTGTTTTCCTCACGGGCTACGCGGGAAACAACGTCATCAGTCGTGCGCAAGCAAATGTGATCCTTAGGTACACTGTTCTTTTTCCACTGTTGCTCTTTGTTCGTGAGGCTTAGTTTTTCTTTATGGTATAGGCTCACTCTTTGACGATGGCAACGAGTGTAGGAATGTCAGAGATACGCTGGTGGAGACTCGACACGGAGCATCAAGACTTCGTCAAACTGTCAATGAATCTAAAGGTATATTTATCTTTGTTCACTGCGTATTGGTTGTTATCTTTTGAAGTTTCATTCAAGCGATTTTTGAGAATAATATAGTGCAGCAGGTCCTTCCAATCACCTTTCATACCTGTATGAGAACTCCAGTGTGTCACTGAGGTAGGTAGGTAGGTGCACTCGGTCGTGGAGAGGCGCCCTCTAGTGTGTCACTGAACTGCTACGCGCGCACTATGTGTGGTACCAACTGCGCTACAGCACAGGACGTTTCTGTGTCCTACGTAACAGCATTGTGCTCGCATGGGACACAGTGCAACATTTGGGATGGGGAGAAGGGCGTTGCGCAGCGCAGTCTCCCCGAAGTCATAACAACGATCTGGTGCAGGCAGGAATGAATGAATAACAGCTGAGCACCCGTGTGCCCAGGGAGGCTGCAAACGCTCATGGGGGGGCTGAGCTACATACTAGTTGGAGTCAGCAGGGGCGCTCATGACCCATGCAGTGTACATGAAACAGAGCTAACACCATTGTGTACGACATCGTAGAGACATGAATGCAAGACTGTCCTCAGGATGACATCCTCTTCCCTACAGGAAAGGCCCATCTGCCCCTGGTGGGTGAAAGAGGAAAAAAGAGGGGCACTCCTCGTAAGCAGCACCATTGAAGCGGTACCCAGGACCCCAAGGCCCAAAGGGCAAATGTCTGTCCTTCCCCGTCACCTACGCCTATTCCCCGTCCTGCTTGTGGGACATGTTTTCTCCAGCCCAATGGGAACCGGCATGGGGCCGATCCCGTTCCTAACCTTCCTAATCGATTAAATCGATCAGGAATCTTTACAATTTCAATTTAATGATCGAATCTTGCGGGAAATCAATTAAAATCGATTATTCTCACCCAATTTCTTGCCGCCCTGAAAATGCCGCCCGTCGTCGCCTGCGCGCGTTTTGGTGGCAGGTTTCCGTTGCGAGCTTTGTTTTGACTCTTTCTCCTGTACCTTTAGTAAGAAAAAGTGACTGCCATGTTTTTCTTGGAGGGCTTGATCCAGACCAAGCCCCCCTTAAAACCCTTTTGTTGATGCTAAGACTAACTTAAGTATTTTTATCACTCTTTTGAAGCTTTTAGTACACTTTCTCAACGTAACTAGGGTTATAACCCTAGCCCCCCATGAAGCTCACCCCTGCCACTCAACTGAGCGGAGGTATCTTCCTTCATCGAGGATATACCGAAATTAAATAGGCATTTCATGCTTTAGGCCTTGGAGGTTAAGCCTAGTGGTCTCCCACCCCAAGACCCCTATACTCAATTGTCTCTACGACTTATTGTGGTTCTACTTTTTAACTGTTTCTGAATTCAGTTGCTTGGCCAGGTCATAATCTGTGTCTGGCCTAACTCCTATGCCCCACATTCCTAACCAGCTCCATTTCATCCAAAAGAGTGCACATGAAGTGCTTGATGCTAACTTGGAGGCTAGAGTCAGGCCAGTTTTCACATAAAATCTTTTGTACTATCCATTTGTGATTGAATCTTTGCATTGAAACCTGCTTTGTCTATCTGCAGCCCTTCTGTGTTACACCGGATTTCAAACTATTCATTGATTCAATCCATATCCTGTTCTTGCTCTACTTGCTCCTTTGGTTTTGGGATTTCACCATCAGAAA
This sequence comes from Eutreptiella sp. 'Long Island Sound 2002', assembly GCA_964036045.1. NCBI lineage: Eukaryota > Euglenozoa > Euglenophyceae > Eutreptiales > Eutreptiaceae > Eutreptiella > Eutreptiella sp. 'Long Island Sound 2002'. Next base: position 25,840,195 of record OZ038378.1, on the reverse strand, counting down.
CCTGCAGGATTTCATCAAAATCTATAGGCCACTGATCAAGGACATCTTTCCGGTAGCAGAGGCAAACCCTGAGAACCTTTCAAACCGACTCTGAGCAGAAGCACAAGAAAAGCACACTGAAAAGCACATTGAACATGTCCACTCAACTGTCCTCCCGAACTTCGCCAATCAGAAGTGTACAAGTACAACTTGGCAGTGTAGCCCACCCAAACGATGAACCGCCACTCAGAGCAGCATCTGGGTCTCAGGAAGATCCAGAGCACAGAAGGGGGAAACTAAATCCGCGCAGAACAACCCCCTTAACCATGGAAACCTTAGCGGCCCATGGTGAAGACAGCCTGCAAAGGCTCCGCAGGCGTGTCGAAGCTTCCATCGCCCGGCCGGCCTGTCAGGCCTCGTCTTCCACCGTACTTGGAGGTGGTCCTGAAGAACAAGAGGACCTACGAAGGAGGAGGGACGAGTTCATGCTCCACGAAGAGTACCACAAGTCCGCCGTAGGAGAAGATGGAGAAATACCTCTTGATGCCCTCGGGTCGCCGCCCCAAACTGAGATGGGCTCCTTCCTTCATTCTGGGCCATCTACAGACATGGCGGACACAGTATCACTACCGTGACGACCAAGAGTACACGAGCACCCGAGAGCATGGCATCCAGACCTGCCGATAATGGATCCTCGTCGCCCAGAGCCCAACCATGGGGCTCTGGATCGTACGGCCGAACTTTTGGCCAAACTTCTGTCCGGATCAGAAGACCCGGATGTGACAGCCAGGGTTGGTACCGTACGCCGTTCATGAACGCGTACTGTCCGCGAACGCGTACCGTCTTGTATTAATACCGCACCGTACGTGCGTAGTAGGGATGGTGCCGCAGACAGGTACCGCATTGCAGCACGCGCGCACACTAGACGGAAAATTGTCAGATAAATTGAAATATTGCGAAAAACACGCTGCTGGATCGAAAGTTTAATACCGATGTTGGTAATTAGCATTATTATGCATTAGGGCACCACTTTTAGTCTTGAATCGTAATGTCACAGTTTTGAGAACATAAGAACGAATTCTGTTAATACTAGTATTGTTGTGACCGCGTTGCAAATGCGCATTCAGCGGTGTATGAGTTTCCAGCAGCGGTGCCGTATACGCTGAAAAAACTGATCGCAAGGTTTGATATCCCTTCTTTTAGTTGGGCCATGTGAGGACGTGCTCGTGCAGGACGCGTTCAAAGCCGTGCACAACGACTATCGGAGAAGCACGAGCTGTGCAGGACGTGTGCAAAGGCTTGAACAACAAACGAAGAAGTACGTGCCGTCCTCCACAATAAAGTGGGTCGTCCTCCGGGATCAAAGGATGAAAGCGTCTACGCGAGTGACGCGCGCTCAGACGACGACACGTGCAGACGCGTCAACGCAACCCCAGTCCCCACAAATGGACGAAGACGCGTGGTTGCACCATTATTGGGCAGAGGTGTTCAACCGTCAATGGGACATGGAGCGCTATGCAGAATTCCAGTGGTTGTGTGAGCGAACGCAGATGCCCTGTGTTTCTGGGAACCAATGGTTGCAGCTTGGACAATATAGGCAGCATGTGTTGATGCGATTTCTTCGAAGCATGGACAAGGCTTCAAGTGTTGCTTGCGCAGAGCATGGCTCCTAGGAGCAGTGGGTTTCTGGAGGAGCACTTCACCCTTTCTGTTGCCACAAGGACTGCAAAAACCGGAAAGGACTGGAAGTGTAAATATTGTGACTACCTGGGGAAGGCATGGGATGGCCCGGCGCGTGGCAAAGCACATCTTGCAGGGCGGTTTGCGTCAAATTACCCTTGCATGCGCTGGCTTCAGAAAAAAAAATCTGCATTGCAGTCAGCAGTGGTGAGTCCTGACTGGGCGGCAACGTAGTGGAGTGTGGCCAGTGCTGAGAGTGTTCGGGCTGAGGATGTTGTTAATCTGGTGCTCAGTGGCGACTTTTGGGGGGCTTTGCACAATGCCCAGGCTCTGCTGAAGCCATTGGCTGAAATGATTTGCAGAGCTGACACTGAGGGTCCATCATATACGGGTTTAGTGTATCACGACATGTCACGTTTGCAGCAGCACGTGATGTCATTTCAGGGAATCACAAAGGTTGACTTGAAAAGGGTGAAAGAACTGGTATCTGAAAGGTGGAAATTCTTGCATGTGCCTGTCCACAGTGCTGCCTACTGTTTCAATCATCAGCTCATGTCACCTGATATGGACCCTCTCAGTGAAAAAGAAATTCGTGATGACCTGAACAAAGTGTTTCAGGCCTTTGTGGGCCAGGAAAAAGTGGCACAGGCCAGGTTGCAGTATCAATCCTTCCTGATGCGATCTGGGGAATGTTCTGAGCCAGCACTGTGGGAGGGGGGGAGTCTGACCATGAGCCCCCTGATGTGGTGGCAGACCTTTTGTTATGAGAATGCAACATTGCGTGAGTGTGCACTGCGAGTGTGTTCTGTAGTCAGTGTTGCGTCTTCAGCAGAGAGAAACTGAAGCATTTTTGGGTTCATACACTCCAAGGCCAGAAACAGACTGTATGCAGGTAAAGCTGAGAAACTGGTGTACATATACAACAATATGCGCATGCTGCGCAAGGTGCGGAACCCTGATTTTCAGAAGCCGTGTGTCCTGCCATACGACAGTGACTCTGATGAAGAAGAAAGTGTGCAGTAAAGTCGACGTTAAAGTATTCTTTGTGTCTGAGGTGCAGGGTAGAGCTGAAAAGTCATTTGTAGGGTGTTTTAAGAAACATTGTCTTTTTGGCTGAGCTGCAGGCAGGGTAGTGCATAAAAGGGAACAAACATTTTAAGGTGTGAATCATTCGCAGGGTGTTTTGAGAAACAGTTAAAAGCAGGTCTGTGGTAATAAATATTTGTTGAAATTTTCTGGTGTTTTTGGGACAAAGGTTTGGTTGTTGGAATCAGCTTAAATGCATCGTAAAACCAAGGAATCCGGACATTTAGTGGTGCCTACTGGGTCTTCATTGGGGCTAGGCAAAATAATACAGAACACCGGAGTACTGTATGGTATCGATACCGAACGGTACACGTACTGTATGGTACCAACCCTGGTGACAGCCCCGTCAGAGGCTGTCAAGGCTAAATTGGTTATCACTGAACCCTTACCCAAGCCAGCGCTACTCTCACCTTCACCGGGATTGAGCACGATGGCTGATGATATCAAAAGATCAAGGGTGTTCAGCTTGCTACCCAAGGTCACTTGCCCCAGCCCTTTTCATCCTCGCGCCAGGACAGTCCCAATTGCTGAACTACAGGACGTGCCGGTGACGGAGACTGAGAAAAGAGGGCTGTCAGCCCTGGCACCTCTTGCCGGCGTACCTCCTTCTGCTTCTGGCCTAACCCCGGGGAGGGGGAAAATGGGCAGACCTATTGCCCAGGCGAACATCCAGTTAGAACTGCCGGAGTTCGACCCGAAAAATCTGCCTGAATGGGCAGAAGAATTTGCTGAGTTTCTTGTGCTGACTGGCTAATCCCATGTGGATGTGGCCACCAAATGCTCGCTGCTGAAACGCTCATGCAAAATTTTTTTTTTGCAAAAACAGGTGAAACAGATTGTGAAAACCTGTTCCACCCGGGTGGAGGTACTCCAAAGACTGGAGAAAACATTCCCAGTCTATGAGACTGACCTCAGTGTGCGCACACAGATAGAGGAGCTACCTATGCTCCCTGAGTTTCCTTCTGCTGTGCGAGTCTCTGAATACGTGTGCGACCTGGAGTATCTGTTTTCACGGATGAACGTGCGCTCCTACGGAGCCACTGAGCCCCACCTGTGGCTCACGAGTAAGATCCCCCAACGTACGTGGGATGATTGCCGCGCTACCTCTGAGAGGAAGAGCCGGACCCACTCGTACGATGAACTTGTGGACCTGCTGATTGAGCTAGCTCTTGAGGAGGAGAATGAATCCCACAGGGAGAAATTCCTCAAGAAGCACTTGGGTCGAGGTGGTACCCCTACCCCCGAACGTGGCGAAGGGAAAGGGCCTAAAAATCCCACTAACGCCAACGAGGGAGGTGATAAAGGGAGGGGTAACCTACGTGCCATGAATGAGGTTAAACCTGATGCAGTACACCCCCTCTGTTCTACTGCAAACCTGTCAATGACAAAGGGGGGCCTTGTCATGCCCCTGACTGCGATCACCGCAGTAGCTGTATGCTGCAGATGAAAGGACAGTAGCATACCAAGGATGGGAAACCTGTGACCCATCAGGATCATTTCAGGTGTACCATCACCTGTGGCTACTCTGGCAAACATCGTCACTACGAAGACGAATGTCACATAAAGAAACGCGAGAGTGATAAACTCAAGCGACAGGATGCTGAACGCCAGAAGACCCAAACACCCACCAGAAACCACCAGAATGGGGATAAAGGTGGTAAATGAGGTGGCAAGGTGGGTGGCAAAGGTGGACCCCCAAACCCCGAGAGGCGCTCATCAGCGCCCGCTGCAACTCCCCCTCCTGCCGCAGGTGACCCCAAGAAGCGCCCACAGGGGGATAACGCTTCCTCTGAGGGGAATAACTCCAAGAAGAGACGACTGGCCTGGATGGCCAGGTCCCTCATGGCTGCAGGGGTGGATGTCAAGTTCCCTGATGAGGAGTAGGGGGGCGGCTCCGAAGAGGAGGACTTGGTTTTCTTGATCCTCGTGAAAATCGGGGATCAAGTTTTTCGAGCGGTGCTTGACACCGGTGCAACACTTTCCATAGTGGCCCGGCGCCTGCTAAAGACTTTCAAGAAAACTAAGACCGTGGCCATAAGAGTAGGGGATGGGCGTACCATCCATTCCTTGGGGGGGGGTCAATCTGACTATATGCCTGGGCGACGAAACTGTGACCCAACACTGCAGAGTGCTGGACACCGACGCCTTTGACGTCGTCATTGGTACCGACTTCCTACGAAGAAACCCCCAGGTAGAAATGCTGTCTCTCCAGCGCCCCTATTCTTTGCACTGCGACTTTGGCAGTGGGCTCTTCTCCGTACCTTTGGAGCTGTCAGGACGAAAAGAGTCTGGGCTGCGCTACGCATCCAAGACTAACTATCGTACTGAAAAATACCAATTGGCCCGTCACGTTCTTGAAAATTAACTGGCAGCCCTTCAGGTAAACCTGGATGAGATCCAGGTGGAATTGTTTGCGAGCCAACAACAGCACATCATGCAGTTGTACTGCTCAAAACAATTAAACAACGCTTTCCGTTTCTTCTGGAAAGCAATGGGCCTAGCGTATGCTAACCCTCCCTTCTTCCTGCTCGCGAAGGTTCTAACCAAAATCGTTTATGAGGGAGGAAGGGTTGTCATGTGCACCCCTGACTGGGGCTGCTCTGGTGAACACGCTTACTGGCGCCGTATGCTAGATCGAATGACTGTGGGAAGAGTGCAACTCCCCGACGGTCCTATCTATGTGCCTGAGGACTCAGACACAGCTATGCAGGCCCCTGAGTGGGCCACTTTCTTATCCATCGTTGATGGATCTCTCAATCCTGTACCCCTGTGTGACCTAGACCAGGTGCTACTGAAAGAGGTCATGGACGAAAGTCGTGGCCTGACCTTTTCTGATCTCAAAAATTGATCTCCTGAGCACCTATCTGCCACACTTACAGGGTGTGAATCTCCCGATGGCTATCTGGAACCTGCAGCTGTTAAGGAGGATGCTGACGACCAACTGTCTGAGATCGCCAGCAATATCCCTCCTGTTGATCCCAGCTGTGTTGACCTAAAACACTGTGCCTTCCTAGCCCAGCTGTTGCTGGAGGAGGTAGATCTAGAGTCGACCTCAGAACCCGCTCCCCTGTTGGGAAGCCAGTGCTACACATGCAGCCTATGCACACAGGTGAACCTGTGGCCCGGAGTCCTGATGCTCTGGCGCGGCCTGCTTCTAATAACATGCCACTGTCTGAGCATGACACTCAGGAACCCCGGCGGCTGTTGTACATGAAAGCCGAAGGTATTGAGCGCCAAGAGCGGCTGCAATACCTCAGACAGACCTGGAAATCCACCATCTGGTCTGAGGAGGACGATGATTCCTATACGCTGCCTGATCCTGAGATACCGCTAGTGTATTCTCTGCACTATGGGCAGCAATGTTCCCCTGAGTGGGACGATGGTTCTATGCCTGCCCAAACTGCTGATCGGCAGAAAAAGAAAGAACCTGGAAAGAATAACCTCCATGCTGAGGAGGATTCCCTGCAGAAACTCAAGAGTCTTAAACTTGACCCCCGACTGAAGAAACTGCTGATAATCTATGAGGAGGTGTTCGGCGCCTTGCCGCCCCCCCTCTCTTGTAAAAAACTGGTCCAGATGGACCTGAAATTGAAATCTGAATTTGAAAAGACGCGAGTGAAGCGTCGTCCCTATCCCGCTCCACAGGAACAGGTGGAAGAAATCGAGCGCCAGATCCAGGAATGTATTGATGCTGGCCTCGTAGAGGAATATAAGAAGGGGGACTACCCCCATCACTGCAGTCCCTGTTTCCTGGTTGCTAAACCAGGGTCGATTGCCCTACGACTGGTTGTTGACTTTGGTGAGGTCAACAAGAAAACCCAGAACCGCTCAGGGAGTATTCCCAACATGGAAAATACCCTGGAGCGTATTGCCAAATGCAGGTACAAGACCAAAATGGACAAACGCTCTGGCTTCTGGCAGGTAGACCTAACCGCCGCAGCTCAGGAGCTGCTGGCTTTTATAGCCCCTAAGGGTCGTGTCTTTAAGTGTAAGGTCATGCCTTTCGGGGTAGCCAATGCCCCAGCGCTCTTCCAGGAGCTAATGAACAAAATTTTGTACATACTGAGGCGCAGGCCTCTAGTACAGGAGTTGATTTCTCGGGGTGCAGAAATGGAGGCCCACATCGACGACGTGAGTTTGGGTACTAATACCCAAGAGGACCATGTCCTTCTCCTCCGTGAATTTTCATTGTTTGTCAAGAAAACCATCTCCGAATCAAACTCGAAAAATGTGAGTTTATGAAAGAGGAGATGGAATATTTGGGTTTCGAGGTAGGTAGGTAGGCAGGTATCTTCGGGAGCTCGGGATGCCTCCTTTGACATTGCAGGAAGAAGGTCTTACCAAGGGGACGTTCTGTCCCTCCCACTGCCCTATGTCAGGTGCCTCTTGAGCCGCTCCCGCATGTGCTTGGGAAGGCATTGTCGCGGCCACCCGGTCCATGTGACCCAGGTGGGAGGGTGTCCCCACATGTGTCCATGGGTAGGGCCACATGCCCCCTCCTTTGGGCGGCAGCTCGGGGGGGCTGCCCAGCCGTGTGGAGTATCTCTCACCACAAGGGGTATTGCTCCCGCTTGTCTACGGTACGACCGCCTCACCCTTGTGGCTTGAGTTGCGGGGCCACTCTGCTTGGCAGGTGACCCCCTCCTGGACTGTGTAGCGGCTCGCCTGTCACCGGTTGCTTCCATGGCTCCGGGTGACGTTTGCCATGGTCCCCGATGCAGCCCCGCCGGGCTCGGACTAGTGGCCTTGGAGTACCGCTCCTGCCACTGGCCCGGTGGGTCGGCTGGGTCGCCCCAGTTCGTCCGACCCATGGGGTATTGGTTCTGTCCTGTCCCTCGGCCGCCCTACGTGTGTGCAGTGTCCTGGGCCGCTGGGCTCCTGTTCACCGGTGTGCCCGCGCGGTTTGCTGTGGTGCGTCTGCGGTGTCCTGGGCCAGCTGGCTCCTGTTCACCGGTGTGCTCGCACGGTGTGTTGTGTTGCATGTGCGGTGTCCTGGGCAACTGGGCTCCTGTTCACAGGTGTGCGTGCTGTGTGCGGTGCGCGTGTGCCATGGGTGGTTGTGTCCCTCTTCCTCCCCCCCTAATTTTCGTTTTTTTTTTACTTGTTTTTTTTTTCTTTTCTTTACTTTTTTTTTTTCTTATTTTTTTTTTTGGGAAAAAAAAAGAAAAAACAAAAAAGAGAAAAACAGGGGCGCGCGTACACTGCAGGCACAGGCACGGGCAACTGGTGCGGCGGTGCAATAGCGTTGTGTCCTCTGGTGTGTGTCGTCGGTGCTGTGGCGGCGGTCGCGCCCCAGGGGTGCGGCTCGCGCGTCCTGATGTACACGGGCTTGGGTCAGGGTGGGTTTGGTGAGGTGTCTCTTTGCTTCTGGAGCTGGCTGGTTAGGCGGCTGTGTGGGCTGTGGGTGTGGGCTGTGGTTACGTTGTTCCCTCGGCGGGCTTGGTTAGGAGTCAAGGGTTAGCGGTTTCGGGGTGTGGCTCGGGTTTGATTTGTGCTTGGGTTCTGGCTCAGTTAGGCGGTTGCGCGGGGCCGGGCGTGTGGGTAGCGGCGTCCACGGGGTCGTGCGCCCGAGGCGGGTGCGGGGTGGTGCGTGCGGGCCGGCCGGTGGCCGGTGGCCTCACTGGGAGTCCCACACGGAGGGGTCGACGGGCGTGCCGAGGGCGTACGCAGCGTGCAGGTTGGGTAGCAGCGGGCGCACGTGCAGGGCGTCGGCGTGCCCGATGAGGACCTCGGTGAGGACCGAGGGGTTGGCGGCAAGCAGTATGCGATGCCCGGGAGGGTTGGCGGCGAGGAGCGGGAGGATGTCCGCGGCCCGCGACGTGGGGGCGAACACGACGTGGGCCGGGTGCGGCCCCGGGAGCGGTGCCGGGGGGAGCGGGACCACAGGACGGCGGTCTACTGTGAGGTGCCAAGTGGCGCGATGGTGGAGGAGCCGGACTAGGGCGATGCTGTGGCGCAGTGTGTGGGGCTGCATGCTGGGCGGCGTGGGGACGTGCGGCGGGAGGGGGGGGGGGCGGGGCGGTGGCGTGGGAGGGGGTACGGCGGAGGAGTGACGCCAGCGACGTGTGTGTCGTGCTGAGGGTGGAGAGGAGCCCACGGTGGCGGGCCTGGGTTCGGCGCCTTTGGGCGCAGTGGTGCTCGTTGTCGTGTGCGTTGGCTTCCTTCGGCGTCCGGTTCGTTTGGTGACTTCTGGGCGGGGCCTGGCGTGGCGCCCCGTGGTGGCGGTTTGCTGGGTAGCGGGGTTAGATGGCGGCGCCGCTGGCCGGGGGGTCAGGCGCGTCGTGTTGTGTGGCGCGCAGGGCTCCTGGGGTGCTGTGGGTGTCGCCGGTGTCGGTGCGCCGACGCTTGTGGGGTGGTGAGGGGGTGTGTGCGTGCATGGCTGGGCTTTGGGTGATGTCCCACAGGCGGATGCCGTCTCGCTGCGTTTCCTGGAGGGTCTCCCGCAGGCGCCTGAGGACATACGGGTGGTCCTGGGGCGCGGGGAGGTTGCGGGGGTGGACTCCCAGGGAGCGGAGCGCATCGGCCAGCATGGCTTCCCATGCGGCCTGCGGCATCCACCCCACCGCCGGCCGGAGGCGGCAGTTCTCCACCGACCCCTTGCGGGGCCGATGGACCAGGACCTCGAGGGAGGGCTCTCCTCGGGCTCACTTCCGCAGCTCCCAGAGCTGCGTGTGGGTCCAGCGCTACCACCACTGTTCCTGGGCGGGCCTGCGGTCTTGGGCGGAGGAGTGGGCGTGGGTGGGTGTGACGGGGTCGTGGGGACCGGCGGCGGTGGCGGGCCTGGGGGATTCCTTGTAGTTCTGTTCCGTGGGGGTGCGTGGGGAGTGGGGGTGCACGCGGATGTGGACCCGCGGGTGTGCGCGTACGGTCTCCGCCTCGGGGTTGGGCGGGGATTCGCGGCGGCGGCGGTGGTGGGGCATGCGTTGCATGTGGGCTGTCATCGAGGGCTGGTAGGGGGGGGGGACGCTGCTGGTGGACCCTGGCGTTGTTCTGGCTTGGTCGGGAGCGGTCCGTGGGCCTGGGGTGTGGGCTTTGAGAGGTGGCGGGACGAGGTGTGTCGCGCTTCGGCCGCGGCGCGCTCCGCCATGAAGGTGGTGGCGCTGGCGTCGGTGACGGTGGGGGGGCGCCGCGCTGGGCGCTGCTGCCTTCGGGCCTGGGACGGCTGGGGCCTGATGTCGTAGAGGACGTCCTCGGGGGACCGGGCTCGCGCTGCCGTCGTCGCGCCGGGTTTGGGCTTGGGTTTGGGCTTGGCTGCGGGTTGCGGTCGTGGCGTGCTGACGGGTTTGGGTGGCCGTTTGGCGGCGGTCTTGGGCTTCGGCTGGGTCGTGGGTGTGGGCTTCGTCGGGGCGTGGGCCTTGGCGGCGGCGGGGCTGCTCGCGGTGGGGGCGGGTTTGGAGGCCCGTTTGGGAGGTGTCCCCCGCGGCCTGGGGGGTGGAGTGCTGGATGAGGACGTGGTGGTGGTGGTGGATGAGGTGGTCGTGGTGGTGGAGGTTGTGGAGTCGGAGGCGGAGGAGGGGGCTGTGGGAGACGGCGGAGGGTCCTGGGCTTCGGGGGCGGGCGTATGATGCTGGGTCCTGTAAGCAGCGAGAACGAGGGTGCAGGTTCGGGCACCGGACGTGTGCGCGCGTTTTCCCTGGTGATCCGTGCGTGCTGGTGCTGGTGTGGCGGCGTTGTTTCGGCTGCGCGGGCACGTGGGTTACCCGGGGGGTGGCCATATCTGCTCCAGGACGTGCCGGTGTGTTTGCTGGAGGTAGTCGAGGGTCTGGAAGAAGCATCGCTGGATGCCGGGCATGGCCTCCTCTGTGAGGTGGGGGTAGCTTTGGGTGGGGGTGTCTGGGCCCGGCCACAGCAGCGTCATGAGGCGGGCTGCCACCATGTACAGGCATAGTTGTAGGGTGGTGGGGCGCGGGGGGGTGGGTCCCCTGCGGTTTGGGGGGGCTTCCCTCTGCTGGGGGCGCAACGTGACCACCCACAGCCATCGGTCCGTGGGGATCCCCCAGGTCCGTTGGGTCCACTTGGCGAGGCAATACATCGCCCTACCAAGGCCCTGGTAGCCGCTGCGGATGGAGAGCAGCGTGTCCAGGGATTTGGGTTCCCACGTGCCCCGGATGTGGGGGTCGTCCGGGTCGTCCCCCCTGGCGTACGTGTCGGGGCCTGGGTTGTGTGGGGGGGGGGTGTAGTCGGCGGGGAGGAGGGAGTCGGTGCCGTGTACCACCCAGTGGTCTGTGGGTGCGTGGTAGTTGGTGGTGGAGAGGGTGTAGTGCAGATTGTACATGAGGGTCATGTACGTGGAGGGGGCTGGCTGCTGCTCGTCGGGGGTGGGGATGTCCCCCGGGACGTGGTGCCGGAAGTTGCTCAGGGAGGCCATCCGGGCTACCCATGTTTCCCGCTCCCACTCTTTGGTGCTGTCGGGGGTGGCGTCGGGTGGGGGGTGGGCCATGTCGGGCTCGTGGTAGCGGGTGCGGCCCTTGGTGTCCACCCGCCCCGGCACGGGGTGTCCGACCAGGTGTCGCCCCCAGTCGATGGGGGGCACCCAGATCCGGCTCCCCGTGGGGGGCGGGCTCTCGCCGTCTGGGGTGGCGCGTGGGGGGCGCTCGTGTCGGGCGACGTGGAGGAAGGCGTCGAAGAGGAAGTCTCTGACGCCTTCCCCCAGGGTGGCCGCCTGGACCAGGGTGGCCGCCCGGATGGGGGTGCTGGTGCCGGAGGTGCCAAGGTACAGCACGACGTCCTGTTCCCCGAGTCCCCGGAGGTGCTGCCGTACCGCTGCGGGGTTGTGTAGGGCGTAGGGCTCGGCCGGTGCGGCGGCTGGTGGTGCGGGGTGTGATGGGGGGGGGGTGGTGTGGGTTTGGGGGGGTGGTCGTCGTTGTCGCGCGTGGGGTCCGGTGATGGGGTCTCTTGTGGCGGTCGCGGGAGGGGGGATTCGCGGTGGCGTGTGTCGGCCTGGGTATCGACGTCGATTGGCTGGTGCTGGCTGCCGCGTGTTGTGTCCGTGGCCTGGTCTCGGGGGGGGGGGCGGGGGGGGGGTGGTGTGGGGGTGGCGCTGTTGGTGGTGGGGGGGGCGGGGGTGGGTGTTGTGCTGGCTGGGGGTCTGGGCGTCCCTGTGGGTCGTGTGGGTGTTGCGTGTGTGCGCCGTGCGGCCCTTGCGGTTCTTGACTGGTTGTGGTGCCGGGGTGTGGGTTGGAGGCGGCCGCATGAGCGTGCGGGTGGGGCTGTGGTCCGTATGTAATGGGTGGCTGCTGGTGGATGGTGCTCGCTTGTATGGGGTGTGGGTGGGGGGGCTGCTGGTGGTGGTGGGGTGGGGGGGGCGGGGATGGGTGTTGTGCTGGCTGGGGGTCCTGGCGTCCCTGTGGGTCGTGTGGGTGTTGCGTGTGTGCGCCGTGTGGCCCTTGCGGTTCTTGACTGGTTGTGGTGCCGGGGTGCGGGTGGGAGGCGGCCGCATGAGCTCCCGGACGGGGCTGTGGTCCGTATGTGATGGGTGGCTGCTGGTGGATGGTGCTCGCTGGTATGGGGTGTGGGTGGGGGGGCTGTTGGTGGTGGTGGGGCGCTTCTACTAGGCCCTGGTGTTGCTGGTGTGCGTGCGCGGCTCCTCGCGGGTCCATGGGGGTGTACCGTGGCTCGTATGTCGTGGGCCCGTGTAGCGGGGGCGGCGGGTGGTGCTGGACCGCGTGGTGGTGGTGTGGAGGGTGTGCCGGTTGTGTGTGGTACCCCGGCGTTGGTGGGTGTGGTGGCAGGGGCTGGTGGTGGTGGAATACGTGATGGTGTGGTGCGGTGATGTGCGCTATGTGGTGTGGGTGGTTCGCGGGGCCTGGTTGTGCTGGGGCGTGGTGGGGATGTAGCTGGTGGGGGTCGCTGTAGCATGGGGGCATTAGGGGGTAGGGGTCGGGAGGGACGGGGGCGTGGTGGTGGTGTTGGTGGTGCCATGTCCCCTGGCTCTGCGCGTATGGTGGTCCTGGCATGGTGTGGACGTGTGTGGGCGGTGGTGGCTGACTGGGCTGCAGGGTTTGGGTGCTGCGGTACGGTGGTGGTGGTGGGCGCTGGCGGTGGCGGTGTTGTTGGTGTGCCCCGGGGGTCTGGGCGTGGGGTGGTGCGGTGTGGCTGGACCCGGGCCTTGGTCGGGGCGTCGCGCCCTGCTGGCGGGCGCGTTGGCGGGCCCCCTGACCTGTCTTGGTCTTCTTGGCCTGGTGGGTGTCGGGGGCGGGTGAACCCCCCTGTCCCCGTGGGGGCGACGGGGAGCGGGCGTGCCAGCGGTGTGCCTCTTGGAGGCTCGTCTTGAGGCCTCTGACGTAGGTTCTCTGGTCCGCGAGGCCCATCCGCGTGGCGGTGGCCTCGTCGGGGGCGGCCAGGTGGGCGTCCCGAAAAGACGCCCAGCCCTCCGGGGGCTTCTGTTGTGCGGGGTGGGGGTGGTGCGCCGGGTAGAGGAGTGCGCTCAGTGGGTAAGGTGTTCCCTTCCGTCGGCCAAGGGCGTGTTTGAACCGGCGGCAAGTGATTCGGAGGTAGGCTGCTATCTCCTCTGGTGCCGTGTCGGCCCACGCTCCCGGCGTCAGGGCTGCTGCTTGGGGGGCCGGGAGTTGTGGGTCTGGGAGGTGTAGGTCTCGGTGGTGGCGGTATAGGGCGAGGAGGATGTGGCGGGCCGCCACGTTCAAGCCGCCTCCGCTGTGGCGTAGGGGTGTGCTGTGGGGGGGCAGGGGTGTGCTGCCCGTGGCCACGGCTATGGTCCATGCGTGGTCCGCCGCGTCCGCCACGTAGTACCCTCCCAGGTGGTCCCAGAGGGTGTCGGTGAGGAACCCGAAGAAGCTGGGGTGGCTGGCGGGGGGGGGGTGCGGCTGGGGCCGTGGGCCGCTCGCGGTGGCGGGGGTTGAGGTCCCCGGAGTGGGGGCACTGGGTGAGGCGGTGCGCGGCTCCCAGGCAGACCCAGTGGTCTGGGTTGCAGGGCAGGGCTGTCTGTGGTAGCCACTGGCGAACGCAGAGGGGACATGCGGTGGCTGGTGGTTGGTGGTACCTGTGGACGGACGGCGGCGTGGGGGGATGGGGACTGGTGGCGCGCGCATGCTGGTGGGAGTGTGTGCGGTGCCTGTGGTGTCCGTGTGTGCTGTGCCAGTGCTGTGCTCGGTGGACGGTGTGTAGAAGTGGTGGGGGTTCCGTGTTGGTATGTCACGGGGTAGGTTCTCATGGTTGGTAGAACAGGAGTTTGAGGAGGTGGGCTTGGTCTGTTGGGGGCAGGGTTGCCGCGTGCTGCAGGTATTTGTGGGTGCGGTATGTGAGCTGCTCCGCCGTCTTGGCAACGGCCGTCCGCTGCATGTGCGCCGCCGTGGCCTGGGGGTCCTCCGCGTGGGTGCGTAGCAAGGTGTAGACGGCAGTGGGGACGAGTCCCCTGCGGACTGCCTCGAGCACCTCCGTCTGCTTGAGGACGGTGGTGAGTTGCTGGGTCGCCGGGGACTGCGCCAGCCATCCGGCGTGCTGTGCGATGGTGTGGGTTGGGTTCCAGTCTGTGAGGGTGTCCAGTCCTCTGTACAGGGGGCACGCCTTGAAGTGGTCCCATGTTTCTTCTTCCGCGTGGCTGCAGATGCATTTGGTGTGTCCTGCGGGGACGTGGATCGAGCGGCGCGTATACCTTCGGTGGTATCGGGTGAGGAGGGGAAGTTGTTCGAGGGCGAGTTGGAGTCGGGGCTTTTGTAGGTGTGCTGGGAGGCTATCCGGGCGCAGGGCGGAGTAGTAGAGGGGGCTGTGGACGGAGTCTTCGAGGCGTCGGAGGAGTTCGGTGTTCGCTGGGTGGCGCAGTGTGGTGGCCAGTTGCTGGATGGGTGTGGGGTAGTGGTACTGCTTGTCTCGATCCGTGTACGGCGTGTCCTCGGGCATCCATTGGGGGGGCTGTGTGGCCGGGGGTATCGGGGGCAGGTGCCGCAGGTGGCTGTGGTGTGGGGTGTCCAGTCGCACGCGCTCGAGCCCTGGGGTGTGGTTGGTGTTCTGGTGTTTGGCCTGCGTGTCTGCGCGTCCATTGCCGTATGCATAGCGGTGTGACTCCTGCTTGACGATGTGTAGGGCATCCTGAGGGTGCATGCCCTTGAAGGCCATCCATAGTCCCAACGCTTGTGTGGTGAGGCCGGACTCGAGTGCTTTGTGGAGCGGCAGGTCCGCAAGGCGCCTGGTGAGGTGGATGTCGACCGTGGCGTCCACGACTACCCAGATGTTGCGGAGCCGGATCGTCGTGGGTGGCGGTGTGGCGGTGACGGCGTCTGCCATGGTGCGCAGTTCGCCGTGGGAGGACGCCTCAAAGATGGTGGCCCCGGTGTGGTGTTCCACGTGGAGGCCGTCCGCGTGCCGGGTGATGCGCACGGAGGCGCAACCGACCGTGGGGGTGCGTTGCTGGGTGCCGGATGCGTCAGTGAAGTAGATGATGTCGGTGTCGCTGGGTATGGGTAGGCGGGCGATTGCTGTGGGGTGATAGACGTAGATGGGGTTCCCCTGGGCGGTTCTGGCGGTGATTTGCGTGGGTTGCAGTAGTGGCGCTGCATAGACGCCTATCTCCTGGGTGATGATGGCCTGGGCTCGTGGGGTGAGGCGGAGGAGGCCCCTGTCTGGGCGTCCCTGGGTGATATACGCGTACATCAGGTGGAAGAGGTATCCCGTATTGGGGTGGAACTTCTGGCACGTGATGGTCTGTCGCCGCTCCTTGTCGTCTTTGTCGCCGCGGAGGGTGGGGCATTTGTGCAGTAGGGGGCGCATGGGTGCCTCCTGAGGTCCTGCGCGGTGTGGGTCGCAGCGGTCGTACTCCATGGCTACGCTGTCCGGGTCTGCCCGCTCGTTGGTGAACGTCCATGTCGCCGTGGGTGTTCGGGTCCAGGCTACGTGCGCCGGGTGGTCTGGGGGTACCGTGTGAAACCAGGAGGTGAGCCATGCCTGCTGGTCGGCGGTGGCGGCGGCGGTGGGGGTGCGGTAGTGGGTGGAGATGAGGTGCAGCAGGGGCCACGGAGTGTCGAGGGCTGCCGGGCCGCAGTGCCAGCACGTGCGTGGTATGCCCTGGTCACTGTGTCTGACTGGTGGTACATCGGTCTCCGGTGCATTGTGTTTGGGGATGGACCAGGGGGCATGGTGTCGCTGGACAGTGCGGGTAGCATGTTTGTGGCCGTTTGGTGCTGGTAGCAGGATGGTGGGTGGTGTCCAGCCTTCGGCTGACGGGGTGGGCTCCCCCTGCGTCGTGCCGCCGTCGTTGGGGGTCTCGTGCTCGCTCGGGCGGGGCCGGGGGTGCTGGCGCTGGAAGGCTGTGTACGCCGTGTCGATGTCCTTGGGCCCCGGCATGTCGCGCCCTGCCTTCGTAGCACATGCGCGGAGGTACGCTTGGAAGACGTGGCGTGCTGGCCATTGCGGGTCGGAAAGGAACGGGGCGTGGTGGGCGTCGCATTGGGCCATGATCTTCATCTGTGTTGGGGTGATATACACTATGGTGATAGTGGCCCCTACGAGGCGCAGGGTGTCCACCTCGCCTGCCGGGCGTCGGTGGATGTCGGTGTGTGTGGCCACGAGTGGCCCCTGTTGATCGCAGTGGTGGTTTGTCAGGATGGCGTGTGTGTGGTGCGGTAGGAGGAGTTGTAGCTGGGCCCAGATGCCAGTGCCCACGGGGGTGGAGACGCCGTGTTGCGCCAGTATCCACCGGGGGCAGGTGTTGCCGGCCGTTTGCGCTTCTTTTATGCGTATGGCTGCCGCCTCGCGAACTTCTGGTTGGTGGTTGTGTGTTACCCTGTGTAGGAGGTGTGCTGCGTGTTTGGCATAGGCCATGTCGACCAGGGCGCCCGTATTGTCTCCGTAGTAGCGCCAGTGGGCCATCATGGCCTCCTTGGGGAAAGACGTGGGCCAGCCTCCGTGTTGCGCCCATGCCTTCGTCACTTGCTGTCGAGCGTGGCGTAGTGCGTCTTGGGGGCGCGCAAGGTGCAGGGCTGGGTACCCGATGGCCGCGTTGAGCACTGCTTCCATGAAGTACGCCAGGCCCTGCGTAGACAGGAGGCCCCCCCTGGCGATTTGGGGTAGCCGGGCGAGGCGCTCTTCTAGCTTGCTTGGGAGTGTGATGTGGTGGTGCTGCGTGGCCTCTGTGACTCCCAGGTGGACTGTGGTGTCTTCCAGGTGTAGGGGTTCGCCTTTCCGGATGTGGGGGGTGGGGGTCTTGGCGTCGGCCAGCCCGACCGATTTGCGGGGGTGCACTAGGAGCTGGTGGGCGTCCAGGTAGGTTGTGGTGAGTTGGAGAATGGCGGACGCTTGTTCGGTGGTCGTTGGTAGCCCTGCGTTCTCAGGGTCGCGGTGGCGGGTGGCCGTAGTTAGGAGGTTGTCATCTGCGAAGTTGATGAGGGGGGACCGTAGCGGATATGGGGCGTTCCCCGGGTATACCCGTGCTAGCTCGAATGCCAGTGGCAGGGTGACGAGGAGGTAGAGGAAGGGGCCTTCGGCGCCTCCCTGGGGGACCCCGCTGTCTGTGCCGGTCCAGGGGGTGAGGCCTGCGGCTGTAATGACGGCGTAGAGTCGGGTCTGGATGTACCCGGTCATGAAGGATAGGAATGGGAGGGCCATGGCATCCCATACCTCCGTGAGGAGCCAGTGTGGGGCGTGGGGGAACGCGCCTTGGACATCGAGGGAGGCGATGATCATCTTGTAGGGGTTCATGTCCAGTGCGGTGTCCTGGAGGAAGATGGCCTCGTGGGGGGACCTGCCGGCCATGGCTCCCCACATGCTGGCGGGCACGTGGGCGAAGACCGCTGGCGCGATGCGGCCTAGGATGAGCGTGCACACCAGCTTGATCTCGGTGGTGGCGCAGACTATGGGCCGCCAGTTCCCCGGCTGCGCCCAGTCCCCCTTTTTAATAGAGGGGGTGGACCAGGTTGGCCCACTCAGGGGGGATGGGCGTGGCGCCCGTGACAATGTCCCACAGGCGGGCTGCCAGGCGGCGTTTGATGGGCAGGGTGAGACGTTGGTACGCTTCGGCCGGCAAACCGTCGACGCCGGGCGCAACCCCCTTCTTCAGGCGGTCTAGGGCGCGTTGCAGTTCTGAGATGCTGAAGGGGTCGTGTTCGATGGCGCGCCGCTGTTCCCGGTTGAAGACCCTGGGCACATGCTCGCGGATGGTGTTTCTGGTGTGGGGGTCGAGCTCGGGGAGGGCGTCCCCGTGTTGTGCCTGGAAGCTGTCCAGGACTGCCTGGAGGACGGCGTCGGGGTCATTGGTGAGGCCTCCTTCGGGGGTGCGTTCCGCGTGGATGGTACGGCGCTCTGTGTCCTCCAGGATGCGGCTGACGTACCGTAGGGACTTGTACGGCGTGTCGTTTCTGCCGTATCTTTCGCGTTCTTGGGCTGCGGCCGCTATGCGGTGGGCGTGCCATTCCTGGAGTTGGTGGCGGCGGGTGGTGAGGAGCGCACGGAGGTGGGCGTCCCGGTCTCGTGCCTCCGGTGTGCTGGGGCGTAGCAGGGTGGCGAGTTCCCCTTTCGTGGTCCAGATGTCATGGACGAGTTGCTGGAGGGTGAGGTCTGGTGGTGCTCCCGTGTGGTTGGTGTCACGCTCCATGCCGCATGCTTGTGCCGCCCGGCGCATGGCGGTGGTGAGTGTCGGTGCACCCGGGCGGCGCAGGATGGCGTGTAGGGCCCTGTTATACCTGTGCCAGGCGCCGTGGTCGTCCTCGGCCGGGAACTGCAGTGTGGGTGGGAGGGTGTCGTCTGGCAGGGTGGCCGCGGGTGGGGGTAGGTTGGGGATGATGAGGTCGATGTAGAGGGGCCGGTGGCCCGTGCCTGTGGGCGGGAGGTCCCCGTAGGCTGCTTCGTGGACACGCACCGTGGTTGGGTCCCCGTAGCACGTGTCGATGCGGGATGGGTGGGTGCCGGCTTGGTGGGGGTAATGGGAGGGTGTGCCGGTGAGTCCTGCCGTGAGGTCGGTGAGGCCCAGTTGGTGCATGGCGTCCCGGACAGCTGTGTCGGTGGCTGTGGGTGGGCTGGTGCGTTTGTCGTCGGTGGGGGCGGCGTTTAGGTCGCCTATGATGATGGTGGGTGCCAGGAGGGAGAGTTGGCGGTACGCCAGGCTCAGGGTGTCCAGGAAGTCCTTGGTCTCCTCCCCGAATGGGACGTGCGTGAGTAGCACGTTTAGCTGCCATCTGGGCCCCACGCACTCGTACGCCCCGAGGCGACCATCCACTCCGAGGTCGGGGTGGGCATGTACCGTGACCGACGTCTTGTGGTAGAGGGGTACCCCTCGTTCCCAGTGGGCCTGATATTTGTTCCCCTCCGGGTCCAGGATCGGTGCTGGTTCGGGTTGGTCCGCTCTGCGGAGGGCTTGCTCCAGGAACTTCAGGAGGTCTGCGCCTTGGGGGTGCGGCCCGGGCATGGCTTGCAGTGTGGCGGCCTTGGTGGGGTCCAGGTGACCGCGGGCTCGTTGAGGATGTTGATGCGGGCGTGGGCTTCCGCAGGCGCCGGTTTCTGAGGACCGGTAGTTGGGGGGCCGGGCCGTGTCCGGCCCTGGCCCCGTCAGGCGTCGAGGAGGTGCGGGTGCAGTATTGGGGAGTTGTTTGGTGATGCGTGCCGTCGCGTCCCCTGTTTTGGGCGCGGTGTCGTGGGGCACGAGGATGTGGACTGCCCACGCATCGTGGGCGGGGAGGTCGAGGTCCGGTAGGGTGGGATGAATGGGGCGTCCCCGGAAGTGTGTGAAAGCTGGGTTGTGGCGTGCCGCCGTTTCCTTGATGATGGACGGTGCCCACTTGGGTGGCGCCCCAACTTGCTGGGCCATGGCGGCGACGGCGCGGGCGATCGCCGTGAGGTCTGGGCCGATGCCAGGCTGGTCTGCCGGTGGCTGCAGGCCCCCTTCTGGTGCGGGGTCGTGCCACCATAGGGTGTAGCCCTTTTGTGTGTTATCGTGGGGGCTGTGCACGAGGCCCTGGTGGTTGGAGATGGCGGTCTTGAGGGCTTCCGCTTCCTCGGAGGGTGCGCGTGTAGGCCCAGACTCCGGTGGGGGGGGCCGCCCCGGTGTGGGATTCGGCCGTGGTGGGGGCCGGCTCGAGGGTGTGACTGGTGAGGGAGGGTCTGTGCAGCCCTTCGTGCAGGGAGGCGCACACGTGTGCCCACCTGTCCGCCCATCCCTGTTGGGCGCTTCCTGCGTCTGCTCCTGTGGGCAGTCCCACGATGACCACGTGCCAGGGGTGTGACCCCGGTACTACTGTGGGGGGTGTGGTGTGCTCGTGAGCGTGTAGCCACACTGCGGTGTCTGCGTTCGCCGTCACGTAGTCCTCTCCCTCCGCTGTGTGGACGTTTTTGACGGCAGCCTCTCCCTCCAGGGTGAGGAGGAGGTGTGTGCCGGGGGGCTGCGCGTGCGTCTCCGCGTCCCGGAGCCACAGGTACGTGAGCGCCACGGTGCCGGGGAGGATTTCCCCCCACATGAAGGTGCCTTGGGGTGATGCCCACTGCAGGGGCAGTGTGCGGCGTCCCCGCGAGTCGTTGGTGGCATGGTAGTCGTGGGGGAGGTGACGTTTGGTGAGCCGGTGCGGCATGCGTTCGGTGGTGGCTGTGGGGGGGTCCCAATTACATTCCTCCGGGGGGGGTGCGTCTGCGTCGTCCTCCTGGGGCTGGGCCAGCGGCAGCGCCTGTGCATTGGGTGCGGCGTCGGGTAACCCGCTGTGCGTGAGGATGTAGAAGCCCTCGGGGGTGAGTTGGAGGACGATGTCCCACTTCGCCGTTTGCTCTGGGGACCACTGGTGGGGCCCGTCCTGCGGTCGGTGGAGGGTGACCTGGTGGCCCCATCTCCAGCTGTAGTAGGCGAGGAGGCTGAGGACGGTGTCTTGCTCCGGGTCCTCCACGCTTTCTTCACGTATGCCGTCATGTCGGTGACGTCGACGGCGTACTCGTCCTCCCATTCTTTTGTGGGGGTGCCTGGAGGGGGGGGGGCGGTGGTGTACCCGTGGAGTCCCGGCCCCGTGACGTCGCGCAGGTCGTGCTCGAGGGACGCCCGGTACTCGGCGGGCCCGTTGCTGGCTTCGTGGGTGGGCTGGTGGCGCCGCAGGGCGTTTGACAGGTGCGTCCAGGGCGCCCGCTCGCGGGGGGGGGGGCGCGGGGGGGCATTATGCGGGCTGGGGTCCGCGGGGCCGCTTGCTGCGGGCTTGAGCTCCGGCGGGGTGAGGTCCGTATGATGCTCCGTGTCCTCTGTGTGTTGGAGTTCTAGGTCTAGCAGGCTGTCGATGTCCAGGGCCATGGGGTCATCGTGCGTGTTCACGTGTTGGGGTGCTGCTTCATGGCACGGCGGGCGTGTGATGTTGGTGTTCGGGGCACGTGCGGCGGCCGGTGCGGGGTCGTGCGCCGGGGGAGGCGCGCCGTTTGGCGTGGTTGTGGTGTGTGGCTGCACGCTGGTGGCTGTCCTGGCCGGCGGTGTTGCCCCTGTGTGCGGTTCGGGTTGTGGCCGGTGGTGGGTGTTGACCTGGCGCGTGGTGTGCGGGGATTCCAGGGGTGGTGCCGGTGGGGTGGGGTGCGGAGTCGGCGGGGCGCCGCTTCGTTCCTGTGTTGGTGGGCTGTGGTGTCCCGTGCCCCCGGCTGGGGGAGGGGGGTGCGGTGCGGTATGGTGGTGTTGTGCTGTGTGGTGGCCTTTCCTGTTTGGGGGGGGGGGGCACCGTGTCCAGGTCTGGTGGGGTGGGTTGTCGCCCGTGGTTTGTCCTCTGGCGGTGTGGGGCAGCCCCGCGTGGTCTCTTGATCGTCCTCCTGGCGTGTTTCAGTACGTGGGCCGTGCGGGGTCGGTGTGGCGTGGGGCCTGGGGTCCCCTGGGGCGGGGTGTGCGGGACTGGAGTGTCGCAACCAGGGGGGTGTGGTCGTGTGGTGCTTGGGGGTGTCGGCCCACCGTTGAGTGGGCTCAGTGGTGCGGGGTATTGCGTTCGCGGGGTCCGCGGGTCGGTGGGTCGCGGCTTCTTGGGCGTGTTGTGGCCCCGGTGCGGTGCCCGTGGGTGGTGAGTGGCGGTGTTTGGCTGGGGTGTATCGTTTCCACGGTGGGGGGGGGGCTATTCGCTCGGGTGTGGGGTGGGCCGGTGGTAGGTTGCCGGCGGGTAGCGGGTGTTGGGGCCTCTCTGTGGGTGGGTATTCCGCGGTGTCCCCTTGGTGCGTCCGGTGGTGGTCTCTGGTCGGCTGGCTGAAGGGGGTTTTTGGGGTGTACCGCATCCATGGGGGCACCATTGTGTGTTGGGGTGCCGCAGCGGTGGGTGCGGCGGGTTGTGGGGGTGGGGCTTGTGTCGGTGTCGACCGTGTGGTTGGCGGCGGTGTGTCGTGTGTCGTCCTCAGCGGCTCCTCATGGTGGTCTGTTGTGGTGGTGCCTGGGGGGTGGTCTTGGGCTTTGCGGTTCCTGGGAGGGTGCGGGATATGCGGGGTCGGGTCGGCTGGGGGAGGGGGGCGCGTGTGTGGGCTTGCGTGTTTGTCTTCTGCTCCCCCCGTGGCCCCTTCCTCTGCCTGTCCCTTACTCCTCTCTTTTCGTTGGCTTGTTTGGCTTTGTTTTTTTTTTTTTCTTTTTTTTCGGGGGGGCCGGCTGGGGTGCTGTGCGTGGGTATGGGTGTGTGCTGGTGTCGGCGCCGGTGTGGGCGTGGGTGTGGTGGGGGACGGGGGTCGGGTGGCTGTTGTGCTCTGGGTTCCCTGTGTGTGCGCCGGCCCCCAGGCTTCCGGTTCCCAGGGCGCCGGTCCGGGGGGGGGCTGACGGCGGGTGGTTGGCGGCAGTGGTGGCGTGGCGCTTGCGTGGGTGGCTGCGGCTCCTGGTTAGTGTCTGGGTGGCGTGGCCGGGCGTGGGCGTGCGTGTGGGTGTGTTCATGGCGTGGGCTGACGGGGTGGCGGGCAGTGCGGGCGTGGTTGGTTTGTGTGGGTGTCGGGTATGTGTGCGCCGAAGGCGCAGTGGGTTGGGCTGGGGCACCGTGGGCGATGCAATGGGTGGAGGAGATGCTGGTGACGTCTACGGGGGGGTGCTGTAGGCGTCGAAACGGTTTTGTGTTGTTGACGTGGGTGCTTCGGGTGACGCGCCGGGCCGCGACGGGGTTGGTGACGCTGATGGTGTCATAGGTGACGGGGCGGGCGCTGGGGGGGCCTGCGGCTCCGGTGGTCGCTGTAAGTGGTGCAGTGGGTGGTGGCGCGACTGGTGATGCCGGCGGTGAGGGTGCTGCCGGTGACGTCGATGGTGAGGGCGCTGCGGGTGATGTCATGGGTGGTGGCGATGTTGATGTGGGTGTTGCAGGTGGTGTGCCGGCTTGTGGCGCCGCTGGTACTGTTCCTACGTAGGGTGTTGCCGGGGGTGCTGTGGGCGGTGGTGTCGTCGATGGTGCCGATGGCGAGGGTGACGCAGGCGATGCACTGGGTGACGGTGAGGCCGGTGTGTGCCGTAGGTGACGCGTTGGGAACGGGTGGTGGGGGGCCGGAGGGGGGTTTGCCGTTGGTGCAACGGGCGATGGTGGCGTTGGTGCCGCAGGTCGTGGCTTGGGTGATGGTGCTGTTGGTGATGCCGACGGGTTGGTTTGTCTGCCTGTCTGCCCGCGGAGTCGGTGCCGGCGTTGGGCGGTTGCCCGTGCGCGTGGTGGTCGGTGCGCCGGGCGTTTGGTGGGCGTGGTTGGGTGCGGGTGTGCGTGTTGGTGTGTACGTGGCGCGGGTTGCGGGGGGTCTGTGGGCGTCAGGTGCGCTGTTGCCGTGCGTGTTGTGGTTTGTGTTGTCTGGTGGAACGTGGCCGGCGTGTGCGTTGCGTGGGTGTTGTGGGGTCTGGTCGGCGTGGGTGGTGTCGGTGTGGGTGTTTGGGGTTGGGTACTGGTTGTGGGCGTGTCGTTCGCGCGGTGCGGTCGGGCGTGATGGTGGTGCCGCTGGCGACGTCGATGGTGACGGTGCTGCAGGTGGTGAGGGTGGGACGGCGGTGTTGGCGGTTTCCGGTGTGGGCGGTGTGTAGTGTGGGGGTGTGGCAGGTGTGGTGCGGGGCGGATGGTGGTGTGCTTGGCGACGGCATCGTGAGTGCTGCCGGGGGGGAGGGTGTTGTTGGTGGTGTTGTGGGCGGCCGGTGGCGGGTGGTGGTGGTGGTTCTGACTGGACTGCTTGGTGGTTGTGGCGTCGGCGGGCAGCCCTGATGATGGGCCCTGGGTGTGTGGTGGCGGGTGGGCGTGCATGGTGGTGGCGATGGTGTGTCATTGCGGGTGGTGTTGGGTGTGGTACCGTTGGGCGTGTGGTTTGCGATAACTGAGCACTCACCCCTCCGGGTGGCGCGGGCCCGGTGGTCCGGTAGCCCGTCCGGCAGGTGGCGCCGGGTGCTCACACGTCCCTCCGGACGGCGGCTGTTCCGCAGCCGGCAGGGGCTGGGTTCGCTGCCGGGCGCACACACGTCCCTCCGGACGGCGGCTGTTTCGTAGCCGGCAGGGGCTGGGTTCACTGCCGGGCGCACACACGTCCGTCCGGACGGCGGCTGTTTCGTAGCCGGCAGGGGGTGGGTTCACCGCCGGGCGCACACACGTCCATCCGGACGGCGGCTGTTTCGTAGCCGGCAGGGGTTGGGTTCACTGCCGGGCGCACACACGTCCATCCGGACGGCGGCTGGTTCTTAGCCGGCAGGGGCTGGGTTCACTGCCGGGCGCACACACGTCCATCCGGACGGCGGCTGTCGCGCTGTGGGGACTGCGGGGCTTGGACTTGTACTTGGCGGCTCGTTCGTCGTCGGGTGTGGGTGTTTGCCGTGGTGGTGTCGTGTTTTGTGCCGTGGTGCGTGCTGGCGTGCGGTGCTGCGCGTGTGCCCTGCTTGGCCTGTGTGTGGCGCGCTCCTTGCCCGGGCGTGCTGTTGCGCAGGCGCGGGGACACACCCTCTCTCTGGCGGGCCCGTTTGGCTCCATGGCGGGCCCTGTTGGCGCCCGGCTGTGGCCCGGCGCGCGGCAGCGGGGTGTGTGCACGCTGGGGGGGGGGGGGTTCGGACCCCTCCTCTCGCTTTCCCCGCCTTGTCCCTCTGTCCCTCTTCGCCGGCCTGCCGTGCCTGCCCACCCTCTTCGTACCCGCTGGGTTGGCCTTGGCCGGACGGTTGGTCTTGGTGGTCTAACGTGGTGTTTCTTTCCTGCAGGGCGGCGTGGGCTGGGTTCGTTTTGGGGGCGGGTTGCTCGTGTGCTGTGCCGCGCCGCTTGGCTCCTGTTCATCGGTGTGCACGTTCTGTGTGTGGTGGTGCGTGTACGGTGTCCTGGGCCTCCCGGCTCTTGTTCACCGGTGTGCACGCTCTGTGTGTGGTGCTGTGTGTACGGTGTCCTGGGCCTCCCGGCTTCTGTGCACCGGTGTGCACGCTCTGTGCGTGGTGTTGCGCGTACGGTGTCCTGGGCCTCCCGGCTCCTGTCCACCGGTGCGCACGCCCTGCGTGTGGTGCTGTGTGTACGGTATCCTGGGCCTCCCGGCTCCTGTTCACCGGTGTGCACGCCCTGCGTGTGGTGTTGCGCGTACGGCGTCCTGGGCCTCCCGGCTCCTGTTCACCGGTGTGCACGTTCTGTGTGTGGTGTTGCGTGTACGGTGTCCTGGGCCTCCCGGCCCCTGTTCACCGGTGTGCACATTCTGTGTGTGGTGTTGCGTGTACGGTGTCCTGAGCCTCCCGGCTCCTGTTCACCGGTGTGCACGCCCTGCGTGTGGTGTTGCGTGTACGGCGTCCTGGGCCTCCCGGCTCCTGTTCACCGGTGTGCACGTTCTGTGTGTGGTGTTGCGTGTACGGTGTCCTGGGCCTCCCGGCTCCTGTTCACCGGTGTGCACGTTCTGTGTGTGGTGTTGCGCGTACGGTGTCCTGGGCTTCGTGGCTCCTGTTCACCGGTGCGCATGCCCTGTGCGTGGTGTTGTGTGTACGGTGTCCTGGGCCTCCCGGCTCCTGTTCACCGGTGTGCACGCTCTGCGTGTGGTGTTGTGTGTACGGTGTCCTGGGCCTCCTGGCTCCTGTTCACCGGTGTGCACGCTCTGTGCGTGGTGTTGCGTGTACGGCGTCCTGGGCCTCCCGGCTCCTGTTCACCGGTGTGCACGCTCTGTGTGTGGTGTTGCGTGTACGGCGTCCTGGGCGTCCCGGCTCCTGTTCACCGGTGTGCACGCTCTGTGTGTGGTGTTGCGTGTACGGTGTCCTGGGCCTCCCGGCTCCTGTTCACCGGTGTGCACGCTCTGCCTGTGGTGCTGTGTGTACGGTGTCCTGGGCCTCCCGGCTCCTGTTCACCGGTGTGCACGCCCTGCGTGTGGTGTTGCGTGTACGGTGTCCTGGGCCTCCCGGCTCCTGTTCACCGGTGTGCACGCTCTGCGTGTGGTGTTGTGTGTACGGTGTCCTGGGCCTCCTGGCTCCTGTTCACCGGTGTGTACGCTCTGTGTGTGGTGTCGCGCGTACGGCGTCCTGGGCCTCCCGGCTCCTGTTCACCGGTGTGCACGCTCTGTGTGTGGTGTTGCGTGTACGGTGTCCTGGGCCTCCCGGCTCCTGCTCACCGGTGTGCACGCTCTATGTGCGTGTACGGCGTCCTGGGCCTCCCGGCTCCTGTTCACCGGTGTGCACGCTTTGTGTGTGGTGGTGCGTGTACGGCGTCCTGGGCCTCCCGGCTCCCGTTCACCGGTGTGCACGCTCTGTGTGTGGTGGTGCGTGTGTGGTGTCCTGGGCCTTTTGGCTCGTGTTCACCGGTGTGCACGCTCTGTGTGTGGTGTTGTGTGTACGGTGTCCTGGGCCTCCCGGCTCCTGTTCATCGGTGTGCACGCTCTGCGCGTGGTGTTGCGTGTGCCGTTTGGCCCTTTTGCGCTCGTGTGGTGCGTGTTGTGTTGTGCGTGTGGTGTCCTGGGACACTTGGTTCGTG
The DNA here is from genome assembly GCA_964036045.1 of Eutreptiella sp. 'Long Island Sound 2002'. Classification (NCBI taxonomy): domain Eukaryota; phylum Euglenozoa; class Euglenophyceae; order Eutreptiales; family Eutreptiaceae; genus Eutreptiella; species Eutreptiella sp. 'Long Island Sound 2002'. The sequence goes on along the minus strand of OZ038378.1, from coordinate 25,813,664 downwards.
TTCTCCGCTGTCGCGGTGTGTTGCGGTGTGTGTGGTGTCCGGTGTGCGGTGTTGCGTGTGCGGTGTCCTCGGCCTCCCGGCCCCTGTTCACCGGTGCGCGTGCTCGGTGTGTTGCGTGGTGTGTGCGGTGTGGGTGTGGGTGCGTGCTCGCGTGTGCCATACCGCGGCCGCGTCGTTGCGGACTCTTTGTTTTTGTGGATACATTTTTCTTTACACATTGCTTCCTATGGCGTCTGACTTATTCTTCCCGTCTTGGACTCTTTGATTTTGGCGACGCCCAAGAGTAAGCGTGTCTTAATGCATGCATGGCGGTGTATGCTATTTACGCGTTGGTTTGTGGACTCTTTGCATTTTGCGACGCCCAAGAGTAGGCATGTTTGTTTAATGCATTCATGCTATGCTACTTATTCTTCATGTCTTGGACTCTTTGTTTTTTGCGACGCCCAAGAGTAAGTGTGTCTTAATGCTTGCATGGCGGCATATGCTACTTAACCGTTGGCTTGCGGACTCTTTGTATTTTGCGACGCCCAAGAGTAGGCGTGTTTGTTTAATGCATTCATGCTATGCCACTTATTCCTTATGTCTTGGACTCTTCGTTTTTTGCGACGCCAAAGAGTAAGCGTGTCTTAATGGGCTCAAAGATGGGTGGGGAGGTACATGGAGAAGGACAAAGGAAGAGGAAGCGTGCAAGTCAGAGGGTGTGGCGTGTTAGTTATCCATTTCTTCGGTGTTTACGCGCCGCTCGTGAAGCGTTTTTCCTTACCTATACGGCGTGTTAGGGGGCGGGAGGCACGGTTTGTGGACTCTTTGTTTTTTGCGACGCCCAAGATGGCGGCATATGCCACTCACTCTTTGGTTGGTGTTGGGGCGCGCACAAGTCCCCTACTCCTATTGCATGCACTTTGCTAAGTGTTTTGGGGCACGCCACGTTCCGCTTTCCCGTCTTGGCGGCTCTTTTGTGCTACAAAAAAAGGGGGGTTGATGTGTAAGAGCGGTTGTCATGGTTGCCCCGCATTGCACCGCAGGACAGGACCGTTAGCCCCCCATGACAACCACTCCCTGGCCGAAGGCCATCGTTTTGGCCCTACTCTCGCCTCTAATCTTCTTCTTTGTTGTTTGAGCGCGCACAAGTCCCTAGTGCCTAGGGCACGCACTTTGCTAGGTGTTTTGGGGCAAGCAACGCTCAACTTCGTCGCCGTCGCGACTCTGTTGTTCTGCTTTTTCTGTGAGTGTCCTAAATTTTGCGACCTCGCCAAACAGCGTCGTAAAATGTTTTTTGGGGTTTCTGAGGTCGGAAAAATCGATTTTGCGCTTTATTTTTGCTGGTTGTGCGTCTTTTTCGTGATTTTTTATATTCTTCTGCTGCGATCGCGCGACGTCGGACGTTTGCATAATTTGGGTTTCGACGTGGGGTATGGCTGGTGGAAACCAGCTGCGTCTAAGATGCAGCCCCTACAGGACATGCAGATTCGCGATGACCCTAAGAAGGGTCTACACGACGTGAGGAGTTTTGTGGGTGCCTGTAATTTCTATCGGCGTCACATCCACAATTTTACCTACTCCTCTGCCCCCCTCACTGACCTAGTCAAGAAAACTACTCCCTGGAGGTGGACCGCCAGAGAGGAGGAATGTTTCCAGGAGTTGAAGAAGGAAATTGCCTTCTCCAACTGCCTGGGAGTGCCCCGCCCTAAGGGCGAGATAGTCCTGATCACTGATGCCAGTATTGTAGGGGCGGGTGGAGCGATCTACCAATTGCAGGAGCTTAACCCAGCTGAACTAACCCACTGCCATTATCGTACTAGAGGACTGAACCGTGATGGCTCGTTGAAACATGACTATCCCACCAGTGAGTGGCGGCTGGTGCCACTGGGACACTGGAATTGGAAATGGAACCAAGCGCGTTCCAATTACAGCACCTATGACCAGGAACTCCTGGCCGGTATGTTGGTGCTTTTGTCACAATCCCGACTCCTGGGATCCAACCCTATTGTCTGGCTATGTGACCAGGAACCTGTGAAGTCTTTTCAGAAGGGCCCACCACCAGAGAAAGCAAAACTAAAGCGGTGGTGGACTTACCTGAGCCAGTTCAGGCTGACAGTTCATCATATCCCCGGTATAAAAAATGTACTGTCTGACTATATATCGCGCAATAACTTGGATGCGCTTATAGGTGAGAGCTCTGAGGCGCTTGTGAAAGAGGCTTTCCAGCGTATGGATGTCCAGCTTGACCTGTCCATGCGCACTGCTGGAATCCTGGAGGGTTGGAGTCTAACCGATTATCAGTCAGAGTATAAAGAAATTCGGCAAACCCTCAGCACTGGTCTCGAACCCCCTGTCATTGACGGGCACCAGTGGTATAAAAACAATCAGTACCTCTTCTACGAGGACCGAATCGTTGTGCCTGAGGCACGGCTGGATGGGTGCCTACAGTGGTCCCATCTCAGTTCTGGTCACACTGGCGCTAAACGCTCAGCGGACTTCTTCCGTGAGTGTTTCTACTCTAGTCTAACCCTGACTGAACTGAGGTCTCGTATGCAGACCATTGTGGATGCTTGTGGCTGTCATGCCAGCAGACAGAGCAACAGTAGGGATAGGGGCCTGATTTCCAGCTTACCCATACCCTATTGTGCTAACTCTCTTCTTTATTTGGATTCCATCCACGGCCTACCACGCTTCGGCGGCTATGATAGTTGCCTAGTGGTCACCTGTGGCCTATCTCGACTCACCCGTGTGTTCCCTTGCAATAAGAAAATCGCAGGTGAGCAGACTGTGAAAATGTTGCTCGAACAATGGTTCGAACCCTATGGGGCTCCTAAACAGGTGCACTCTGATGAAGATGTACGCATCTGCAGTGGCGCTGGGTGGTACAAACGAGTGCTAAATGCCCTCAACGTAGAGGTAACCACAGGTGTGCCCTATACCCACACGTCTAACCCTCTCTGTGAGAGGTGGTAGGCACCCCCCCCCCCGGGGACGCCCTTCCGCCACCCCAACAACGAGCAACGCACCAACGCACCAACGCACCAGCCACGGGACATCCGCATCCCACCCCCTGCTCTTAGGCACAGCGACACAACAATGGCAGAACCCGCGGCCCCACGCAAAACACGCCCCCGATCTCCGACGCTGGACGCAGCACACGAGGTCATCAGGGCGTGGGACTCAGAGACGGCGAAGGAGACCCCCCACAAGGGGACGCGGGCGCGGACTCCGACCTGGAGGCAATACCGGAGCCCTCCACGGGAAGCGCGCCCGCGGAACCTGCGCCACCGGCGGGCAGCGTGCCCACCATCTGCCCCGCGTGATAAAGGGGCCACTGCACCGGCAAAGGCTGGTGCCCCAAACGGCACCCTCAGCCCGGCCCCGATGACGGAGCGCTGCCCGAGGTGGGACCCGCGGCCGCATGCGCCGCCCTACGCTACGGGGTGGCGCAGGGCTGGATCCTGGATGAGACCGCACGCGGCAGCGTGAACATCCAGGAGGCCGTTGACTGAGTCACCCACGCGGGACAGGCGGCAGTGGCCTTGCACACTCGGGGCTGCCACGGCGGACCCGCAGAGGGGATCATTGTGGAGCCCTCGGGAATGGTGCTGGTCCTGGCGGCGGACATGGTCCGAGGGGTGCTCCACGCATCCCGTGTGCGGCGGGCGCGCCCACAGTGGACCATCCAGGTGTACACCCCCCCGAGGGCGTGGCCCTTCTCCACGTGGGCGGTGCTCGCCGTCATGTGGCACCTGGCACCGGAGGACGCCCCCACAGGGACCGCGGAGAAAATCGCCCGTGACCTCCACACCTGGCCGGCCGACCAGGATTACCCCTGGCGCAGGCCCCTGGGGCGGCCTCCCAGTGGCACCCGCGGCAGAGGGGCTCGGCCTTGCGGCAATCCTCCAACGGCACCCCGACAAGAGGGCACGCCACTTCCTGCAGACGGGCACGGTCCCGGCCGCCCCGCCAGACTCCGAGTGGCGATGGGCCGCAGAGGAGGCGCAACCGCTGCCGGGCCCCTAGGTCCTCCCGCTGTGGTATTCGCCCATGGGCACCCTGGCCCACGCCACTCAAGCCGTCAAGGGGGCTTTCCCGCAGCCGCTCCTCCCTGGCATGGCCCTGCTCCGCAGCCTGCAGGCAGGGGCGGCCTGGGTACGTTGGAGGGAAGGAGGCGGGCGCCCGATCCCCTTTTTCCCTCTGGTCCAGGGCCAGGCGCTACTCCACGCCGAGGGCATGGGGACCGTGGAATGAGGGGCATTCCTGGCCTGCACGGCGTGCAGGTTGATCACCGCGGCCGCCCCACAGCCCATGCGATCGCCGCCGGCGTGCCACCGCCTCCTACGGATGGTCCCCTCTTTGGCCCCCCAACACGCCTTTACGAGGGACGTATGGGGGGCCATACTGAGCCACACCAGGGAGTGGCTAACGAGACAGGGTGCACGGTACCCGCCGGGGCCGGTGCTCGAACAGCTCACGGCCTCCACACCCGGGGTCCGCCACGCCCTGCACAGGGCATCGGTTCTCACGGAGCAGGTCAGCGACGAGGCGCTAGACCTGGCGCTGGAGCCGCTGCGGGTGCCTTACCCGCAGACCCAAATCTCACCCGCGGGCACGTCCAACAGCCTGGGCCGCCTGGGTTTGCAGCGCCGCGTCGAGGCCGCGCACCCGGGAGGCGTGGTGGAACAGTGGCTAACGCTCCGCAACCCGTCCGCCGCACAAGGCCACTGGTACCTACACAAACTCCTCTTCCTACCACGGGCGGCCCCGGAGCACCGCCGGCGAAACCCGTACCACACGCACCCGGAGCGCCGAGGCGCGCAGAACTTCCCGCAGCCAGTCCCGCCCGCCCTCTCTCCGGGGCAGGGCCCAGAGGCGCTGCAGCAGGGCCCCCTGCTCGACACTGCCACCACGGTACAACAAAGGGGAAGCGACGGCGCGGATGGTGCAGAACCGGACATCACGAACTGCGGAGCGGTGGCCCCGACGGCGGCCTGCAGGCACCTCGCCCGAGATACCACGGGGCTCAGGCAGTACAGACCAGCGGACCGCACGGCGCTGGCGTCCGCGGTCGCGGCCGTCACCATGGGTCCCGTGGCGGCGTGGCCGGCGCAACTGCTGCCCCACGTCCCCTGCCGCGACACGCAGCCCAGCCAGCTGGCCGCAACGCACGCGCCGACGGCACCCCTCACGGCAGAGCAGCTATACGTCGTCGCGGCGGCGCTGCTGGCGGACAGCGGGGAGAGCTTCGTCCACCACCACGGCCCGGCGCAGATTGCGAGAAGCATACAAGGGCCGCAGCGCGATGCACCCCACCCGTGGCACGCCACACTCTGCGGGCGCACCCGCGTCTGGGATGCGGGCGACGGCACACCCCCTCCCGGGCCTCAGCAGGGGGAGGCACTGGTGCTGCAGACGGCAGGCTACCAGGCCATCCTGCACGGCCACGCCGGAGGGTACCGGTTGCACGTCCTGGCCGGGGGCCGCTGGACTGTCTGGCACAGCACCGCCAGGCAAGGGGCATTCCCGCCCCATGCCCCACGCCGACTGGCAGCTGGGGCCCACCCAGGCCTCCTTTATGTCGGCGGACCCCTGGCCGCTGCCAGACCTGCTACACACCGTCAGCACCCCCAACAAGAGGCAGGAACCGGGATGGGTCAACCCCCCCGCACTGGTGTGGAGCCCCGACCAGGAGGAGCATCTACGGGCCACGTGGCAGGGAGACGCCATCAGGGCCACGGACGTCCCGGACCTCCACGCCGGGCCAATCACGCACGCCTGCCCGGCGGCTACCCTGGCGGTGGCCCAACGGGGACAGCAGAACCCACAGTGGGTGGTCTGCATGTTCAGCCCGGCGGACGCGCACATCGTTGTCTGCGACCCCGAGCGCCTGCCGGGGCCCGAAGCCGTGGTCCGCGTGGCAGACTGTACCCGCATGATCGTCAAGGCGCTACGGGAGGGCGAACACCACGCCCTCCTGCTCCAGGTCAGGCTGAAGGACAACGCCCGGGCGGCGAGGCCGGGGATGTGGCCGGCAGCGCCGCATCCCGCCGGATTTGGAGCTCCAGCTGGCGGTCCCGACCACAGTGTACCACTGGCTACAAGCCTTCCACGACCTGCGATAGAAGGGGCAAACCCGACCGCCAAATCGGCTCCACGCACTGGCAAACGTGGCTGCAAGCAGACGCGCAGCGCGATGCCATCCGGAGTCTCGGGCCCGCGCCCGCGACACGAGCCCTCGATGCGCCGGCCCCGGGCCGCACGCTGGCCCACACACGGTTCCACTGGCCAGCCTGCCCTTCGAACCAGCAACGAAGGGCGCCATCCGGAAGTCAGTGCCCTCCACCCGGCGCGAGGGGCCACGGAACCAACGAAATGCCCCCTGTGTGCAGACAAGTACTACACAAGCGGGGCAATGCTGGAACACCTGGCGTGGCACGCGGTGCACGCTCCAGCCCCGGTGGACGACAAGCAGGCGGCCTCCAACATCCTGCAAGGGAGGGCACGGAGGTCCCCATGGCACGCCTCGTACGCCTGGCGCCCCCCGCCCCAGGTGGCCGACCATGCAGACGGCGATGAGGAGGCACCCGGAGCGGCCCCGGGGACCGGCGGTCCGACCCAACAAGGGTCCATCCCCGCGAGGCTGGCCCCCCTGGCCCCCCTGTGGGCCCCGCTGGAAACGGGCTCGCACCCCATGGCCCCGGCGCACCTGTATGCCCTGGCTGCACCGGCGGACCCAGCGGCGATGCCGATGCGGGATAGCTGACTTCAGGAGGACACGGCGGACGACGCCCTATGGCTCCTCTCCTGGAACCTGCGCAACGGCCTCGTACCGCCAGACCGGTCCCTCCGGGACACGCTCCGGCGGCGCCGAGTGCCGGCGGCCTGTACCGACAAGGAGCACCTCATCACCGGCATGCTACCCCAGGAGGGGGGCTTTGCAATCATGCTCCAGGAAACAGGGATCACCACGCGGGCGCAGGAGATGCACGTGGCCGCGGCGCTCCGGGACAAGGGGTACAGCCCATTCTTCAGCAGCCGGCTGGCGGAGACTGGAGCCACTTCCAACTCGAGAGGGGGGGGCCTCCTCACCCCGGTCAGCAGCAAGTACGTGGCGGAGCACGAGGTGCTCAGTTTCACGGAAATCGTCCCCGGGAAGGCCGCGGCCCTGGAGATCCGCAAGGACGGGGGAGGCCTCACTCTCATCAACGTTCACAGGCCGCAAGCAGGCTGCTCCCCGTGGGCGGGACGGGCGGCGTTCTGGGCCGACATACAAATGTATGCCACGGCACGCAGCCTCGGTGGGAGACACCCGGTGGTCATCGCCGGCGACACCAACATCTACATGGATGCCAACACCAACCCGGCCACGGAGCACTTTCGCGCGGGCTGGGAGGCCTGCGGTTTCCGGAGGGCCACGGCAGGCGGCGAGGAGGACATGACCCCCACGCTCCACCCGTCCCGGCACAGGGTGGACACCTTCCTGGTCAACGAGCCCCTCCTGCCGTGGTCCCTGCGGCAAAGCGTCTGGAGCGGCATGGCACACCCCCAGGTGATAGGCTCGGACCACGTCCCGGTCCGCCTGGCCTTGCCGGGCCTCTTCAGCGCAGCGGGGCGCGCGGCGGTGCCCACACCCTACAGCCACACGCAGGGCCGCCTCCTCCCGTACGACGTCGAGGCCGCGCCCGTCCAAAACTGCCTGTGGGCGGCTGTCACCGCCGCGCAGGATGCACGCTCCCTGGCGCCCTGGCTGGGTCCCGCAGAGCAGCACGCCTACGGGTCCATGCCCGCTGCCGCGGTGGACAAGGTGTTCGAACACCTCCACGCGGCGCATGACGCCCCAGCGCGTGTGGTGGGACGCCGGCAGCCGTCCCTGGCGGGGACGGACCTGGCGGAGGGGGACTCCCCGGAGTGCGGAAAGCGGCTCCAGGCGGCGGTCCTCCGCTATGACACCCTGGCAGCGTGCGCGCCGGCGGCGTACCAGGCGGACGCGGCACGGCATGGCATCCGGTCGAAGGCGGCGCTCCGGCTCGCGGAGGAGCTGCGGGGTGCGTCGCCCGGGTTCTGCCTGACCACTCAGGGCCAGCTCCAGGAGGAGCTGGAGAGGCAAGCAGCCGCCCTCGAGGAGGACAATCGCCAACTCCGCGCACTCCTGGCGGCAGACCGCAAGCGCGCCATCAAGGACTTCTGGCGCCGCCACGCCCCCGACATCGCCCAGCGATGGAAAGCCGTGCGGGGAGCCATAGAGGTAGAGGCCCCAGGCCTGTCAGGCCTCTGAAACGTGCGGGTCTCCAACACCCAAACGCTCCTCACGGAGGCCCACGACGTGATGTTCGCAGTTCGCGCCTTCTGGCGGGATCTGTATGACAAACGCCCGGTGGACCTCCCAGGCTTCCAGGCAGTCCTCCGCCGCCATGTCCCCCGGGTCCCTGACGGGGCCTGGACACAGGTTCAGCAGTACTCCATGCAGGACCTGCAGTCCGCCCTGGACAAGGCCGATGGCAAGGCCCCAGGTGCCAACCACGTGGAGGCCCGTTTCATCAAGGCCCTCCCGGCACTCGTCCAGTGGCTCCTCGTCCACTCCTACCGGGCCATCCTCCGCGGCGCCCCGCCGCCGATGCACTGGAGGGACGCGCATATCTGGCTCAGCCCCAAGGTACTGGGATCCGCCAGACTGGACGACTACAGGCCCATAGCCCTGGGCCAGCTGGACATGAAGCTGCTCACGGGCCCCCTCACCCAGCGCATCACGGAAGTGCTCACACGGCACGGAGTGGTCAGCGACTGGCAGCAAGGGGCCCTCCCTGGCTCCAACACAGGCCCCCCACTGTTCATGGCGCAGCGGCAGCTCCAGCGGGGAAGGCCCAACTACGTTTTCTCCTTCGACGCCCGCAAGGCCTTCGACACCGCCCCGCACGGCGCCCTCCACCTCATTGTGCGCCACCTCTCCGTGCCGCCGGTGGTCATCGACCTCCTGCTCTTCCTCCACACGTGCGCCAGGCTGCGCATCGTCACCGCACACGGGCTAACGCAGCCCGTCCACATGCTGCGCGGCGTCCGGTAGGGCAACCCCGAGAGCTCCCTGCTGTACGCGCTCCTCCTGGAGCCCTGCTCAGGGCGCAGGGGCACCGCCTGCGCCTGCCGGGAGGGGCCGAGCAAGGCCTCATGCAGGCCTACATCGACGACCTGCTGGTAGTGGCCCACACGCTGCAGCACTTCGTCGAGGGCGTGGAGGCGGTGGCCGCGTACCTGGGGATGATGGGCATGGAGCTCAACCCCCGCAAGTGCGCCATGGCCACCACGGAGGGGGTCCCGGGCCTGCAGCTGCGCCTCTGTCCCCACCTGGAAAACCCATGGCAATGGGTACCAGCGGCGGACTCCGTCCCCTACCTGGGACTCCAGCTGCAGCCGGACGGGGAGTTCTCCCTGCAGCACAAGCAGCGGCTACGCCTGGCGGCGGTGCACCACTGGTGCCTCAACACCCTCGCACCACCAAAAGTGGTACAGGACGTCATCCTGGCAATCCTCGGGGGGCCGACACAGTACGTCGCCCCTTTCATCGCCGACAACTCCGACACTGCGCGCCACCTGGACCACATCACGGTCCAGGTCGCGAAGGATGAGGCGCGGTATGCCTTCGACGCCTCGCGGGACAGCCTGCAGGATGACCGGACCCTGGGGCTCACACGGGTGCCAACGCGGTGCCAGCAGGCAGCGGTGGCCCTCGTGGGTACACTCGTCCATCACCGCTCAACCTCTGTGCGCGCCGAGGTCACCAAGATGTTCTGGGAAATAGCCGGCGCGCACGGAATATGTCCCGAGGTGCACTACCCCGTCCCGGAGTTCGCAACTCTAGCGGGGGGTGATTGGGTCTACCGCATACCCCGGGCCCTGGCTGCCCTGGGAGTGGGGCTGTAGAACCCCATCGCGTGCCCCAGGGCGGCCCAGGTCCAACTACAGTCCCCACCGGGCAACATCGTCACGCTGCGCACCGTCAAGCTACGACACCGCGACACGTGCCGCCTGACAGTGCCGCACACAACGCCGTGGCATGGGCACCACGGGCGACGCCACCCCTTCCCCGACAACAACGACCCCTGGCCAACGGCGGTGCGGGAATGCCTCAACCAATGCGCCCATGAACACCTCCACTATTGCCGCCGCGAGGAGGAGCCCACCAACCACCCTGGTAGCGCGACGCCTTGGTCCACTTCTTCCACACCACCGGCACACGGGACCCCCGCCTGAGACCCGTCCACCCCACGAGGGCTAAGCAGGACGCCCACAACGGCCCAGGGGTGACCCCGGACGCCCTGCACCTCCACGTCGGGGGCTACCGCCGCCGGGGCGGCCTATCCCCCCCCACGCGAGGGGGCGGCGTACCACCCGCCGGCAGCCCTCATGTACATCCTCCACGACGTACTCGCGGAAAGCGAGCACCGAGAGCCTAACGCGGATGTGCCGTGGCCCGAGCCCCTGCGCCCCCGGCCCCACGTGCCGACGCCGCTGTGGTTGGTGACCACGGACGACCAATGCACCGGAGCGGCGGGGCAAGCGCAGCTCCAGGCCGAGTGGGTAATAGTGCAGGTGGGGGCAGACCAGCCCAAGCCCCGTGGACTCCCCCGTGGCACCGCCCTGCTGGTAGCGGGGGGGGTGCCGCACGACCCACACATGGCAGTGCACGCGCTGGAGGACCAGCCAGAGGACACGGCACACCTGGTGGTGCACCAGCGCGGAGGCCCGGCGTGGCTCAAAGAACATGTGACGGTACTTCGGTCCTGGGCAAGCACGATCGCCGGAGCGGAAGTCTGGCTGCGCGACCGGCCGTCGATCAGCCCTGGCGACACCAGGGTGCTTAGCGTGGACCAACTGACCCCCAGCCACCCCGACGTCCGGTGGCACTTCGCCGACCTCAACGCGGGGTGGCTCAGCCCCACCGGGTACTACTGCATCCCGGAGGCCTGGGGTCACACCTCTTCCGGCGCGTCAGGGGCCGGACCCTGCAAACACGCCACCAGCGTCGCTCTCGCCGCCGACCTCACCCGCACGTGGGCGGTGGCCATCTCGGGCACGGTGCCCGACGGGGAGGGGGTGGCCGCCTCCCTCCCCCTACAATACGGCGCCCACCGACCATGGGTCCACACAGTAGACGCCGAAGTCATCCTCCACCTCCTGCGACACGCAGATCGCGAGCGGACCACGGGGGTCCCCGCGGGCGCGGCGAAGGTCGTCAACCAGATGCCCCTACGGTGGCTGCGGGACGGCCTGTGCGCGTGAGGGCGACACGCCGGGCACCCGTTCTGGTATGTCCGAGCCACCTTGCACCACAGTGATGCCCTACTGCAAAAGGCGGACTGGGCGGCGTCCCAGGACACCGTCCTGCAGAACACGCCCCCGGACCCTGGCCGCGCCCAACTCATTGTCGCCTGCCGTGACGGCCACCTCGATCTACGGCCCCCCACGATGCGGGCGCTCGGCGAGGTCGCGCAGCGGGCGCAGACGGACCATGCGCTGACGCACCGAGGACACACACCTTTGGGCGCAGCCCACGCCACAGCCTATGTCCACGCCCGGGACCTCACCGCGACGGCCACCAACCGCCGGGCGCTGCGGGCCAGAGACCGCCACACGCCGGTGCAGTGCAGGCTCCGCGTCCGTAAGGAGCGGCTCTCCGGCGTCGCCGTCCTCCCACAACCGTGCCTCCTATGCGGCGGCCCGGAGGAGACCCCGGTTCACATGCACGTGGGGTGCGCCCACTCACAGCTCCTCTGGCCCCACTACCGCCAGGCGGTCCACGAGGCGGCCCGCCACCTCCCACCCGGGGACAAAGCCCTGTGGGTGGCCTCGTGGCGCTCCGCAGGCGCCACATGGACGGAAGCTTTCTGCTCCGGGCTGGTGCCCGAGGACGCAGAGGCGCAGCTCCGCGCCATAGCCCGCTACGACCCGCCGGGAGGGACCTCTGTGGATGATTTCCTTAACCACATGCTCCGGCTGGGGGACTTCGCATGGGAGCTTTGCAACCACCGGCTGGAGCAACTCACCTGCGAGCCCCTAAGCGCGGCAGCCTGGGCGCACCGATGGCTCACCGCGGCGGAGGGCGACCACCCCCCCCCTCCCCCGCGCCCTGACAAGGAGTTCGTAGCCTCCCTCCGTGTCGTGAATGGCACTCTGGAGTGCCCGCCACAAGAGGGCCCCCGTCTGTACCAGGACCTGCCGGGGGGGTTCTCGAAGCACCTACAAGACGCCCTCTTCCCACCGTGGATCATCGGGCGCGGATCCATGACCGCGTGGGAGGCACGCATTGTGGGTGAGGAGTGGGTGCGCGAGTGGAGCCGGTGGTGCGCCGCCAGGCGCGCCCTGGAGACCCCTGCGCAACGATACGCCGCCATCCCGCTCGAGGGATGGGGGCCGGACACCCGGCCGAGACCCAACGTGATCCGCGAGGCGGGACCTGACCACCCGTGGGACGCGGCGACGGGGGGATGGCTGCAAGCGGCACCGGGGCCGCAACCAGGATGGAATGGGGACGTGTCCCCACTCGTCAGGACGCCCGTCCCCCCCCGCATAGTCCTTCACGCCGCCGACGTACTCTGGGCTACGGAGATACACAAATGGCAACACGCCACGGCCACCGTCCGATGGCACCCCCCAGAGGACGGGGCCGCCCAGCTCGCCGTGGCGCACTTCAAAGCTGGGGGGTTGGTATACGACGACGCCCTGTCCCGGCTGGGCGGCACCCAGGGGCCCTTGCTCCTCATGCTCCCCACCCACATTGCATCTGCGCTGCGCAGGGAGCTGGACGGCTGCGAAGGGCTGCGAGTGGGATGGGAGGCAGTCGCGGACGGCACCCTACTGGCCCTCCTCCACCGGAACGCCGCAAACGGGTGCCAATGGGGTACGCTGGCGCCCCACCTCACCGGGCGCCACGTGTACATGGCAACCCCCCCCCCCAGGGGCACCCCTGCCCGGCGTGGGACGACCTCATCGCCGCCTTCCACGACCACGGGATTCTCCCCGACGACACGTGGCGGGAGGTCCAGCGGAAGACGCTCGGCAGGGACTACCGGCGCCGCGTCCGCGCCCGCCTGCTGGAGATCCGGGACCCTCTCCGACAGAGGTGGGACGACCTCTGGCTCCGCCATCTAGACCCTTGGTTGCCGCCCTCCCACCTTCCACACACCTGCCGGCTCTGCGGGGAATGTGACACGGTGTCCTCCGCAGCGTCGACAGGCGCCAACAGGTGCGCGCGGTGCGCCCGGGTGGCCGCGTGCCCCTTGCCCGAACCTCCCGCAGGGCCGCGCAGGCGCACGAAGGAGGAGGCCCTGCACCGGCACATCGAGGGGGCACACGCCCCCTCACACGAACGCGCGGGCCCCTCGGGCGCTGCCCTTCTGTGGATCCACGTGCACCTGCGGGACCCCACATCCGTTGCACACCTGTCGCACGTGTTCTCGCCCTGACCCCCACCCGCCGCCCCCCTTTGCAGAGCCCGCAGTACCATGCCACGCCGACGGGGGGATGGGCCGGGACACGCCAGGGCCCGCCGCAAAGCGCAGGAGGCGACCGTCCGAGGCCTGGTGGCGGACGCGGTGGCAGAGGCGCACGAGGCGCACGCTGCCGCACGGCGTGACCTGACAGGCAGTGCGAGGGCTTTCCTCAACGAGACTGCCCTCCCGGCCGTCCGCGCCCTGAACGGAGCAGGGGCCCCTACGCTGCTCCCGGCGATGCACCGGATCGTGAACGCCATCCAGCGGGGGCTCATCAGCCCGGAGGCGGCCCTCTACGGGCACTGGATGGAGTGGCACGAGTCCAACCGGTCGGGCCGGCCCCTGTCCATGGGGGACACCCTGCGGCTGACGGAAGCGGGGTCTGCCATGTCCCTCCGCAGCAGCGCCCCAGCCCTGCTGCACGCCCTCAGGACGCGCTACCCCGGGGGCACGGCCCCGTACCTGAACCAGGCGCGGGCCACATACCCGGGGGAAGTGTCCGAGCTGGATGCGGCGCTCCACCTTCTCCACCCACCGGAAGAGGACCTGGAGGTGGGCGAAATCACGGTGTTCGTGGAAGGCCCGGAAGAGGCGCCTGCCCGCCCCCGGCCGAACGACCCGGTGTACGACGGCACCAGGCCGACTTCCCCGTACGCCATGGTATGTGAGGCGTTCCCCAGGGAGCCCACATGGTGCCCCGTCCTCCCGCCGGCGACGCACGCGCCCCGCGGCTGGGCCAACCCAGACCTTTCCCCCCCCCTCTCCAGAACTAGGGGTGCCCACCACAGGGGGCAGGTCCTCTGGCAAGAGTGCCCTGGCACCCCCCTGCTCCTCCTCGTCGTCGCGACCCGCGGGGACCCAGAACGGGTCCTGGGGATGACCCCCACCCACCTCTATTGGGCAGCACCCGTACCCCGCCCCCCCCTCCCGGCGCCCGCGGCGCGGGACGGGGTACACACCTTCCTGCGAACACAGGACGTCACCGCCGTTACGGGGGTCCACCTAGTGCGGCCCCCCCCGGCACCACCTGACGACCCCCAGGGGCCCAGGGCCCTGAGCCCCGCCCCAGACTGGGAGCTGTGGCGCGACGCCCGGGCCGCGTGGCTCCCCCGCCTCCCCTCCAAATGCCGATAGATGGCCGCCGGCCCCCGCCCGTACGGGGCTGACGCCACAGCCGGCCCCCCACCCCCTCCCCCCCTCCCCCCCGCAGAGCACCGCACGGCACTGCCCACGGCACGACACTGATGCACCGGGAGGTAGTGGGAAGGGCGCACCTGCCACCACGCATGCCTACCAGGATAACAGTGATCGCAGACTCCAATGGCTCCCCCCAGCGGGACGACCGCCACCACCGCCGGTCCCGCTCCCGCTCCCCCGTCTCCCCGGAATGGACGGGGGAGACCCCCGCGGAGCGCGAGGAGCGGAGGCTGGCAGAGGCGGCGGTGCTGGTCGGGCCGCCGGCTGGGCAGCCCCGGGCGGCCTTCGCCGACACCGGGCCGTCGACCCAGGAGCCTGAGCCAGCCTAGGTTACCACCCCCCCCGCCCAAGCAGCAAGCCCTGCCGCCCCGCCCGGGGAGGGGGCTCCAGACGCGCGGCAAGCGGAGACCGCAGCCCCAGCGAGCCACGCCGCGGCCCCGACCGCGGCCCCCGGCACGCCGCCGACACGAGGGGTAGCCCCGGGGCAGGAACCGGGCGCATCGCCGAGGGCTGCCGCAGCCGCAGAGGGGAGCGGGGAGGGCGCGCGAGGGGTTGCGACTGCGGCCCCGGCGAGCCGTGCCACCGCCTCGGCCGGCCACGCCGCGGCCCCCAGCACGCCACGAAAGCGGGGGAAGGACCCCGCACGGGCCACGGGCGCCTCACCGGCGGCCGCCGCAGCAGCAGCAGTGTGCAGGGAGGGCGCGAAGTACCGTGCCAACGCCAACCCCACCCACACCCACACCAGCCCCCCCAAAGCCGTTCCCCCCCAAGCCCTCCCCCCCGGGGCGGACGCGGCACATCCGCCCCTGGGCGCCCGAGCGCTCGCCGCCGGGCGTCACGCTGCCGGAGCTGCAAACGTAACGGGCCGCCCGGCGCGTGATCCAGGAAGGAGGGGACGGCGCGCAGGCAGAGCTGCGTGCCAGCCACGGGAGCGCGGAGCTGGGGAACAGGAGGCGACAGGGGAAGCGCCCAGGAGCACGCGCAAAGAGCGGGCCAGGGCAAGCGCGGCACGGAGCAAGGGCGCAGCAGCGGAGGGGGACACAACGCGGGCAGCGGACGGCGCGACTCAGGGCAGGGGGGCGGGAAGGGACCAGGGCACGAGAGGGGCCCGCAGGGGTGCGGGCAGGGCGCCCAGGTGCAGGGAGCGGAGCGAGGGACGGAGGGCAAGCGGGCAGGCCAGAGCCTGGGTGACAGGGGGCGGGACCCACGGCACGGGCAGGGGGCGGAAGGGGGCCCAAGGGCAAGGGCAAGGGCGCCATGGGCCCGTAGGGACAGGCGGGACGGGGCATGGGAGCCCGGGGGGGACGGCGGGTCGGAGGGAGGGGGGCGGGGGGCGGGGCGCCCCCGCAGCCGGACGTGCAGCCGGTGAGGTGCATCCCCCCCGGCATCCAACGGATGCCGGCGCACCACACCCACCACCACCACCACCACCACCACCACCTCTACAACATCGACCCCGACGCCGGCAAGCTCATCCTGCCTCAACCCCCAAGACCCCGGCTCCAGCCAGCCCCCCCCGCGCCGAGAGCGGAGCTGGTGCGGATGGCCTTGACGGGGGGGGGGGCGGGGCGCGGCACCGGCGCCGCAGGCACAGGGGCAGCAGGGGGAGCCGGCGCGAGGGGCAGAGGGGGCCCGGCCCTGCAACCGGGACTGGGGCACGGCCCCGGACCCTCTGGGGGATGAGGCCCTCCCCCTGGTGGGGGAGGTGTACGGGTGGTTGAGCTGGGCCAACCAGGGGACCACCAGGGGGTTGAGGAACTGGCCCTTCGATGCCGTGCTCCTCCGGAGAGACGGAGGAAACCGGGAGGTACCCCCAGGGGGGTGGGCAGCCCCAGAGGACCACGAGAGGGTCCTCAGGTCAGTGATCTGGGCGGCGTGGCCCGACAGGGGGCCGACGTGGCCGGCCTTCCTAGAAGGGGGAGCGGTACTCCGCATCACGGATGCGGAAGCCAGCAACCGGCTCCCCTGGGCTTTGCGCAGCGCCCTCGCCCACTGGCGCTACCGCCGGCGCAACCCGCCGCCGCCACAGCGCCAGCTCCCACACAAGCAGCGGCGCAGGTGACGGCCCAGACAGCGGACGCGAGAAAGTGGGGGGGGGAGCTGGGCCCCCCGACCCACGCCCAGCCCACAATATGGTGTGACGGAGGAGCGCGCGCCACCCCCCGCGGGGGGGAGGGCGGAGACAACGAGCGCGGGGGGGAACCTACTGCCCCGCAGCCAGCTAACCGCTGACCGCTAACCCTCACGGCCGCCCCCGGCCGGCCAGCGCCGCGCGACGACAGCGGGGGGGACGAGGGGCCCCAGCGAGGGCCTGCACGAGGGTCCGACTCTAGGTAGAGGGAGGCGGGGGAAGAGTGCGACCCCCCAGCCGACGGCTGGCCCCGGGGGGGGACCGCCAGGCCGCCCCCCCTCGGCTGTCAGGGGGCGGCGCCAGGGGACCAGAGGCCCCCCCCCCCTGCCCCCCCCCCCTCCCCCTCAGGCCCAGGAGCGGACGGAGGCAGATCGAAGAAACGGCGGCCCCGCACCCCCCCGAAGAGGCCGCTGCACCCGGGGTGAGGGGGCAGCACGGCCGGGGCAAGCGCCCGCATGCCCTGCCCGCTGCCAGCAGACGGCGGACCGGCGGCGCCCAGGACAGGGCAAATGGAGCGGCCCCTTCAGAGGCCGGCCCGGGGACGACGGGGGCGCGACCCAGGGCGGGGGGGTTCCCCCCCCCTCCCCCCCCCCCCTGCACCGCACTGACCCATTGGCGGCCGACCTGACCGCGCCTGACGCCCGCGGCCGCCCGGCAACCCCCGCGGCACGAGTATACGCCGGGGGGGCACGCCGAAGACAACGGATGGCAGGCCGACGCCCGACAGGACTGGGGGGGCGGGGAGGCGGCCCCCCCAACCCCCCCCCCGCTCCCCCCTCCCAGCTTGAGGGCCACAGGAGCGACCCTCCGCCCCCCCCGAGCCGAGGGGACGCCCCCCCTCCCCCAGAAGGGACCGCGACACAGGGGGGGATGCGGCTGGACCTGCACACCGCGCGCCCCAGCGCCCCCAGCCGCCTGCTCCCGCGGGGGTCGCGGCCGACAGGCGAGCCCACACCAGCGCGCCGGAGCAGCGCGCGGACCAAGCCTGGGGGCGGCGCACGGCAGCGCACCAGAACAGTATGGAGGCAGCGCCCCCCATGACTCTCGCATCACCACAGCCCAGTCAGGGAGGGCAGAGGGGGGGTTCAGATCTGCAGGGGCCCCCGGGGGAGTGGTCCACGGGCCGCCCCTCATCCGCCCCCACCCCGGGGCGGCCCCGCGACCCCGACCGCACGCGCACGCCGGGGGGGAGTGCGCCGACAACAAGAGGCGGGCCAGGGTGGGGAACCGCGGGCCGCCGGCCAGAGGGGGAGCAGGGAGGCCGCGGCGCGAACCCCCCCCCACCCCCCCCACCAGCCCGCAAGCCGCGGGGGCCCCGGCCCCCACCCCCCGAGGCAGGGGGGATGGTCCCCCCTCCCCTCCGCCCGAGAGAGGAGCTGGAGCGCGGCCCGCCCCCCCGCCCCAGCCGCCGGCTCCCACAGGAACCGCGGGGAACAAGCGAGCTCGCGCCAACGCGCCAGGACGCCGCACAGATCGCGCCCAGTGAGGGCGGGCGAGCACGAACCGGAGTGGTATGGGGGGCCACGCCCCCCACGGACAGAACGACGCCAGTGACACCCGCTTTGTTGCCTGCCCAGGGAAGGCAGAGGGACGGAACGAGGCAGAGCGACCCCCCGCCCTACAGCCCCCCCCCGGCCGCACAAACGGGGGGCACGGCGCACGAGCCCCCCCCCCCCCCCAGCCCGCCCCCCGGCACACGAACGCCACGGACCCGCCCCACGGGGGGCGCACAGCCCCAAGCCAGGTAGGGGGCTGGCCCCCCACCACCCCCGCGGCACGCAGCCCCCACAGGGCGTGCAGACCAAGGGGACAGTGCAGGGCCCCCACACCCACACGCCCGCGCCCATAGCACGCGGGTAGCGGACCCCAACAGCCCGCCCAGTGGGCGGGCAGTCGGGGAAGGGGGAGCGCCTGACCCCAGACGCCCCTCGCAACAGTGGAAGGCATCCCCCCCGGGGACGCCCTTCCGCCACCCCCACAACCCCTAGCCAAGTAGGGGGGAACCGGGACCGGACCGCCCCCCCCAAAGCACGCCAGACGGAGCAAGGGACCGGGGCAGGACACGCGGAGGGGCACGGACCACGTGGAACGGCTCTACCAGCGCCCAGTGCCGGGACCGCGCGAGGTGCGCACGCCACACCGACCAGGGGGGGGGGGAGCGGACGCCGCGGGAGCGCGAGCGCACAGACACGCAAGGGGCACGCGGGGACTACCAGAAGGGCAACCGGACCGAGCTCGCGGAACGCACAGACCGCGTGGAATGGCGTACCAGCGAGCGAGAATAAGGGACAACCGGACGGGACGGCCCGCCACACGCAGCGCGGGACACGCGGGGCGGGAAGGGGGAAACGGGAGAGACACAACACCAGGTACCGGCCCGAACACCCTGAACCGGCAGCGAGCGCCGCGCACACACGGACGGGGCACTGCACCCGCCAAGGCAGTAGTGGCGCACTCCGCCATGCCCCAACCCCTAGGCTAGGCAGCCTCCGCGCCAGCCCAAGGGGGTCCCACTGGCGACAAGCCAGTAGCACGGGCCCGGCGGCCCCCCCCCCCTGGGCGACCACGCATTAGGGGAGCGACGCGGTGGGTAAGCGCCCGCAGCCACGGCTGCGAATTGATGCACTGACCGGGGAGTGGCGAAACGGGGAAGCCGGGGAGGGACGGGGCTCCGAGCCCTGTGAACCCAGGGGACTCCGCCACCAGGCAGGAGGTGCGTCTTGGAGGGCCCCCCACTAGGACCCGGTGGGGAGGATATCACGGGGCCCGACCAGGTGGCCCCCCGGGGCCGAAAGGCGTCTAGTACCCGCAAAATCAAACCTCAAACCTCAAACCTCTCTGTGAGAGACAGAACCGTGTGGTGGAGCAAAACCTAAGAATCCTGATGAAACAGGAGCGTACCAAGGACTGGGTACGCCTAGTGCCGTGCGCAGTGCTGACCATGAACTCACAGCGGAGCTCTTCTACTGGTTTCACCCCCCACGAACTGTTCCATGGAGGACGGCCTGCTTGGTTCTTCAAAAACCCCCATTTCCTGAGGACTTCAAGAGCCCTGTGGGAGATTGGCTGGAACACAAGCAGTCTCTGACACTCAAATGACACTCACAGCACGCGCCGACATTCAAATAACACTCACAACACGCGCCGACACTCAAAGGACACTCAGAGCACGCGCCGACATTCAAATAACACTCACAACACGCGTCGACACTCAAATGACACTCACAGCACGCGCGGAAACTCAAATGACACTCACAGCATGCGCGAACACTCAAATGACACTCACAGCACGCGCGAACACTCAAGTGACACTGACAGCACCTTCTTCCTTTTCTGCTCCTTCTTCGTCTTCTTTGTCTTCACTCCTCAGTCTTCTTCGCTGCTGCAGCTTCTCGATCTTCTTCTGTCTTCTTCTTAACGTCTCTTTGATCTCCTTCGCCTCTTCCGCTTCTTTCTTCTGTTCTTTCTCTCTTCATATTCTTCCTCCCTGTTCTTCTTCTCCTTCTTCTTCACTTGCTTCTTGTGAGGCCCTGCAAACGCAAGACAGGCAGAAAAATTCAACCACCAATGTTAATGAAACAAAATCCAAATTAAAATCATTGCAAATTCTATAAAGTACCTCACATTTGCACTGTCAATCCTTGGCCATGTTTGTTTGCTCAGCGGCGCCCGCGGCTGGCGCCAGATGCTAGCCTAGGAACAAGACGCGTACTGTATTGTATTCTCGCGATACAGTACGCGTATATATACGTTACGCGTATATATACGCCGTCTTTTCCAACCCTGCTGGCTAACCAGGCTGGGACTAACCTGAGACACATTGGTAACCGTGAACTGAGCCGACAGAACCGCCTACGGCGACCTGCCAGCTTCAAGGTTGGTGACCTGGTTTTGGTTCACCATTCACGCCTACCCTCCTGGCCACGTAACTGCCTACAGGTCCCTTATTTTGGACCCTAATGTATCATCAGGATAGATGGGTCCAGGATCCATGTCAGGTGCAGTCCACGTCTAGGTGGTGAACTGCTGTGTGCACCTAAACAGTTGAGGCACTATCACTCCCCTGACGATCTGTCCTGGGACGAGTGGTGCCTCGGAGACAGTGAGGTCGAGCGTATAGACCTAGAGAACGCTGCCAGCCCAGAGGAGGCAGACGAGCTCGAAGAGATGACTGCCGATAAGATGGCAGTCGATGGTTACTATGTGGTTGCAGGTATTGCTCGCCACGAGTATAAACAGGGCTGGAAATTCCTAACCCTGTGGGATGGCTTCGGGTTATCCGAGGCGACCTGGGAACCTATGTCAGCCTTCGTACAACCAGATGGGAGTATCAACCCCATCTTCCGCTCCTACCTCGTTGAGAACAACGAGGGGCAGCTACTAACCCGTGCTGAGACTCTGTCCCAGCATAAAAAGAAAAAATAATTTGCCTGTGTCAGTCTACTGACTGTGTTCTAACCTCACAGGTGCAGTGAGCACTGGAGTGCAGACTTGCCCCGCCTTGCATCGCAGGACGGGACCGTTAGCCCCCCGTGACAACCACTCCCTGGCCGAAGGCCATTGGTTTTTCACAGACCACTGCTTACTGAGCACTGCACTGACCCTGTCTGTGCCCTGCAGTCCCATGCCTATGGTTTCCAGCGTGGACCAGGTGGCCGCTTATCAGGTTTGCAGCCACCCAGCGAGTGTATGCTTTGTTGACCATGTGTTGCATGGGGACTGCCCCGATGTAATGACCTTGGGGAGCCAACGCAGAACAGTGGCTTACTGCACCAGGGGGGAATGACAAGCAAGGTGTTCTGAGGCAAGGTGTGCCTTCCCTCCTTGGGGACAAGCGAGCCCACAGTTAGGACCTCTGACTGGTCCAGGCGGATGGGATTCTACCCTTCCTTACAGGGTTCACCTTACCCCTAAGTGTGCTAAGTATGTCTGTGTGTGTCTCACTTCTCTCCCGGGCGTGGCTCCGGAATCAACGGGCTTCGCTGATGTCGGACCGAAGGTCCTAGTCAGTTACTAATACCACTCCTATGGCGCCCGATTTCTGTGCTGGCGCCTATCCTTGGGGAAAGACGGCAAAAGCCCTACCTACTAGAGGGGAGGGGTGGCCAAGTGTGCTAAGGCCCTACAAAACGCCCATTTTTGCTAAAGGCCAAAAGCTCACGCACTCCCCTGCCCACTTGGAAAAGCACGCGGGACAGGAGACACCACACTACACTCACTAACGCCAGCACCGGCCTTCAAAGGCAGGGTGAGCACTCATCACTTGCACTCAACTCCTGCCAGGCCTGCTGACCCTAACACCTACACACGCTTCTTGGTGTTGCTGTTGAAGGAGTCACGGGTCCTACTGACCCTCCTGTGAGAAAGCAAGAGAACACAGCGCTACTAAGCTGCTGTTGCCTAACAGGGACGCCACTACGCGTTTCCCTGTCAGGGTTTGGAGGGAGGGAGTGCTCAGCGTGCGTGCACAGCGTGGATGGCAATGAAGTCGGACTGCACTCACCACTCCTGGTTGAGTTGCAGTTGTTTGTTTTGTGATCAGCGCAGCATATTTTAGCGCTGCCAAAGTGGGACTGCACCAATCACCCTTACCTTCCCACCTGAAGCGCAAAGGCGGATGCAGGAGCATTTGCAGCGGAGGAACCAAGACAGACTCCACGTGTTATACGCTTCTCAGTCTGCCCTATAATACGCTGTCCACAAACGCCCCTATCAAGCAAGCAAGCTTAAGAAGCTCCACCCGTTCTCTTATAGAACGTAGGGTGGAGCCCCTGGGTAACCTAAACAAGGTTTACCGTGCGCACTTCACGTGGCCTACCCTTTGATGCATCATATGCATGCACAGGTATGCACAATTTCTCCATTTCCTGCTGTTCTTACCTAATTTAACCAAACATAACCAATCACAAGCGTGACTCAACCAGGAGGTGAGCTCCTCCTGGGCTTAACTACCTTACTCACTACGCATCATGTGAATGCCGAGAAAACACGAGCGCAAAACAACCCTACGCGCTTAAACAAACCTACGGCAAATTATAAACAACCCTAAGCGATTAATGCACTGTGTGTCATGCATGCTTCCCTTGTCTTGTCTCCTGCAGAAAGAGGAGAGAGAGTGGCGCACTGCACAGCGCAAAACAAGCCTAGGCGTTTTAAGCAACCCTACTTTAGCGCTACGGCAACACAAACACGAGCAAGCACTTTCTTTTCTTGCTTGTGAAGAGAGAACAAGGGTGAATTGAGGTACAGGGAAAGTGC
Organism: Eutreptiella sp. 'Long Island Sound 2002'; assembly: GCA_964036045.1. Taxonomy (NCBI): domain Eukaryota; phylum Euglenozoa; class Euglenophyceae; order Eutreptiales; family Eutreptiaceae; genus Eutreptiella; species Eutreptiella sp. 'Long Island Sound 2002'. Next base: position 25,790,609 of record OZ038378.1, on the reverse strand, counting down.
CACAGGGTGTGAATGCCTCAATTAGGCACATGCATCGCGAGCACAGCGCATGTTCTAACCCTACGTGCGCGCTGCGCGCTCCATTCGCATCGCATATCTTTCATTCCTGTTTTGACCTGTGCAGAGCAAGAGAGAAGAGCACCCGAACCCCCAGCGAACACAGCGTTGGCAACCCTAACATTTTGACGAAGCAACCAACACGAACAAAATGCATGCGTGTGAAATGACACTGCCATACCTGAGAGGTGGGTTGTCCACCTGCACTGTGGTGTGTGTTGATTTTGCATACTCTACCCTAAAGTTTATCAAATTTTTGATGCAACTGTGCAAAAAGTTCCTTTAGAACTTTAAAAACTACAGCTTATACCTTTCTTTTCAAGAGCCGTTTACGCTTGCGCAACCTTGTTTTTGAAGTCCGCTTCTGTTGCGCTTGTCTGTGACTCTGAGTTTTGGTGTAAAAATGACGATTTCTCGCGTGATTTTGTCAATTTTTAGCAATTTGCCTTCTTAAATCGCTACACCTTTCGCTAAACCACAGGATTCACTCCCTGTTGGTTTCATTTCCTTTTTTTTCAGCTCCTGGAGATTTGTGTCCTCCATTGGGGTTCTCCTGTTACGCGTATTCGATACGGCAGGATACGGCAGGATACGGAGGGATACGGCAGGATACGGCAGGATACGGCAGGATACGGCAGGATACTGCAGGATACGGCAGGATACGGCAGGATACGGCAGGATACGGCACGATATGGCAGGATACGGCAGCATACGCAGGATACGGCAGGACACTGCAGGATACGGCAGGATACGGCAGATACGGCAGGATACGGCAGGATACGGCAGGATACGGCAGGATACGACACGGTCCAAAATATCTGCTTGTTTGCACTACGAAAACAACCATTTTTCGTTCATTCAACGTTCGGTGGTATTTCATACTGTTCTTGCATGCCTATTGTGACTTTCCCGGCTGACAACCCGCTTCATGTACACCAATTATTCGTTTCAAAAAAGAAGAAGATTGCTACCTGCTTCCTGAGCTTGGTGGTATTTCATCCTGTTCCTGTGTGCCCATTGTGCCGTTTCTGTTTAGATTGACAACCCGCCTTGCTGCACACCCATTCTCGGTTTTGAAAAAAAAAATGATTGCTACGTGATTGCGTACGAAACACTTCCTGTGCCCCAAAACACAATACGCACCAGCATAATAAAATACAATCACATCATTGCAGCCTGTACTATTATGGTTATAGACTTTCGGTGTACCTCTGCTCCATGTTATGTAGGTTACAGCAGAAAATGAACAGGCCGGCAAGGAAGTCGTAGTTATACGGGCGACCGGGAGCCTCATCACGGCCGTTCCAGAATCGCCACTTCTTAACATTGCTGAAAACAGTCTCCACTAGATGACGGCCTTCATTGATCATCTGGTTCTAATGCACCATGAACCAGGTCAATCGGCCATCCCCCCCGGCCACACGGCAGAACATGTTGTCCGCAGTGCTGTAGTGACAGTCACCGAGGCGGAAGTCAGGCCGAGGACCATCAAAGTTCCAGGGAATGGATGCATCCATGTCCGCCGTCATCTGAGCATCGGTGGCACGGGGCGGATACCACCACGAACAGGCAATGATCTCGCGCCCCCAGTTGATCATGGCATTAAACACGAGCGCATGCCCGCGGTAAGTGGGTTTGTCGAACCAGAACAGCTCCCGGTCTACCGGGTGGGCAAAGAAGGAAGCAGCAGCAGCAGCACAGGCGAAGAAACGGGCGGCAGCAGAGAAGCAGGCCGCCGACAAAGCAAAAAAGGTAGCAGCGGCCAAGGCCAAGAAGGAGGCTGCAGCAGCAGCACAGGAGCAGAAGCGCGCGGCAGCGGAGAAGCAAGCAGCGGACAAGGCGAAAAAAGCGGCAGCGGCCAAGGCCAAAAAAACGGCGGCAGCCCAGGCGAAGAAGGAAGCAGCAGCTGCTGTAGCAGCAGCAGCAGCAGCAGCAGCGCATGCGGGGCAGGGTGTCGAGGCAGAGGACAAAGCAGACACTACAATCCAAGCACGGGATGACGTTCCCTCCAAGCTCGAGTCCATTCTGGAGTTGCTGCGAAATCAAGGGCAGGGTCAGGAGGCAGGTCTTCAGGACTCAGTTTCACAGCAGACACAGTTGCCGACACAGATGCCGCAGATGCCAACACAGTTGGTAACACAGGTATTACAAAGTTTGATGCCACCACCAACACAGCACACAGTGCACCCATTGCAAAGTGTCCTGACAGCGTTGCCTCCACAAGGGTTGCCATTGCTGCCAGCACAAGCACAGAACCATAACACGCTGCAGCAACTTCTGCAAGGGCAGCAACTTCTGCAAGGGCAGCAAGTTCTGCAACGGCAGCATCTCCAGGGGCAGCAGCATTTTCTGCAGGGGCAGCAGCAGCATTTTCTGCAGGGGCAGCAGGGGCAGCTGTTGCAGCAACTTCTGCAGGGGCAGCAGCAGCAGCAGCTTCTGCAAGGCCAGCAGGGACAGTCACAATGTTTGATTGCTTAACTTGAGCTACTTCTCTGTTTCTTGATCAGTGATTATTTCTCAGCAAACCATTGCTGCACAACAACCCACTGCACATTGTGCCAAGTTTGCTGACACCAGAGGCATGGAGCGCACTGCATGTTTTTTTGTGTTCCTCCATCAATTAGCTGTTGCTGAAATGCAGCGACTTTGCAGCTGCAAGACTCATTTTGCATATTACGTGTCGTTGATGGTAGTCAGAGTTACAGTTCAGCCAGTGGCCTCTTCTGAATTTGTAAGTTAATTGATTACAGCTGTTTTTGAACCATCTGCTGAAGGTACAACACACAGCGATGACAATTTTTCTGTTGCTTCACCAGTTAATATTTATCAGCAACCCGCTGAAGTGCAACAACCCACTGCGTGCTTGGCAAGAATTGATGGCAGCACAGGCATTTCCTGCATCCATTAGTTGTTGCTGTTATGCTGACATGCAGTGGTTTTGCATGTGCAAGACTCATTTTGCATATTACGATTCATTGATGGTAGTTAGGCGGTACGGTGCAGCCAGTTGTCTGCTGTGCATATGTCAGTAAACTTATTGCTGCTTTTCTTGAACCCTCAACTGAAGGTACAGCACACAGCAATGATTTGAAGTTCGAATGTGCATCGTGCAGCTGTGCAGATTGCTGTGCAGCTCTGCAGCTGTGTAGGTGGTACGGTGCAGCCAGTTGTCTGCTCTGCATATGTCAGTAAACTGATTACAGCTGTTCTTGAACCCTGAACTGAAGGTACAGCACACAGCAATTATTTGAAGCTCGAATGTGCATCGTGCAGCTGTATGATTTTTTTAGTGAAATGTTTGTTATGAAAAGTTGGGGTATTGACGAGCATATCACATTATAACTGCATGGTGCAAGACAAAAAGCACAAGGACAATGTGAATCGTGTGTAGATCAGGGTCAATCTATGTTGTCTACATACATTGCAATGGTTTCCATTTTGTATTGTGTTGGACAAGTAAGTAATTCATTTCTCCACACAAATTGAGTTTTTGTTTTGCCCGAAATATTGGATGTGCATGACATCTTGGCACTCAAAATGAGCCATGCGTCAACTCTTATTATGAATGATAGGCAAAAACCACAAAATTTTCAAAACAAGCTTAATACACAACAAAGATGTGTCAATTTTGTCAACCAGTTGGATAGAATCCGGGTTTTGGCCACTTTGTGCCCGGTAAAATCAAAGGTGTCAGAACGATCCACAGAGATCCACGTAAACTTCAAGACTTAAGGACTGAAGAACTTAAATGATTGAGCAGTGCAGAAACGATATAACAACAGCGTAGAAAAAATTCTAATAGTGCTAATATAACTAATGAGTAACATTGTTCTTTCATTGTCTCAGATATGTGCTGTCTATGAAATCAACAGTGAGGGCAACGAAGCAATCCATGGCTCTTGGCGGGAACGGTGTTTGATGGTCCTCCACTCTTAAGGAGTGTCAGTGAAGCGCTGCCATCCATGATTCTTGCGAGCCGGGCCAAGTGACGTGAAAGGTGCCTGATGGTCCTCCACTCTTAATGAGTCTCAGTGCGGCGGATGACAGCACCGCCAACAATGCGACAAGATTCTCGATGTGGTACACGCTTCCACCCCTTTGTGCAGGGGGTCCATCATATGAGGCGACGCCGCGACAAGGGTTCACGCTATGGTTCACGCTTCCATCCCTGTGTGCAGGGCGTCCAACGTGAGGCGAGGCCGCTACAAGAGTTCACGCTGTGGTACAAGCTTCCACCCCTCTGTGCAGGGCGTCCAACATGAGGCGTGTGCGTGGGCAGAGAACTACGGATTCATTCAAAAGATTGTTGCTTTGCATCTCCAGCCGCACTGGCAGAAACTTCACGCGCATTTGCGAGCTGCTGCCCAACGAGTACACGCCTCAATGGATAGCGGCGCGCATTGGGCCGCATGGACATGGCAGTTTGCTTGGTGATGATGTTTGGTACGCCGTGTATTGGGACTACAGTGATCTGCCGTCCGACACCTGGAAACAAACTGCCAGATCACTGTGGCTGGCCATGCTGTCTGAGAGAGGGGTGACACCCACCACTGCAGATCAAATAAAGTTTGATGTCTTTGTCACCAGTCTGCAGGATGCGCCTGCGTGGCGAGAAGAAAAGAAATTGGAAAAGGCTGGGCATGAAAGCCAGAAGGAGGCGTCTGCCGATGCGCACGCTCTTGGTCTTGGCCCCAGCTCATTGGACAGGCGGAAGCACACACTGGCCAGCTACCTCATAGGTCCGAATGCAGTGGGCCGGCAGCCAAGCACAGGGACATGGCGCCCCACCAGTGGTCCTGCACCTCAGCGGCGCTGCAAGGCACCGGGTGGCACATGCTACGCGCCAGTGCCAAAGAACTGCAGCAAGGGAATGTGCACACCGCACTGCCTGAGCTTCCAAATTGCCTATGCACAGCGGTTTGCAACTTGTACGCCATGCGAATACAAAAAGTCTGGAGTTCGACACAGGCACACACCACGTGCCACTGATGCAACGGAGCTCGCACCTTGGATTGGGGACTGGCAGGGTCATTTGGATGAACCTCGCTGGAGGCACGTCGCGCAGAATGAGGAGGATGAAAATCAGGACAGTGACACCAGTTCTGTGATTGATGAGAACCCACTTGCTCAGCCGGAGACGTTGACTCAGCCGCAGCCGTTGACTCAGCCGCAGACGTTCTCAGCACGAGCACCGCGGACACAGGACCTGCCACCAGATCATGCAGAAGAGGAGACCGTCGAGGCCTACCTAGAGAGGCTATTGGGTTCAGCTCCGCGGCGCAATTCCTTGCCCAGAGGCCCGGGTGACACGCCATCTGAAGATGCTGATTTTGCAGAAGCGCAGACCGCAAATTTGCTTGATGACTTACAGCAACCGCCGCCAGCAGAGCACAGGCCCTCTGCGGATAGCGACCGGTACATTGTGGAAGCCCCGAAGAAGAACTATCACTGCATTGTGTGCTATTGCTTTCTGTTGAACACTGCAGCTCTGCGTTGTGGACACACAATCTGCACAGACTATGCAGGGAGGATCAGCCGGTGCCCACTGGATCGTACTGTTTGCGTTGCTGCCAACACCCCCAGAAACCGCGCTGTTCAGGATGCTGTGCAAGAATTTCTGCTGTCCGAAGGGGCTCGTACTGCAGGCGCGATACTGGCAGCAGCAGGAGCTGCAATATTCTCTCTGGGATCCACAACAAGACCACTGACAAATCCGGATGCCATGCGACAGGCCAGATTGCGAGCCTTCATGCACCTGTTGCCACCGGATCCTCCTGGTGAACTAGCAGCAGAACCTCCTGGTGCAGCAGCAGCGTGTCCTGATTCAACATGCTCCCAGATACCAGCGCCAGCAGTGATTTCCAGAGCGGTGGCTTCGTTGGACTCTGAGCGTTTGCGAAAGCGGGAATGGAAGTGTACAACAGTGCAGCGTCGTGTGGAGCGGTCTGAGCAGCCACGTGCAGCAGCTGGAACATTGGTGCACGTCATGTTCAACGACGGCTGGTACGAGTGCCTGGCCGATGGCGGTACTGTTGAATTCGGCGATGGAACAAGATTTCCCTGGAGCCGCATCCGCACCTGGCATGCAGCCAACGACCACTAAGGTCAGCTAAGTGCACTATTTTGGTAATATATTGAATTATTTTTTTTTGTTTATCTGTCTTTTTGTTTGCACAGTGGCATGCACCATAGTGCAGCAGTATAACTATATATTTTTGTATGTCTATAACTTCTTTTATTGTTGATTATTTGTATTATCGCACAGTGGAATACACCACAGTGCAGCTTCTTCAGACACACGCATTGAATGGCCATTCGTCTCTCTGCTCAGTGTAATGTCGCTGTGCCTTCCCAGCTTTGTGAGTGCGCCAGTCAATGACGGAGGAAAGTAGTTGGCAGTTGGGGTTACGTGTCAAGTCATTTTTTTACCTTTCAGCATAGCAGGGACCAACAAAAAAGCATGCAGAGGTTCCAAAACCAGACGGTTGAACAGCTTTGAAAAAATGAACACCATATTTTGAAAAAGCATTTATGTTTGTTAGGATACAAGCTGCGGTGGGTTTGAAAACGTTTCCGGAAAGAAAACAATTGGAAATGGATTTTTGTTTGTTAGGATAAAAGCTGCAGTGGGTTTGAAAACGGTTTCGGAAAAAAAATAATTGGAAATGCATTTCTGTTTGTTAGGATACAAGCCGCAGTGGGTTTGAAGACGTTTTCAAAAAGAAACCAAGTCACATCACATCACATCACACAACATCAGGGCAATTCAAATATGGTCAGACACTTCACATCACATTAAAACACATGACATCACATCACACCACATCACACCACATCACATTAAGTCAAATCAAATATCATTGCACCAAATCACATCACATGAAATCGCATGGCATCACATGACATCCCATCACATCACACCACATCACATCACGTCACGTCACGTCACGTCACGTCACGTCACGTCACGTCACGTCATGTCATGTCAAATCACATCGCATCTCATCACGTCACATCACATCACATCGCATCACGCCACACCAAACCACACCACACGAGATCACACTACATCACATCGAATCACGTCATGTCACATTGCATCACATCACATCACATCACGTTGCGAACACCACATCCTATCAACTTATAAGGCATCACATCATATGGCATGAAGAAAGGTCAATTTGCATTGGTTCATACAAGGTCCGCACACCTGCAAGGCACCGCCTGTTTATGAGACCTTTACCAATAACTGAAACTCCAGGTTAGGATTACGGTTAGGGTTAGGGTCACCGAGCTGGTGGAACCAGTCTTGGTTTTCTAACCCTTTTTAGGGTCTAGGGTGGACCTACCAGGTTTAGCAGCAAGCAAGCAAGCAAGCAGCAAGCAAGCAAGCAGCAAGCAAGCAGCAAGCAGCACGCTGCGGCGTAAACGTGGCCCATTGCTGTGAGCCCCGGTAGGTCATCAGCTCACCAGCCTGCAACACCTTCCAGAGTACCGGACGTTTGTCAGCTTGTTCCCCAATCAGCCTCAGCCTTGGCTCTCAGTTTTGTCTCTCGTCGCCAACGCCATCAACAGCCGAGCAGTGTCACCGACCTGACCACGGCGGACAGATACACCTCAGCACACAACTCTTTTGCAGGTATTGAAAGAATCTGAAGCATGTTGGAAGGGTACACAAGATCAATGTTGCTGAGGTCCAAGGCTGTTCAGGGTTGCTAGTGATTGTTTGAGGGGCTTGCCCTTGGCAATCGTTGAAAAGGCTTTTGCCCTCAAGCACCTTCAACAGTGCAACAGTCTGTAACCCCTCGACAACCCTGTCCAAGGCGGGAGAAAGAACACCATGACGTCCCTGACACAAAGGCCGAACCATAAACCCAAGTCAAGGGGACCCAGAACCACAACCATAACCGTGAGCCTGGACATACTACCTGAACCGGTTCATCATGAGGCAGAGCGATCGACCTCCCTGTCGATGATCATGTGCAACAGCCAGTGTGCATCCGTAGTGCGAAGTTTGGTTCCTGGGGTGGCAATATTGGACTTGCAGATTTCCACAGTCTTGGAGGGGCTGTTGAAGAAACTCAGCAGCGTGTTGTCCTGACAGGGCAAGCGAAAAAGGGTGGGGCACCACACCTACGGAGCCTGACCCCGGGACGTAATGACTGGAGATGAACACAAATTGCAGCCTTGGCCGGGAGGCATCTAGAGGCCATTTTTTTTGAAGAAATGGATGGCATACAGCTCCTTTGTGGCAGAGTCGACGCACACAGGGCCACAACAGACCAGCCGAGTGCAGATGGAAGACGATTGGAAGGGATCACGGGGGGGATGTCTCCTCGCTTTTATACGCGACCCCCCCCAGTAGAAGTGGGCCGAAGGCCCCCAAGAGGGGGGGGGGGGGGGTTGGGTTGGGTTGGGTTGGACTCTCCCGACTTGAAAAATGCGACGGACCCGTCTAGGTAGAAAATTTGGGTCCCCCGGGAGCGGCGCAGTCATCGGAGTAGTCACAGCACACTCCGCCTCCGAGGACCACTGCACCGCACTTGGAACTGCTTCTGGGGCCCAGCCCCTCGGCGGTCGCACGGGGCCCTGCCCCACTCGGCTTCTGGGGCCCAGCCCCACGGCGGTCGCACAGGGCCTTGCCCCACTCGGCTTCTGGGGCCCAGCCCCACGGCGGTCGCACGGGGGGGGGGGGGGGGTTCAGGGAGGGGCGACGGGGGGGGGCGGTTGGGAGGGTCGGTTGGGGGGGGTCCAGGTGGGGCGATTTGGGGTGGTGAGGGGGGGGCAGGGGGGGGGGCAAGCTCCCCTTACCTCCCCTTGCCCTCAATCTAACCATACCATCACCATAAACCTAACCCTAACCTTTGCAGCCAGTTGGTTTGGCCATGCCAGCCATGTTAATTGGGTTGCACAAGATCCCCCAAATTTCGTTCATGGCTGCTTTTGCCACATCATTGCTCTCCATTCCGGACCCCAACACTCATTCTAACCCGAGCCTAGGGTGAGAGCTAGGGCTAGGGGCAGGGCTAGGGTTAGGGTCACCGAGCTGGTGGAACCAGTCTTGGTTTTCTAACCCTTTTTAGTGTCTAGGGTGGACCTACCAGGTTTAGCAGCAGCAGCAAGCAAGCAAGCAAGCAAGCAAGCAGCACGCGCGAAATGGGCCAAAATCATAACTCCGTCGTGGTGCTTCAGATTCCGCTCAAATTTTGGTGGTTGATACCTCTGGGTGTGAAGTACAATCACACAAAGTTTGAGCCTGAAACTCGATGGTGGCGGCCAGAAAAGGGATTCGCAAGTAGCGGACCTCAGTTTCAAAAACTGCAGTTTAGGGCCAAAAACAGCCATTTTTGGGCCAAAAAAGCCCGGGAACACATTCAAAACGGCCAAACGAAGGGAAACGGTGGGTACTTTGCACGTGCAGCTTGACTTCCCCGTGTCAACGAGCTCTTTGCGGCCCTCTAACTCCATGATATGTCGTGGAAACGGCCCAAAAAGGCCCCCAGAAGCTCCAAATGCCGACAGCCACAAACCAAGAATAGGCCATATCCTTGGCTACATGGCTCAAAATGCGATTCCGAGGGCACCTACTCCACCCGCAACCCCCCACTTTTTGTGGTTTCCACCCCTCAAAATTGCCCAAACGGACGTCCAGACCCTAATACCTAGGCCCACTAGGCTGCGGCAAGCTGCGAGCTCAAGTCCAAACAGGTGGGTGCCCAAATGGGTCAACAGGGTCCAGTAGGGGCAAAAAGATGACTTTTTTCAAAAATGATCCTCGACCATGTGCGACGCTAAAACAAGTGTGTTTGGAACATTTTGAGCTTGTGGTGGCCCATTTTGCTCCTCCGAAAATCCCAAAATTGCCTTGGAAATGGGCTGTTTTGGGACCAAAAGTGGGTCAAAAATGGGTCAAAAACGCATTTTTCCAAACCTCATCCTAGACCATTTGGGGTGCACAAACGGGTGAAATGAGCCCATTTTGAGCCCATTTTGGGGTATTTTGGCCCCTCAGAAGTCCAAAAAGCCTTGAAAGTGGGCCTCGTGGTGATGGGGTTCACTTGCAAGCTGATTCCACTTTGTCAAGAGCCATCAATGTGTGAACCATTCTTGATGTTCCACCGAGCTGGTGGAACCAGTCTTGGTTTTATAACCCTTTTTAGTGTCTAGGTTGGACCTACCAGGTTTAGCAAGCAAGCAGCAAGCAGCAAGCAAGCAGCAAGCAGCAAGCAGCACGCGCGAAATGGGCCAAAATCAGAACTCCGTCGTGGTGCTTCGGATTCGGCAGAATTTTTGATGGATGATACGATTCGGGTGTGAAGTACAATCACACAACGTTTGAGCAGGAAACTCAACGGTGGCGGCCGGGAACGGGATTCGCAAGTAGCGGACCTCGGTTTCAAAAACTGCAGTTTAGGGCCAAAAACAGCCATTTTTGGGCTTAAAAAGCCCTGGAACACATTCAAAACGGCCAAACGAAGGGAAACAGTGGGTACACTACACGTGCGACTTGACTTCCTCATGTCAACGAGCTCTTTGCGGCCCTCTAACTCCATGATATGTCGTGGAAACGGCCCAAAAAGGCCCCCAGAAGCTCCAAATGCCGACAGCCACAAACCAAGAATAGGCCATATCTTTGGCTACATGGCTCAAAATGCGATTCCGAGGGCACCTACTCCACCCGCAACCCCCCACTTTTTGTGGTTTCCACCCCTCAAAATTGCCCAAATGGACGTCTAGACCCCCATACCCAGGCCCACTAGGTTGCGGCAAGCTGCGAGCTCAAGCCCAAACAGGTGGGTGCCCAAATGGGTCAACAGGGTCCAGTAGGGGCAAAAAGATGACTTTTCTCAAAGATGATCCTCGACCATGTGCGACGCTAAAACAAGTGTTTTTGGACCGTTTTGAGCTTGTGGTGGCCCATTTTGGTCCTCCGAAAATCCCAAAATGCCTTGGAAATGGGCTGTTTTGGGACCAAAAGTGGGTAAAAAATGGGTCAAAAACGCATTTTTCCAAACCTCATCCTAGACCATTTGGGGTGCACAAACGGGTGAAATGAGCCCATTTTGAGCTCACTTTGGCGTATGTTGGCCCCTCAGAAGTCCAAAAAGCCTTGAAAGAAGGTCTCGTGGTGATGGGGTTCACTTGCAAGCCGATTCCACTTTGTCAAGAGCCATCAATGTGTGAATCATTCTTGATGTCCCTCACCAGTCATAGCTGATGTTCCCTCCCCCGCCAGCTCGGTCCCAATATTCAGTCTTGATTAGGGTTTCGGTTACTGGCATACGGCAGGATACGGCAGGGAAAGCAGGATACGGCAGTATCCGGTAGATACGGCAGGATATGGCAGGATACGGCAGGATACGGCAGGAAAGGGCAGGATACGGCAGGATACGGCAGGATACGGCAGGATACGGCAGGATACGGCAGGATACGGCAGGATACGGCAGGATACGCGTATTACAGGAATACGGTCCTATTAGGGAAACCCCAACGGGAGTATTGCTCCGCCCTGGACCTTGGTCAGGACGTTTACTAAAGTGCTGTTTATGCAGCGATAGCTGTCCGCATTAGAGTGTTCGACTGTACCCTAGTGGGCAAGCATATGTGCTCTAGGGAGGGAGTCCTGGGTTCAAACCCCACTACCCCGAAATTTTTACCAAACGTTTTCGTCGCACGCTTTTGAGGAATGCCCCATCGAAGGGACATCATTCGCGGTACATTACACTGTTTTTCAAGGGTATCTACAGTGTGATAAACTTCTATGAACTAGTGAGAATGCTTTTGGTAGGTTTGATGCATTTTCTTAGGTAATTTTGGGAATATTTGAGCCTTTTTCCCTGGTCCTACTAGCTTAGCTAACTAGTCCTCCAGGAGGGAGTAAGAAAAAGTCACTGCCATGTCTTTCTTGGAGGGCTTGATCCAGGCCAAGCCCCCCTTAAAACCCCTTTGTTGATGCTAAGACTAAGTTAAGTATTTTTATCACTCTTTTCAAGCTTTTAGTACACTTTCTCAAAGTAACTAGGGTTATAACCCTAGCCCCCCATGAAGTTCACCCCTACCACTCAACTGAGCGGAGGTATCTTCCTTCATGGAGGATATACCGAAATAAAATAGGCATTTCATGCTTTAGGCCTTGGAGGTTAAGCCTAGTGGTCTCCCACCCCAAGACCCCTATACTCAATTGTCTCTACCACTTATTGTGGTTCTACTTTTTAACTGTTTCGGAATTCAGTTGCTTGGCCAAGTCATAATCTGTGTCTGGCCTAGCTCCTATGCCCCACATTCCTAACCAGATCCATTTCATCCAAAAGAGTGCACATGAAGTGCTTGACGCTAACTTGGAGGCTAGAGTCAGGCCAGTTTTCACATAAAATCTTTTGTACTATCCATTTGTGATTGAATCCTTGTATTTAAACTGCTTTGTCTATCTGCAGCCCTTCTGTGTTACACTGGATTTCAAACTATTCATTGATTCGATCCATATCCTGTTCTTGCTCTACTTGCTCCTTTGGTTCTGGGATTTCACCATCAAAAACCTGCAGGATTTCATCAAAATCTATAGGGCACTAATCAAGGACATCTTTCTCCTTTGAGGTTGAAAAGGAAGTTAAGGGATGGATCTGTAGGGTTTTTCACGTACTTTCATCTGACTGTGCTCACCAGAATTTTTCGCCGTCGCGTATTGGAGAAATTCGACGCGCAAGCTTTTCTGTCAAGCGACCGAGCTCATGCTTCTCATAGACCGTGAGTTCGTAGGGAGCTCCACATTTTCCTCCTTGCCTTCCTTTTATGCCCCTTTCACATGAGCATATTGCTTCCTTTGGGGAAGGGGCTTATAGGGGTGTTTTGGGACACACATGCGTGTGAAAAACCCAGGCCAAAATCGTGCGAAAACGCTAACTTTGTGTACTTGTTAGCATGAACGTAAATAACGTAACAGAAAACTCACCAGACCAATAGCCCAAGGCAATTTTGCATTTGGGAGCTAACTCAACGATGGCTCCACGCAATTCAATGCCACCAAAACATGGTAGTTTGAAAGGACGACTTCTCCTCTAAAATTTGGCCGAAATGGCCGTGGCGCCAAGGCTCGTTGTCGAAGCCTACGGCGATATGAGCCTCAAAACAAGGCAATAGGAAAGTAGAGAGCACAAAAAACATCGTGCATAGCTGTTTGAGTTTTCCAAGAATATCTACTATTTTATACAATATTGCTTTGTGAGCACGCGCGCCTATACTGCCTTTTGCACACGTGCCCATATGCATGCATGATTGACTTGGGATCCAAGGGAGGACTTGACCCATAGTAAGTATGTTTGCAAACACTTACTGTGGGTCCTCCAATTCCGGTATACGCCATATTATATGGGGTTCGGTGTCCCATGGGAACATATGTCCCAATATTGGCATTTTGGCTATTTCCCCACTTTTTGTCTGCTCCAAGGGCCGAAGTGTGAAAAATGGTTTTCTTGTGCTTTGGACCTGAACTAATGTTGATAAAGGCACTTAGGGCTTTTGGTTGCTTTCATGCAAAAGTCTCAAGTCCATCTCCCTTGGGAGCCGGAGATACAATTTTTGGAGTAAACACTTTTGCGACTACTAACCCTCTTTGGGGCCATAATGGCACCAAACCCTGTCTCCCCCTTAATGATCGCCCCCGGGCGGTGTGCACCCGTTGTCAAAGGGTTCAGGGCGATTCGGAAAGGAGACATAAACCCGCCTCGAATAGGGTGTGCCCCCTTGTATCCTCTCCTTTGGATGGGAGAGCCATGGGTGGCCCAATATGGGGTATGTTGCCGTTTGCCACTTTTCGTGTACCATTTTTCCGCTGTGGGGAAAAATTGAATAGAGGCGATCTCGAGGGTTGACATGGGGCGTATATTGGGCCCATGTGTTTCTAGCAACTTTGGTCAGATTTTTGCTCACTATGACCATGGAGATATGGGATCGTGAGTGTGGGCCGTTTCGGGCAATTTTCGCTGTTTTTGCCATTTTAGGCCATGTTGGGAACACCATATCTCCATGGGGCAAGGGATCTAGCCAGGAAGGAAGGGCAATTCTTGTAGCATATGACCAAGGGTCAATCGCCCTAGAGCTTCGTATTTGCTCCTCCGGCCTAGCCGGAGTTAGTTAGGCGGCCGAAACAGGTACACATTTGTACCTGGGTCGTTAGAAAAAATAACAGAAAAATAAGGTGGGTAAATTCTACCAAATACCCATTTTTCTTGTTCACGATTTTTCGAAGCGGGAATGGGTCTTAAAAAAGTCCGTTTTTCAACACGGCTGTACAAAAGGGGTGCCTTTTCACACTTCCTCATCAGAGATTGGGAGGCGTCGTGAAAAATCATTGTTTCCAATGATTTGGGTAGCGCGTGGTAGAGGATTTCAAATAAATATTTCATTGCAGTGCAGTGACATACACGCCGGGTCGTTTTTGCAAAAACTATTGCTTTTTTAGCGATCTTTTGCGCGAGGCGTCGTGCACACGAGAACTTGCAAAGCAAAATTATGTACTATGCCATGATACATGACGCACATTCTGGAGAGGGAGGAACATGCTGTCGTCATACACCTAACGTAATCCCCTTATCACGATGTACTGGTGAAAGCTGACGCAACAGTACATATTTTCGCATTTTAGTACGGAAGGTAATCTGTAAATGCGTAATCTTTACTTCAGAAACCGCTATTCTATGCGCGAGGCCTCGCGCATAGAATAGTTTGTAACAAATGATGAATATCTAAGATCCAATGCGCGAGGGCTGGTACATTGGACATACCAACAATTCGTACAAATAAAAATCAGCAAACTAATCACCTACACAGCATGTACGAACCCTTTGATGCCGCGCTGTTGTGTCTCCACCTGTAAAAATTCTGCAAGCATTTCTACTTTTCATGGTGTGGTCACTGCTGACTTCAGTACCCAATCATCGTTTGTAGGGCGGCGCTACTGGCTACCAGCAGGTAGCATCAACCATCAAAATGTGGGAGTATTTGACAGTTACTTGGAACCAAAAATAGTGCGCACGACAACGAAACGATCAAAAAGCGGCCGTCCGAGAAGTATATCACAGGTAAAAGATTGCTGCAGGTGGATGTTTTCATGTTTCAAAAAGTCTATGAGACATTAGGACAATTTTTGCTTATAGTGACAATGCTGCTGCGCAAGCTATCACAGTTGAAGAAAACAGTGGCAGCGGCATCCGGAATATTCTGCGACCTTTGCGTCGACGAACCGCTGTACCGAATGGTAGATCAGATCTTTGAAGGAGGAATACAAGAAGATCAGAGCGTGCGATTGTTTTTTCCTTTTTTCCTGCAACCATGCAAACACGAAAACACCCTGTTGCAGCGTTCAGAAAAGCAATCGCGTCACGGGGAATAAGATGGGTAGAGGTTTTGAACGAGGAGACTTGGCGCCTTTATTTGTTGATGCACCATTGCGCAGTGACGTACCAGGGCCAGCCTAAATCTGTAGCTGCCACAGCAGAAAGCAGGGCACAAGGACGCATGTCAGCAAGGTCAAGTTTAGCACGAAACAGTGCACCATCAGTGAAAGAGAGGGCCACCGCCAGGTTGCAAACAATCTGGCAGAAGATGCACCAGCCCACATATGATTGTACGATGTCCCCAGATCCCAAAATTCAGTTGCCGCACTATTGCAGAAACCGCCGCGGTCGCGATTTTGCCGCCGCCGCAAGCATTTCTGGCTCATTTTGCTAGATTTGTGCCAATTCTGTGCGCATGCAGTTAAGCCGATTTCAAAAGCGCAATCCGCCAATCGCAATCATATCCTGCTGCTGTAAGGAAATGATGGTCATCCCATCAACCTTTAGGGAGATATTGAAGCGGTACCCAGAACCTAGGGCCCATGGCCCGGAGGCCTGTGAGCCGTCACACCCATGCTGAAGCCGTCGACACCGGCTGTCAGCGGGATATCCCTGTTCTCTAACCCGCGGAATCTGGAATCCGATTCCTAACCAATAAATCGATGTAGAATGACCATAATTTTATTGTCTTAGGCGATTTTCGGTCGGAAATCGGTCAAATACCCGATTTCTACCGCGATTTCTAATTGTCGTGAAATCGCCGCCTGATGTCGCCTGGTCGCGCGCCTTCGTCGCTTCTCTGTGGCGAGTTTTGTGATTGACTTTTCTCGAGTACCTGTGAGGTTCTAAGAGAACTTAAGGGCTGAATCTAGAGGGTATTTAATGTACTTTCATCTGGTGTGTTCACCAGAATTTTTCGCCGTTGCGTTTTCGAGAAAATCAGCGCGCAAGGCTTTCCGTCGATCGTGCGAACTCATGCTTCTCAAGGACCATGAGTTCGGATGGAACCCTACATCTCCCCCCTATGTCTTTCATCCATGCCCCTTTCACGCGGGCATATCATCTTGTATAGGGAAGCGAGCAATGGCGGTGTTTTAGGCAGCCTATGGGTCTCGCAAACCCAAGTCGTTTGCGTGCGCAAACGCTAACTTTGTGGCCTTGTGAGCATGAACGTTAATAACCGCACACAATGCTCACAAGACCAAAAGCCCTAGGTCATTTCTGATTTTCGAGCCAACTCAACGATGGCTCCACGGAATTCAATGCGTACCAAAACTCTATTTTCCAAAAAGGGCAAGTTTTGGTCGAAAATTAGGCCAAAATGGCCAAACCCCCGAGGCTCGTACTCAAAGCCTATGGTGAGTTGAGCCTCGAACCAAGGCAATATGTAAAGTAGAGACCATGAAAGACATCGTGGACGGCTGGGTTGATTTGTACAACCTTGTCTTCTATTTTATAAAATTTTGCCTTGTGAGCACGCGTGCCATATTGCCTCTTTGCACACGCGCTCATATGCAAGCACTATTGACACGAGTGGGCGGAGACAATCTAACCATGGTGTGCATATTTGAAAGCACCTACTATGGGCCTACTCCAAAGGTGTTTGCTCATATTTTTGTTCCTCAACGACCCAAAGATATGTTCATGCCAATATCGCCGATATATGCACTTTTTCCGATAAATAGTGTGCTTCAAGGATTGAGGTGTTAAAAATGCTTTCATTGTGCTTTGAACCTCAACCCTTGTTGCAAAAGGGAAGCAAAGATTCGGTTTGCATCCATGCGAAAGCCCGAGGCTCCGTTCTCTCGTGATACGGAGATACGATATTTGGAGGGACCACTTTTGGGTGAATTTTGGCCGTTTTGCCCAAAATGGCCACAAACTCCTTCTCCCCCTGATTTCACCCCCGAGGTTGCGTGCGCCACTTGACCAAGGGTAAGGGCAATTCGGAGAGGGCACACAAACCCGCATCGAATGGGGTGTTTCCCCATGTGGCCTCTCCTCTCAATGGGAGAGTTGTGAGTCACCCAATTTGGGGTATGTTGCCATTCTGCCCCACTTGTGTGTCACTTTCCCTCCAATGAGAAAAATAGCTAGAGGCGATCATGAGGGTTGGCAAGTGGCATATATTGGGACCTAAGTGCCATGTGTTTATAGCATTTTTGGTTGGAAGAATCCTCACCGTGGCCATGGAGATATGGAATCATGAGTGCGGGCCATTTTGGCCAAATTTCGCTGTTTTTACCATTGTATGCCATATTGGAATTACCATATCTCCATGGGGCACGCGATCTAGCCAGAAAGGAGAGGCAAATATTGGAGCATATGACCAAGGGTTGAATGCCATTGAGTTTTGTATTTGCTCCTCCGGCTCATCTGGAGTTATTCAACTTTTGGTGCGATCCACGATCCCCCCCTTTGCACCGCATGTTGCTTTCTGCCCCGTCCGTGTGGTCATCCCCTCGGTGAACAGTAAGCAGCCAGCGTGACAGCAAGCGATAACCCAGGGCATGGGACCAAAGGGGATATCAAGGGTTGTGAATCAAGGCTTGGCGCGTCAATATCGCCAAGATTTCCTACCCTGGACGGTCGCCCGAGACGGCCGATTTTGCCATTTTGGCAATTATGACCCCATTTGACGAACCCGTGGTGCCCTGATGCCGGGACCTCAGAGGGAACCAGGTTGGGTGAGGGCTCCAGGGAGTTCGTACTCCAAGGGCATAGGGTCAGCTGCCTCGTCCCTACCTCTGGCGGGTCCGGACGAGGGGTCAATTTTGGAGACTTTTGAGCTAACTTCAGTTTGGGCTGAAACAGCCCATTTTCAGCTACCAACTCCTAGGGGATAATGGCGGAGCCATATCTCTTGCCCAGAGTGGAGTTGGAAACCGCTGTTAAGGGAGCATAGGGAGCTACTGTGGATCAGGCCCTGGACCATCTTGGTTCCGAGGAACTCGCCTGTGGCTGGGCGCGACATCCCCCCTATTGGCAGGGTTTCAGGGTCCGGACTGAGCAGGGCATGGGTTGTGTTTGAGCCCCCGCCCCCACCAGCCACTGAGAGGATCGGACCTGGGATTGGGATACGAGTTAGGACTGAGTGTCTATTGTTCTGTGATGCCCCTACCCCAGTCCAGTCCTAACCCCATGTGTACATATCCTGATGTGTTGCTGTACATACTTTCGTTCCTTCATTTCAGAGTGGCAAGGATTCTGAAACGCTCTGTCACATGACACGAGCGTAATGATGCCCTTGTGAGCGTAGTGCTTTGCCTGCCTGCTCACCTGTGCGTGTCCACCGCAGCGTCCCGTGGCCAGGCCCCCCACGGGAACGCTTCAAAAGCGTTTCACCGCCGCAGGGTTACCCATCCCTCGCGTGCCACTCGGGACCACCACCCCGAGCAGCGCGGCGCAGCAGCTTGCAGCTCGCAGCTCGCAGCGCAGCGCAGCGGCTCGCAGCGCCGCCCAGCGACAGCGCCGAGTTCGTCACGGAGCCCGCAGCGCCGTCCAGAGCATCGCCCTGACCGCGCCGCGACCGTGAAGGAGGTGCACAGACCAGGACTCCTGCATCAGCGAGTCCCATCGGCCGACCAGCAAGGCCGCGTCAACCACCTCCACAACCACCGGCTGACCAGCACCAGCCGCACTCCCAGTCCAGTGCTGCAGCACCCGCCTCAACAAACACCACCAGGACCAGTTCCTTGAGCGGAACGAGTGCACACCAAGGACCTCAAGACCAACTACGCCCCCGCTGCCATGGTAAACTGGCAAGAAGCGGGTAAGACGTGGCCGCAGCCCCACCCCCATGCAGTGCGCCTACTGCGGGGGTTGATTTGGGACCAGCACTACCGCCACAGCCACCCCCAGTGCGAAGGCGGCATGCCCGGGAGCTTCGAGCTCCGCACGGACATGAGCCACGACCGCCTGCAGGCCATGGAGGACTGGCTGCGGGTGGAAGGGTTTGCCTTCCGCTTCCAGCAGAGGCGCTGGAGGACCTGGACCCGGCCAGACAGGCCCGGCGAAGGGCTGCGCCCCGACGGGATTGAGGAGGACGAGAAGCCCAACGAGTACCCGTCGGGCGCCTCGATCAACGTCTTCATACAGGACATGATCGAGAAGTACTTCCCGGAACCGGGGAGCGAGCGCAGGCTGCAGGGCAGCAGCAGCAGCGCGTCTCCGGGGAAGGAGAAGCGGTCCGCCGGGGACAGGAAGCGGGACCGGAAGTGGCGGGAGTACCAGGAGTCCCTGGCCGCCGGAGCCGCCCAAGGCGCCAAGGGCGGAACCCCAGCCCCCAGTCCCCAACGGGCCAATGGCGGTCACCACCCCGGCTCCACCACCCTTGGCGACTACTTCCAAGTCGCCAAGCAGACCAAGGCCAAGCCCCGTCCGCTGCTCCTGAGGAAGTCAGGCCCCAGCAGCGACGTGGAGTCGGCCCACCGCGGGAGGATGCCGGCCGACCAGGTCAGCTCCAGCAGCAGCGTCGCTCCCGACCAAAGGGACGTGGCGCGCGCCTGTGAGCGCGCCTGTGGGGTGCCCTGCAACCTTCCGGTTGCCCAGCAACGGGCCACGCAGCGGAACGCTGCCGTGGAGGGCGCCGCGGGCATCGCCCAGCAGGAGGCTGCGGAGTGGGCGCATGGCATGGCCATCCACGCCACCACCGTGGCGGCCATTGCGGCCGGACTCACGGCCGCAGCCGCCCGTGAGGCAGCGATTGCTCAGGTCAAGAGTGAGTGGGCGGCAGCCGACGAGGAAGCCCGCCTGACACAGGAGGCCATTGCCTGCAAGGAGGCCGAGGTGAAGGCGCTGGAAGAGGCGCTGGCCCAAGAGAGGGCAAAGAGGGAGGCGGAGGAAAGGCCCCACGCCGAAGGGACGGCTAAGGCCCAGGCAGACGCCGCCAAGAAGGACGCCATCGAGGCCGCGCAACGGAAGGTCGCTGAGGAGAGGGCCAAGACGGAGGCGGAGCTGGCGGCGTTGGAAGCGGAGAAGGCGCGGCTGCAGCAGGCCCGGGAAGCCGAGGCGGCTCGTGCTCGGGAGGAAGCCGAAGTGCGGGCTGCCGCAGCCACCGCCGCCGCAATGGAGGAGGCAGAGGCCAAACTCCGCCGCGAGACTCCCCCGGGAGGATCACGAGTGGAGACCCTTCGAAAGATTTTCGAGGGGGACGCCTCCTCCAAGATGACGCTGGACGAGGCCGACAGGGGCAGCAGTGGGAGCAGTGGCCCCACTGCCAACCGACTGAGGAAGGGTAAGGGGAAGACCCCCGAGAGGCCACGGAGGCCAGCGGGCGGACGTCCCCACGACAGCCACCCCTCCTTCACCGCCAGCGACGGGGATGAACGAGACCGCCGACATCGCCGAGTGGCGGCTTGGACGGGCGGAGGAGGCGGAGACGTCCCCATGGAGCCAGAAGGTGAGGATGAGGATCCCCCTCCTCCCTACCGGAGTTCGGAGTCTTCCGAGACCGAGACGCCCAGGTGGGGTGACATGGACGAGGATGACAACATGGACTTCGACATCACGAAGAAGCGCCCATCCTCGGACCCACCGAGGCGACCCGGCGGAGACCCACCGGGACCCCCTGGCGGAGGACCATGAGGACCCCCTGGTGGACGCCCCCCAAGTGGACCCCCTGGAGGCGGACCACCGGGCGGGGGAGGACCCCCTGGACCGGACGGACCCGGCGGAGGCCCTCCTGGAGGACCCTCTGGAGACCCCGACGACCCACCAGGGAACGGCGACCCGGATACCACCTGGCGGTGGATTGTCTACCTCCGCAGGAAGGTCCAGTTCCTCGAGCGCGAGGTAGACACGGGCAAGGGCGAGATGACTCGCATCACCAGGGTCGCCGCGCGCGCGCAAAGAGAGCTGGACATCGCCAAGATCGAGATGGTCAAGAGCGCCGGCGTCGCCACCGCCACCCAGAAGCTGCTGGACATCGCCAGGGGCGAGACCAGGTCGCTGAACAAGGTCATCAGCGGCCTGCAGCAGAGGCTGGACGCGCTGGAAGCCCGTGGGAGCGTCGGCAGCGACCACCCACCCCTGGAGTCTGGCTCGTCGGACGACGGCTGGGGACCTGGACCAGGTCCAGGCAGACCCCACGCCCCCGGCGGAGCCCCCAGGAGTCGCCCCAGCGCCAGTGTCCCCTCTCTGAGTGCCCCCTCTCACCACAGCGCGGGCCGCCGCAACGAGCGCGGGCCGCCCGGCAGTGGCAGTGAGGATTGGCGTGATGAGTGGCTCAGCGCGGAGTACCACAACCGCCGTGCTCCACCGCGGACACCGGTACGCCCTCGACGCCCCGCACCAGCCCCGGAGCCAATCCCCATGGCTGGTGGACGTTATGGTGGACTCAGGGACGAGGTCCCCAGAGGAGACGTGGAGTGGGATGTCGGTGAAGGTGAGGACCTGGACCTGGACCTGGAGGAGTTCGACATTAGCCCGCCGCGTGGTGTACGACGGGAGGCCGCTGTACGCAGCCGCCGGCGCCGTGATGAGGAGGGGTACATGGAAGGAGTACGGCGTGAACATCTGGGTTCAGCGTACATGGAGGAACCGCGGCGTAGCCACAGGGATTGCATGGAGGACATGGACGTGGCGGCCGTGGGAGTCCGTGGGCGAGGCCGATGGGAACCTCAGTCGACCTCGCGGCCGGCGTTCATGGTCTCTAAGGCCGCGGATGCCGCCGTGTGGGAAGACTTGAAGGACATCAAGCCCCCCATGTACGATGGCAACCCCCTCAACCTCGACCGCTTCTTGGAGAAGCTGGACGATTGGGGGGAGACCGTCACTGAAGACATGCCTCCCGCGGATGCGGAGAAATATGTCTTCAGACGGTTCAGGTACCGCCTGCCGGAAGTGCTCCAAGAGCTGTACTTCGTGGCGACCAAGGAGGGGAAAATCAAGACCCTCAAGGAAGCCAAGAAGTGGCTCAACGAGCAGGAGCGGGTGGACGCTCCGCAGGTGGCTGCCAAGCGGTGGAAGTCCATCAAGCTTCAGCATGATGGACGGGAGATCCGCCTACGGGACTGGCGGGACTTCCGAGGGCAATATACCCTCTTCCGCCGCAACGTGGAGGATTGGAACGAGGGTGACGAGCAGGCTAGCCTGCTCTCCATGCTGCCGGAAGCATGGATCAGGAGGGTCACCAAGGAGGAAGCCAAGAGGGCCAAGTCCAACCACACGGTCAAGATGATGCTCCCCAAGGAGTATCATTCGAACGTGGTGGCTTGGGCAAGGAGGAACGTGGCCCGGGATGTCAAACGGCACTCCCTGCGGAACGCTCTCCTCATCACCGTCTCGGGCGATCGCGAGAAGACCGCGATGTGGCGCCTTGACGAGTGTGACGTGAGCGGCCAGACCATCCGTCTGCAGGCTATCCCTGCGCGGATGAGCTGCGACGAGATCCTGGAGTGGGTTGGAGAGGAGGTGCTCAAAGAGTACCGGAACCTCCACCACACCCGCGGGTTGAGGCCCGGCGACCGCGACGTCAACTACGTTGGCGAGGGCCCTGGCGGGGAAGCTGCCATGGACCCAGCGGGAGCCGGCGGTGATGAGACTCTCGTCGACGATGACGACGACGATGAGCCCGCCGAATTGGCCGTTTGTGCCTTCGTGGCCAACAACCTGAGCGCAGGGAACAAACACGGAAGCTGGAAGCCCCTGCAGCCGGGCTGGAAGAAGAAGGAGAAGAGGGACCCTCGCCGCATTGGCGACCCTCCGCTGTCCTTTGGGGAGTTCATACCAGCTCACCCTCAGGGCTGTTTCGTGTGTTATGGGAGGAAGAAAGGCTTCAACCATGACCACCGAACATGCCCCATCCACCAGGCCGACACGGAGGCCTACAAGAAGGCGCACGGGTCGAAGAAGCGTGCACCTGCGGGTATCCGGGAGGCCAAAGTGTAGTTGGACAAGGACGAGCTCTCCAAGCTGATGTCGCAGGGGACCGAGTTGGCCAAGGAGATCCAGGAGATCAAGAGGAACTGGGTCCCCAGGTCGGACAACAAGAACAAGGAGAACAACCAGAACGACCAGAACAAGGACAAGGACAAGAAAACTAGAAGGGGAAGGAAGAAGGGCGTCAACGAGGTTGATGCGGAGGAGAACACCCCTACTTCCACAACCGACGCCCCCTAGCGGAGCCCCTGCAGCCAAGGGCCCCAGCTAGGGCGGTCGCAGGATGGTGACGTGGGAAGCGCCGAACCATCCCAGTCGGGAGTCGATAAGCACAAAGGGACTGCCGCGGGTGGAAGGCCCGGTCCGGCACCCAGTCGCGGAGGCGGGGTGAGGGCAAGTGAAGGCACGAACCCTTGCACCCGTCCGTCCTTCGCGACCAAGAATGTGTTTGATGTACTACAAGATCTATCTGAGAGTATCGGAGGATCACCCGGACCGCAGCTGGATGCTGCAGATGGGCAGCCTGAGCCCATTGTCCACGACCTGCACCAGTCGCTTGTCGAGCTTCTGGAACGGCCGGAGATCCTGAGCCTGCACGCCGTGCGCCGAGTTGGGCGTGAGCGGCAGTTGCACCTTAAGGTCCGTGCCTTATGCGGGGAAGTGGAAAAGGTTTTCGACGTGTTGGTCGACACGGGAGCTCAAGTCAGCTTGGTCAAGGCTGGCCTACTTCCGCCAGAGTGTCTGACCAACAGTCGGAAACCTGTCAGGCTGAAGGTGGCGAACGGCCAGTACATGGTGGGAGGCACGAAGGAAGCGGCCATCGGGCTGCAGTTCGTGAACCATCGTGAGCTGAGCCGCCCAGACCTCGGCAAGGAAATCATCCTGCACGGTCGCTTCTACGAGGCAAAGATGGACTGGCACATGATCGTTGGGTACGATTTCATGATGGAGACGGACTCCGGCGTACTCCCGGCCCAAGCCTCAATGACCCTGTACCAGGACGACGAGCTCTCGTGGCTCTCGTCACCTGAGCACCATGTGGAATGCCAATGGATCCACCCCGAACGCAATCAGCTCGAAGTGGCCGCGCTGGACACTGAGCCAACTGGTCCTGCAAACCAGGAGTACGGCGTAATGCCGGAAGTGGCGAGCCGAGTTGTCGCGGACTTGGGAGCTTCGGATCTGGCCCTGGATGCGTTCTCTTCAGGAACCTCCGCCCATCTTCGGGTTTGTGAGAAGTACTGGAGCGGCCAGGACTCCGCGTGGAAGAAGCACTGGGGTCCACATCAGGGATTGATGTGGATCCATTGCCCTCGTTGGGACATTCCAAGAGCGATAGCGAAGATTCGCAAGGACCGCTCCAAGGCAGTGCTGGTTGTTCCTATGGGATGCACCGAGGAGGAAAGTACCCAACATTGGGTAGCCTCATTGACCAACATGACCTTAAACAAGGTCGTCCTACCGGCTGGAGAGAGTGTCGATCAGGACGCTAAGGGAAAGCCCATGCCACCCGAGAGATGGCCAACAGAATTCCACTATGTGGATGGGGGCCTTGATCAGGCCGACGCCACGGATTTCGTGTGTGTCAACCGCATCATAGCAGAGCCATGGCGGCAATGCTTTGCGGTTCCCCCTGTTGACATCGGAGAATCGGAGGACCCCCTCACAGAAGAGGAGCTAGATCTGGTTCAGGGGTATATGGATCAGCCCTTTCACGACTGGGGTAGCCAGCGTGAGGGCAAGGGCCAGGACAGAGCCTGGTGGGAAGTGGACTCGATCGTCTCTGGTTCCTATGATGGGAACACCTTCGTGCAGAGGGTGCTGGACCACCTGTCCAGCCAGGACGAGCCAATCGGGGGTAACCCTCCCACCTACGGCGATCTATTCCGAGGCAAGACCAGGGAATGGCCCTTTGGGCCACCTGGGAAGACCACCGGAGCCGAAACCGAGCGGGGTTGCTACCCCTCAAGTAAGCTCCGTGGTCCAGGTGCCCGATAAAGCCAAGGCGGAGTCCGATGATTGCCCCAAGATCCAGGCATTGAGGGCCAGGCTGAAGCAGAAGTATGGGGACACCTTCTTCAGCGGAAAGCCTGTGTTTCCCCCACCGGTGCGTGGACCGTATGGCGAGGCCAAGATACGACTGAAGCAGGACCCCCGTGTGTATCGACACCGGGAGTTTGCCCTGAGGGGCGAGAGGAAGGAGGCCATGGAGAAGATCCTCCGTGACTTCATCGAGAGAGGCTGGCTCGAGCCGTGCCACTCCGAATGGGCCTCTCCGTGCTTCGTCGTCCCCAAGAAGGTTGCTGGTGAGAGGCGGCTCGTGGTCGACTACCGCGGCCTAAACGCCCAAACGCAGCACGACAGCTATACGGTGCTCCTCATTGAGGACATGCTGCAAAAACAACACCGGCGGAGGATCTT
The DNA here is from genome assembly GCA_964036045.1 of Eutreptiella sp. 'Long Island Sound 2002'. Lineage (NCBI taxonomy): Eukaryota > Euglenozoa > Euglenophyceae > Eutreptiales > Eutreptiaceae > Eutreptiella > Eutreptiella sp. 'Long Island Sound 2002'. The sequence goes on along the minus strand of OZ038378.1, from coordinate 25,764,915 downwards.
CACGGTGATTGACCTGAAACATGGTTATCATCAGATGCCTCTCGCCGAGGAGTCCCGTGTCTGCACAGCCATGAGCACCCCACTTGGACCTCTCCAGTGGAAGGTGATGCCCATGGGCGTTATCAACGGCAATGCGGCTTTTCAGGGGATGCTGGAGAACCTGCTTGAGCCGGTGCGCGACTGTGCGGACCCCTTCGTGGACGACGTGATCATCGCGTCCGGGGACCCCAGTATGAGCTACGAGGAGCTCCTAGAGGCACATGAAAGGGACATCACTCGAGTGTTGGACCTTCTGGTTCGGCACAAACTCACGGGCAGCAGTGACAAGGCCACCATTGCGGTAAGCGAGGTGGTCTTCGCTGGCCACGTAGTCGGGAACGGGCAGCGAAAGCCCATACCTGGCAAGGTGGCTGCGATTGAGCACTGGGAAAAGCTTGAGACGGTCTCTGAGGTACGGGCGTATCTGGGGTTCTGCAACTACTACTCGGGGTATATCAAAATGTATGCCGAGTATGCAGCCCCCATGACAACCATGCTGAAGGGCAACCGAGAGGAGACCAAGAAGGGGTCCAAGAAGGCTCTGGTCTGGGATGCTGATTCCGACCGTGCCTTTGAGGGGATGAAGCAGGCGCTGCTATCCGCAGTGGGTCTGCACCTCGTGGATCCCGACCGAGGGTTCGTCCTGCGCACCGACGCTTCCGACTACGCTGTAGGCGCTGGGTTGGAGCAAGTGCTTGACGACGGGAGGCACGTGCCCGTGGCCTTCTGGAGCCGAGTCCTGGCGGAATGCCAGAGACGGACGTGGACGCCCCGAGAAAAGGAGGCGTATGCCATCGTCATGGCTCTCAGGAAATGGGCTGGGTACATAGCCCTCCATCCCGTCACCGTCTGGACCGACCATCAGAGTCTGCAGTCGTGGCACAAGGAGCACGCGGACACCCCCTCAGGTCCCGCCTCCCGACGGGCAAGATGGCATGAGACCTTGGCCAAGTTCGATCTCACGGTTGTGTATATTCCTGGAAAGGATAACACCGTGGCGGACTGTCTCAGCAGCTGGGCCTATCCCGCCAGCAAGGGCATGACAGACATCTCTGCCGATGGCGATGAGGCTGAGACCGCTGAAGCCAAGAGGATCATTGAAATGGAGCGCCTGATGGAGGAGGAGGGTGTGGAATGCTTCGTCGTCATGGCTGCGGATGCCCCCCTCGGAATGAGGATGGGCAGAGCGGTCAGAGTACTCGCCCCTGAGGGAGCTGAGTCCGACAAGCAGCTCTTCCCGGAGTCTTGCCTCCAGGACGACTGGACCGACGACTACGCCAAGTCTGAGGCCTTTGCGGCCGAGTATAGGGCTGTGACCGACCCTGACGACGGGCAGAAGTGGCCAAAGGGGCTGACTGAGGAAGATGGCAAGCTCTACCGGAATGGTATGCTGCTAGTACCGGAGTCCCGGGTGCTCGCGCTTTGTGAAGCTTGGCACCACCACATGCTGCACCCAGGGGTCAAGGAGCAAGCCCTTGACATGCAGCGCCGGTTCGAGATCGACCAGATCGGTCTCTACACAGCCATCAAGAAGGTCAGGAAGGGTTGCTCGGTCTGTCAGGCCTGCAATCCCGATAACCGGAACGTCAAGGGGGAAGCCCAATGGACCCCGGTTCCTGACCAGCCCATGGAGAACGTGGCCATGGACGTCTTCTCCATGCCCGAAGTGCACATTGGCAAGGAGACCTTTGACTGTGTGGTTCTTTGTGTGGATCGCCACAGTGGCTACGTTGTAGCCGTTCCGGCACGCAAAAAGGGGTTGCTTGCCAAGGAAGTGGCAGTCATGATAATTCGTCATTGGCTGACCGTCTTTGACATCCCCCGCACCATTTGCTGTGACCGAGGGCCCCAGTTTACTGGTGGCTGGTTCAAGGCTATGTGTTCCCTCATGGGAATACGTCATGCCAAGAGCGTCGCCTATCTCAGCCGGTCTAACGGTCGTGCTGAAGTGGCTGGACGGCAGCTGTTCGAGAAGCTGCGCAAGATTCACATCACCAATCCACGTCGGAACTGGTTTGAGGAGATGTGGCCTGCTCTGAAGGCCCATCATGACACCCCCACGCCGGGTGGTTTGTCACCTCACCAGATTCTGTTCGGCAGGGACCCCCTCGGTCGGGGACTTCCCTTGTCTGGTGATGGCATGGCTATGGACGCCCAGGAATTCTTCGCGCGGCAAGAGCAAACGGCGCGGGACATCCGCCAGCAGCTCGAGAAGGAGCATGCTGAGCGTCAGAAGTCCGCCCCGAGCTCGACAGCGCAGAAGTTCAGGCTGGGAGACCCGGTGTGGGTGATCAGACCCCGTCCTATGGGCACCCACCGCACCAAGACCTGGTTCACACCCGGAGAGGTGGTCCGCAGGATTGGTGAGGACACCTACCGCATCAAGGTGGGTCACGGACAGTTCCGGGAGCGCCACGAGAGTCAACTCCGTGTGCGGGAACCCAACCTCCGTGGCCAACATGTGTCCCTGAGCTGAGCCGCACATGAGGCTGATTCGGACGATGACTATGCTGAGCAGGACGACTATACCGTCGAGAAGATGCTGGCTCAGCGTCCGAAAGCCTCGGCACCCGGAGGTCTGGAGTTCAAGGTTCGTTGGCGAGGCTATGGGCCGTCCCACGACACCTGGGAACCCGTCTCCTCGTTCGTGCTGCGGGTCAATTCTCCCTTCATGGAGTACATCCGCAAGCAGAAGACCAAGATCCATGTCTCGGACTTGGCAGCACTCACCCGGGCGATTGCAGCCAGGGGTGCCTGATCAACGACCTGAGCTCTCCCCTGATGCATTTTGAGCGCCTGTGAGGTCGACGGATCGTCCCTTACTTGCTTGCTCTCTTACATCTTCCGGTGACCTGCCATCAGAGTGGCCATATACCCCCCCCTGCTGAATCCAGAGGAGGATGGCCCCTCTCTTCAACTCTTTTAGTCACTCCCCCCCCTGCTGAATCCTTGGGAAACCCGGTAGGGCGACTGACCTTCACATTTTCTGAGCTCTTGGGGCCTTGAAGCCCATACGACGTTGCGCAACGGATGCCGCTGTCATCGGCATTGCGAATTTGGAGTGTGTGGTCTGGTCCCATGGCACTTGCGGGGTCCAGACCAGTCGACGTGTGTCTCGAGACTATATATGGCCTGAACTCAGGCATTTTCCTGTCCACCCTCCTGCATTGCCTTATCCTAACCGGGGCCTGGTTTGGCGCTCTATCCAGAGTGTGTTTACACGCCTATTACCCCGCTTATTGCTTGTCTTTCTGTTCCCCAGGATATGTGCATCTGTATGTCAGCCCATCACTGAAGTGTGGACTGTTTTTCCCCCCCGACGGGATGCAAATTGACTACGAAGGCGCCCTGAGTCGCCGTTTACATGCTTTTACTTAAGGTCCAGCCTGGACCAGTACCTAAGTACAGATTCTTCTGTTTGAGTGCCCGTGATACCGTGTGCCCTGATCGCTGTGATGTGGAGATCCTGATGGCGCCAGGCGGGAAGCCCAGTTGCCTGACTACACTCCCAGCGGTCCGCCACTGTCAGTCCCAGTGTGAGCCTGCCGATTCGCAGACGCACTTGCAGTCGGATGGGGAAGGTTTGCCTGGGAAACTGGTGGTTTGAGGAGTCGACGCCTCCGCCCACACTGCATGAGGACTCCCTCATGTATGGCCCTCGTGGTAATAGGGCGAGGGAAAAGACGGCCTTGACGCCCGATCCCTTAAGGAGGAGCTCGTTCGGCTGTACCACTCTGGACTCGCGTCGTGGATATGGACATGGTGCGCCCGGGGAGGGACCCGTGGGGACTCTCCCCCAGTCGGCGGGCCTTGGGAAGCTTGGGGTAGCCTGATGGATCTTTGCGGTCGCTTTCGACCAGTGGGACCACCTCGGCCGTCGTGTGACGCCTATGTTGGCCGTGTATGCCACTGCCACTGTAGTAGTGACCGTAGCAGCCGGCACCCGGTGCGCCTGGTAAGGGTTAACGGGTCCTTTGGATGCCGAACAATCGCCGCCAGGACCCGGGACTTGATACTTGATACTATATTTGCAGTTACTAACAGCTACAGCACCGTACCTGTCTTACTGTGGGATTTGGGCAGCCTAACCTGCGAATCAGCCTGAAGTGAGGATGTGACACCCCCCCCCCCTCCAGAAGATGGTCCTGGGTACCCGCTGCCATGCTTGGGTATTATCGAGCCCCCCCCAGGGTTTGCTCTAAGGAGGGGGGTGAAGCGGTACCCAGAACCTATGGCCCATGGCCCGGAGGCCTGTGAGCCGTCACACCCGTGCTGAAGCCGTCGACACCGGCTGTCAGCGGGATATCCCTGTTCTCTAACCCGCGGAATCTGGAATCCGATTCCTAACGAATAAATCGATGTAGAATGACCATAATTTTATTGTCTTAGGCGATTTTCGGTCGGAAATCGGTGAAATACCCGATTTCTACCGCGATTTCTAATTGTCGTGAAATCGCCGCCTGATGTCGCCTGTTCGCGCGCCTTCGTTGCTTCTCCGTGGCGAGTTTTGTGATTGATCTTTCTCGAGTACCTGTGAGGTTCTAAGAGAACTTAAGGGCTGAATCTAGAGGGTATTTAATGTACTTTCATCTGGTGTGTTCACCAGAATTTTTCGCCGTTGCGTTTTCGAGAAAATCAGCGCGCAAGGCTTTCCATCGATCGTGCGAACTCATGCTTCTCAAGGACCATGAGTTCGGACAGAACCCTACATCTCCCACCTATGTCTTTCATCCATGCCCCTTTCACGCGGGCATATCATCTTGTATAGGGAAGCGAGCAATGGCGGTATTTTAGGCAGCCTATGGGTCTCGCAAACCCAAGTCGTTTGCGTGCGCAAACGCTAACTTTGTGGCCTTGTGAGCATGAACGTTAATAACCAAACACAATGCTCACAAGACCAAAAGCCCTAGGTCATTTTTGATTTTCGAGCCAACTCAACGATGGCTCCACGCAATTCAATGCGTACCAAAACTCTATTTTCGAAAAAGGGCAAGTTTTGGTCGAAAATTAGGCCAAAATGGCCAAACCCCCAAGGCTCGTACTCGAAGCCTATGGGGAGTTGAGCCTCGAACCAAGGCAATATGTAAAGTAGAGACCACGAAGGACATCGTGGACGGCTGGGTTGATTTGTACAACCTTGTCTTTTTTTTTTATAATTTCGCCTTCTGAGCACGCGTGCCATATTGCCTCTTTGCACACGCGCTCATATGCAAGCACCATTGACACGAGTGGGCGGAGACAATCTAACCATGGTGTGCATATTTGAAAGCACCTACTATGGGCCTACTCCAAAAGTGTTTGCTCATATTTTTGTTCCTCAACGACCCAAAGATATGTTCATGCCAATATCGCCGATATATGCACTTTTTCCCATAAATAGTGTGCTTCAAGGATTGAGGTGTTAAAAATGCTTTCATTGTGCTTTGAACCTCAACCCTTGTTGCAAAAGGGAAGCAAAGCTTCGGTTTGCATCCATGCAAAAGCCCGAGGCTCCTTTGTCCTGTGATACGGAGATACGATATTTGGAGGGACCACTTTTGGGTGAATTTTGGCCGTTTTGCCCAAAATGGCCACAAACTCCTTCTCCCCCTGACTTCACCCCCGAGGTTGCGTGCGCCACTTGACCAAGGGTAAGGGCAATTCGGAGAGGGCACACAAACCCGCATCGAATGGGGTGTTTCCCCATGTGGCCTCTCCTCTCAATTGGAGAGTTGTGAGTCACCCAATTTGGGGTATGTTGCCATTCTGCCCCATTTGTGTGTCACTTTCCCTCCAATGAGAAAAATAGCTAGAGGCGATCATGAGGGTTGGCAAGTGGCATATATTGGGACCTAAGTCCCATGTGTTTATAGCATTTTTGGTTGGAAGAATCCTCACCGTGGCCATGGAGATATGGAATCATGGGTGCGGGCCATTTTGGCCAAATTTCGCTGTTTTTACCATTGTATGCCATATTGGAATTACCATATCTCCATGGGGCACGCGATCTAGCCAGGAAAGAGAGGCAAATATTGGAGCATATGACCAAGGGTTGAATGCCATTGAGTTTCGTATTTGCTCCTCCGGCTCATCCGGAGTTATTCAACTTTTGGTGCGATCCACGATCCCCCCCTTTGCACCGCATGTTGCTTTCTGCCCCGTCCGTGTGGTCATCCCCTCGGTGAACAGTAAGCAGCCAGCGTGACAGCAAGCGATAACCCGGGGCATGGGACCAAAGGGGATATCAAGGGTTGTGAATCAAGGCTTGGCGCGTCAATATCGCCAAGATTTCCTACCCTGGACGGTCGCCCGAGACGGCCGATTTTGCCATTTTGGCAATTATGACCCCATTTGACGAACCCGTGGTGCCCTGATGCCGGGACCTCAGAGGGAACCAGGTTGGGTGAGGGCTCCAGGGAGTTCGTACTCAAAGGGCATAGGGTCAACTGCCTCGTCCCTACCTCTGGCGGGTCCAGACGAGGGGTCAATTTTGGAGATTTTTGAGCTAACTTCAGTTTGGGCTGAAACAGCCCATTTTCAGCTACCAACTCCTAGGGGATAATGGCGGAGCCATCTCTCTGGCCCAGAGATAAGTTGGAACCTGCCGTTGAGGGAGCATGGGGAGCTACTGTCGGTTGGCCTTGGACCCCCTTGGTTCCCAGGAACTCGCCTGTGGCTGGGTGGGACACCCCCCCTATTGGCAGGGTTTCAGGGTCCGGACTGAGCAGGGCATGGGTTGTGTTTGAGCCCCCGCCCCCACCAGCCACTGAGAGGGTCGGACCTGGGATTGGGATACGAGTTAGGACTGAGTGTCTATTGTCCTGTGATGCCCTTACCCCAGTCCAATCTTTACCCCATGTGTACATATCCTGATGTGTTGCTGTACATACTTTCGTTCCTTCATTTCAGAGTGGCAAGGATTCTGAAACGCTTTGTCACATGACACGAGCGTAATGATGCCCTTGTGAGCGTAGTGCTTTGCCTGCCTGCTCACCTGTGCGTGTCCACCGCAGCGTCCCGTGGCCAGGCCGCCCACGGTAACGCGTCAATATTTGCAAAATACCGCGTCTTTGGGCCTGTTTTGGCACTTTTTCACCAACAAAGTGGCATAAGTGGATTTCGGGGAGGTCTCGTGAGATTTCAAATTGGTCAAGGTTCTCCCTAAGGTTAGTTTGGCCTTAGCAAACCACCATATGTGAAAATGGTGGTGCATCAAGATAATCGAGTGGCGGGTGCCAAAATTGCTCCAAAACAGCCATATTTGCCCTATTTAACTTCCAATTCTCGCGTAAGTAGATTTAGGGGAGGTATCATGAGATTTCAAATTGCTCACCCTTGTTGCTAAGGTTAGTTTGGCCTTGGCAAACGACCATATGTGACCGTACATCCTCTTGCATCAACACATATCAACAGCGGGTGCCAAAATTGCCTCAAAACAGTCATATTTGCCCTTTTTAACGTCTAATTCTAGTATAAGTAGATTTAGGGGAAGTGTCATGAAATGTCAAAGTGCTCCACCTTGTTCCTAAGGTTAGGTTGGCCTTGGCAAACCACCATATGTGACCCTACATGCTCTTGCATCAAGATATATCAACGGCGGGTGCCAAAACTGCCTCCAAGCAACCATATTTGCCCTGTTTGACGTATAATTCTAGTAAAAGTAGATTTAGGGCAGGCATCATGAGATTTCAAATTGCTCCACCTTGTTTCTAAGGTTAGTTTGGCCTTGGCAAAACACCATATGTGACCCTGCATGCTCTTGCATCAAGATATATCAACGGTAGGTGCCAAAACTGCCTCAAAACAGCCATATTTGCCATGTTTGATGTCTAATTCTAGTATATGTAGATTTTGGGGAAGTGTCATGAGATTTGAAATTGCTCAATCTTGTTCCCAAGGTTAGTTGGGCCTTGGCAAACCACCATATGTGACCCTAAATGCTCTTGGCTCAAGATGAATGAACGGCGGGAGCCAAATTGCCTCAAAACAGCCATATTTGCCCTATTTAACGTGTAATTCTCGTATACGTAGATTTAGGGGAGGTATCATGAGATTTCAAATTGCTCAACCTTGTTCCCAAGGTTAGTTGGGCCTTGGCAAACCACCATATGTGACCCTAAATGCTCTTGGCTCACGACTAAAATTGATTTTTCTGGCTTCAGACAAGCAGTTGAAGACCCCCAACCTATTTTGAGGGTGCTGGATGCAAAGAAGCAGGTTGTAGAGGCATATGGATCACGAAAACACAATTTGCAGCATGTTTATGCACCAAAATTTGCCATTTTTCATGATAAAACGGCCAAAAATGGCCATGTTTTGGTCAAAAATTGAGTTTTTCGGCCTCATATAAGCAGTTGAAGACCCCCTTCCCCCTATTTTGAGGGTGCTGGATGCAAAACAGCAGGTTGTAGAGGCTCACAGATCACAAAAACTACATTTACAGCATCCGTAGGTACCCAAATTTGCCATTTTTCATGAAAAGACGGCCAAAAATGCCCGTTTTGTGGTCAAAAATTGAGTTTTTTGGCCTCGGACAAGCAGTTGAAGACCCCCCTCCCTATTTTGAGGGTGCTGGATGCGAAAAAGCAGGTTGTAGATGCATGTAGGTGACGAAAACACAATTTGCAGCATGTGTATGCACCAAAATTTGCCATTTGGGATGATAAGACGGTCAAAAATGGCATGTTTTGGTCAAAGTCTGAGTTTTTCGGCTTCATGTAAGCAGTTGAAGACCCCTCCCCCCTATTTTGAGGGTGCTGGATGCAAACAAGCAGGTTGTAGAGGCACACAGATCACGAAAACCCCATTTACAGCATGCGTATGCAGCAAAATTTGCCATTTTCATGAAAAAAACGGCCAAAATGGCCGTTTTTGGTCTAAAATTGAGTTTTTCAGCCTCAGACAAGCAGTTGAAGACCCACCCCCCCTATTTTGAGGATGCTGGATGGTAAAAGGCAATTTGTAGAGGCACACAGACCACGAAAAATTCCAATTACAGCATCCGTAGGTACAGAAATTTGCCATTTTTCATGAAAAACCGGCCAAAAATGGCCGTTTTGTGGTCAAAATTGAGTTTTTTGGCCTCTGACAAGCAGTTGAAGACACCCCCCCCCCTATTTTGTGGGTGCTGGATGCAAAAGAGCAGGATGTAGAGGCATAAAGATCACGAAAACTCCATTTACAGCATCCGTAGGTACCCAAATTTGCCATTTTTCATGAAAAGACAGCCAAAAATGCCCGTTTTGTGGTCAAAAATTGAGTTTTTTGGCCTCGGACAAGCAGTTGAAGACCCCCCTCCCTATTTTGAGGGTGCTGGATGCGAAAAAGCAGGCTGTAGATGCATGTAGATGACGAAAACACAATTTGCAGCATGTGTATGCACCAAAATTTGCCATTTGGGATGATAAGACGGCCAAAAATGGCCATGTTTTGGTCAAAGTCTGAGTTTTTCGGCTTCATGTAAGCAGTTGAAGACCCCTCCCCCCTATTTTGAGGGTGCTCGATGCAAACAAGCAGGTTGTAGAGGCACACAGATCACGAAAACCCCATTTACAGCAGGCGTCTGCAGCAAAATTTGCCATTTTTCATGAAAAAAAACGGCCAAAAATGGCCGTTTTTGGTCTAAAATTGAGTTTTTCAGCCTCAGACAAGCAGTTGAAGACCCACCCCCCCTATTTTCAGGATGCTGGATGGTAAAAAGCAGTTTGTAGAGGCACACAGACCACGAAAAATTCCAATTACAGCATCCGTAGGTACCAAAATTTGCCGTTTTTCATGAAAAACCGGCCAAAATGGCCGTTTTGTGGTCAAAATTGAGTTTTTTGGCCTCTGACAAGCAGTTGAAGACACCCCCCCCCCCTATTTTGTGGGTGCTGGATGCGAAAGAGCAGGATGTAGAGGCATATAGATCACGAAAACACAATTTGCAGCATGCGTATGCACCGAATTTTGCCATTTTTCATGAAAAACCGGCCAAAAATGGCCGTTTTTGGGTCAAAAATTGAGTTTTTCGACTTCAGACAAGCAGTTTAAAACCCCCCTCCCCCCCTTTTGTGGGTGCTGGATGCAAACAAGCAGGTTGTAGGGGCACACAAATCACAAAACTACAATTTGCAGCATGTGTATGCACCAAATTGTGCCATTTTTCATGGAAAAATGGCCGTGTTTTGGTCAAAAACTGTGTTTTTTGGCCACGGACAAGCAGTTGAAGAACCCCCCCCCCCCCTATTTTGAGCGTGTTGGATGCAAAAAAGCATGGTGTATGGACACACACATCACCGAAACACAATTTACAGCATGCTAATTACTTAAAAGGGTGTTTTTTTTTATGCTCCAGGTTTTGGGATTTTTGGACGTCATAAAATCCTATGTGCAAGGGCTGTGTCATGGATGGACAAATCCTAAAACAAGCAGTTTACCACAAACTCTGACAAAAATGACATGTCCCTGAACGCACCAGGGCTGCTATCTTGCTCCCGGGTGATGCGCCACGCTACTGGCATGGTCGTCCTAACCTTGAAGAACGTGAGCCATCAAAGCCCGTCCAGCGACGGATCGGCAAGACCGTCAAAGCCCGCGGGACCCATACCCATCACGCAACATACCCCCGGTGTTTATGCAATGCCCTCACCCATGCCCTCAAAAATGGCACTCGAGGTGACTTGATCCTCGTGAATCTTCCATTTTTTCCCATTTCCAACCAACCAGCAGAGCTTTCCAAGCTCAAAACCCACTCAAGTCCCTTAGAGCACGGCAATGACACAAACAATTCCAATTGAAAGCCCAATGACCAAATCACCCAAGAATCCAATATGGTACAACATTGAAACAGCAAAAAGTCCACCAATGGTCCACACAATTCCACAAATGCTCCACGATCCAACAAATGAGCCACGGTCCAACAATGGTCAAACACGTGTCCACAAATGAGTCACGACGGGTCCAAGGTCCAACGGGGGTCCACTAGTCCACACGGGAAGAGCATAGGTCAAAGGTCCACCCTTGACAAAAGAAAAAGAATTCACAGGCGTGAGTAACGCTCAACCTACTCTTCCTGTCGGACTAAATGCAATGCAAAAAAGGAGAGTTCATAGGCACGGGCATCATCCCATGGACTTAAGGTCATGCATGCAAAAGTGCAAACCAAAATTCACACTACTTCTACCCGTCGACATGGATGGTCTCACCGGGGGTGGAGGAATGGAAAGAAATGATCCAAACCGCCGTAGGGCCATCCTCAAAGAGCACATGAGTCATACTTCAGTCTTCGGACGTCTTGACTACACCAACATGAGGTAAGGAAGTGCACATGCACATACATGGTCACATGGGGCATGTAAAGGCATTCACAAAGGCACCAAACCATGACCCGGTTAGCTCTTAGGATCAACAAACTAATCTGAACCAAATTAGCGAATGAGCAATACACCAATCCTGGGATCGAAATCTAGGACTGGAATCAAATGCTGAGATTGGATTATAATGTACACCTGAAATGGCACACAAGAAGCAACATGAGTGTGCAAAGGAAAAATCGGCAACAAACATGGATTCTGATATGGCTATGCCCTAAGTTTTACACCCCCCCAAACTTACGGTGCGAGCCTAGATGAACGCACAGCCCGAGACCGCACCACCAGTGCAACACCACCGACAAAGGCCTAGCCAGCGCAGTCCGGACTCCTCAAACCACGCAGACCCCGGACCCGCACCATGAGGGCACCCGGGGATCCCATAAAACTCACGCCGACCCACAGGATTCAGCTGACCCACGCAGCACAGGATGAATCACCATGGGACACACCCTAACCGCCCTGGGCTGTGCCGCACACGTATGGCACATCACCATTGCAACAGAACCCCATGACGCAGCCACAACAGACAATCCCGCATCAAGGCAACCCATCGATATCCACCCAAACAGAGCCGAGAATGTTACGCTACACCGTGCCCGCTGGTACCCAGACGCGCACGAGCTGATATTCGCCAATGGATTCAGTAGTCACGAAAAGAGACAATGGGGCCCATATCCTGCCAAGCTATCCAATGATCACTATGAACGAGAGCCACCCAGTGACCTCGTCCTTCCGCCAACTCAGGTAAATTGACCAGTTTTCAGTCCAGTGACCAGTTGTGGGTCCAGTTGGCCCAATTTTCAAAATAGACAAAAAAACAACACAAAAACCTTGCCTTTTTGTTTGCAAAATGTTTCTTGGTCCTGCAAAATGTTTTCCTTCCATTTTCATACAAACACCTTGCTATTTGTTTTTGAAATATGTTTCTTGGCCCTGCATGATGTCTTCCATGCATTCTTTCCTTGCCCTGAAGCACCCACACACTGACACAAGCTGCAAGGCTGCAAAAATGTGTCGCAGGTTTTTCGTTTCCGTGGGATTGTCGTGTTGAGGAACACACTTCCCTTACACTTGCCCTTAAGAGCTTGAGCAATATGACACATAGACTGTGGGGACAAAAGTCTCCATCGGAGTCCGAACTGTGTTTCACGTCCTGGGGGGGGGGGGGCTGGGGGTTCTGGGTCTGGGTGCGCCACTGCACTGTGGTCTTGGGGGGGGTCCTACCGTGCCCTCTCTGCCCTTGGTTGTTGGTGCTGTGGCAAGGCGGAAGGCCTTACACGTCCTGCTTGCCGCCCTGCTGCAGGCCTTTCCTTGTTCCTCTCCTGTTCTTTCTCATAATTGGCCGCTGCTTCTCTGAAAGACTGGGGAAGTGACAAAGCCCCCAAGCCTCATGTTCCATGGGTCATGCCGACTAGCCATGTTGATTGCTCAACTAGTGGCGTCGCACTGGAAATCTACCTTCTGAACTCTCTGGGGAGATGCTTCAAGTGAGGGTAGCACAGCTTCAGCAGCAGGTTCTGCAGCAGGTTCTGTAGCAGATGGAGGCGGTGCTTGATAGGCCAGACGACAGGGGTCCAGGCTGGCAAGAAAATTTTCCGGGGAGAATGGAGAGATGCCTGCCCTCCTGAACCCACTCATGATGACACTAGGGGTGACACACTGCATCCAAGACTCAGTGACAAATTTGACAAACAGAGAGAGTGTGCTGCTCTTGCCTCTGTTCTTCGCGCGCCAGTCGCGCTGTCTTTTTTTCAGCGCTGCCTTGAAAGGCTTAAAAACATTCAGGTCCAGAGGTTGGACCACATCAGTCAAGTGGCTCGGGAGCGCCACAAGGTGCACTCCTAACTTTACAGCCTCCTCAATGATGGCTCTTGTTAAATGAGTTTTGCTGCCATCCACAATGAGGACCACAGCCTTGTGGGCGTTCGCAGTTGGGCTGGTGAGGGAGGCAAACTCCCTCAGCCACTCGATAAAAATGTCCTTTGAGGACCAGCCTGTTTCGGTGGCTTTCACTGAGATTGGGCAGGCCTCATGCTGAAACAGGTCTCCTCTGGTCAGAGCACTGGGCCACAACAGAGCAGGACGAATATAAAAGCCATCAGCGCGTACACAGGCCACCAGGGCTACGTGGCGCCTGTCGTAGCCTCTCCTCCTGGCGCAAGTTTTAGTACCTTTTAGGACATACACTTTAAGACTGCCTGTGTCGAAGTCAATGAACATGCTTGACTCGTCTTCATTGAACACATATTGTGGTTCGTACCCCACTTTTGGGAGCGCTGCACCCAGGGAATCATTAAACCAGGTCGTCCACTCATCCTTCGTCAGCTTCTTGTCCAGGCGCACACGCTCAGCCTGCTGCGCAAGGCGACCAGACACCTCAGGGTGGCGACGAAGGAAGAGGCGCCACCACTTCTCCGTAGTCCTGAGCGTCAGCGTCCTCGACGGCCTGTCATCTGTTCCCACCCTGTCATTGTACATCCCGGATGCCCCCCTGATGATGTTGTCCCTTGTGGGTGGCCTTCCTTGCTGGCGCTCTCGCTCCAACCATTCAACCAGCGCGCTCTCATCCACCAAAGGCTTGGGCCCTCTGCGCTTGGGTTGCAAGGTGTCTCCCACACTGCAGAGACAGAAGATGAAGATGGCAGACATCAATGCAAGGTTAGATCCCAAATGACGAACAGGGCAGAGACAAGTCCGTGCTCCGTGCTGGGATGTACCTGTGGCGATCAACAGCGCGCTGTACATCTGAGCGGCTGACGGCGTGCTCCCTTGATGCTTGTTGCTGGCTCATCTGTCCAGCAATGGCAGCGGCGGCAGCCTTGGTAAGGTAAAATGACCAGTTTTCAGTCCAGTGACCAGTTGTGGGTCCAGTTGTCCCGATTTTCAAAATAGACAGAAAAACAACACAAAAACCCTGCCTTTTTGTTTGCAAAATGTTTCTTGGCCCTGCAAATTGTTTTCCTTCCATTTTCATAAAAAAACCTTGTTTTTTTTTGTTTTTGAAATATGTTTCTTGGCCCTGCATGATGTCTTCCTTGCCTTTCTTACCTTGCCCTGAAGCACCCACGCACTGACACAAGCTGCAAGGCTGCAAAAATCTGTCGCAGTTTTTTTGTTTCTGTGGGATTGTCGTGTTGAGGAACACACTTCCCTTACACTTGTCCTTAAGAGCTTGAGCAATATGACACATAGACTGTGGGGACAAAGTCTCCATCGGAGTCGGAACTGTGTTCCACGTCCTCAGGGGGGGAGGGTGGGGGTTCTGGGTCTGCGTGCGCCACTGCACTGTCGTCTGGGGGGGGGTGTCCTACCGTGCCCTCTTTGCCCTTGGTTGTTGGTGCTGTGGCAAGGGCGGAGGCCTTACACGTTCTGCTTGGCGCCTTGCTGCAGGCCTTTCCTTGTTCCTCTCCTGTTCTTTCTCATAATTAGCCGCTGCTTCTCTGAAAGACTGGGGAAGTGACAAAGCCACCAAGCCTCATGTTCCATGGGTCATGCCGAGTAGCCATGTTGATTGCTCGACTAGTGGCCTGACACTGGAAATCTACCTTCTGAACTCTCTGGGGAGATGCTTCAAGTGAGGGTAGCACAGCTTCAGCAGCAGGTTCTGCAGCAGGTTCTGTAGCAGATGGAGGCGGTGCTTGATAGGCCAGACGACAGGGATCCAAGCTGGCAAGAAAATGTTCCGGGGAGAATGAAGAGATGCCTGCCCTCCTGAACCCACTCATGATGACACTAGGGGTGACACACTGCATCCAAGACTCAGTGACAAGTTTCACAAACAGAGAGGGTGTGATGCTCTTGCCTCTGTTCTTCGCGCGCCAGTCGCGCTGTCTTTTCTTCAGCGCTGCCTTGAAAGGCTTAAAAACACTCAGGTCCAGAGGTTGGACCACATCAGTCAAGTGGCTGGGGAGCGCCACAAGGTGCACTCCTAACTTTACAGCCTCCCCAATGATGGCTCTTGTTAAATGGGTTTTGGTGCCATCCACAATGAGAACCACAGCCTTATGGGGGTTTGCAGTTGGCCTGGTGAGGAAGGCAAACTCCCTCAGCCACTCCATAAAAATGTCCTCTGAGGACCAGCCTGTTCTGGTGGCTTTCACTGAGATAGGGCAAGCCTCATGCTGAACAGGTGTCCTCTGGTCAGCGCACTAGGCCACAACAGAGCGGGGCGAACATGAAAGCCATCAGCGCGTACACATGCCACCAGGGTCACGTGGCATTTGTCGTAGCCTCTCCTCCTAGCGCAAGATTTAGTACCTCTTAGGACATACACTTTAAGGCTGCCTGTGTCAAAGTCAATGAACATGCCTGACTCGTCTCCATTGAACACATATTGTGGTTCGTATACCACTTTGGCGAGCGCTGGACTCAGGGACTCATGAAACCAGGTCGTCCACTCATCCTTCGTCGGCTTCTTGTCCAGGCGCACACCTTCAGCATGCTGCGCAAGGCGACCAGACACCTCAGGGTGGCGACGAAGGAAGAGGCGCCACCACTTCTCCATGCTCTTGAGTATCAGCGTCGTCGACGGCCTGTCATCTGCCCGCCAGGGACAACCCCATCGCCGGGCCCCGAACGGGTACGAAGCGGAGCGAGCCCAGCGCCCCTGCCTCGGCGGGGGCCAGCGGCAGGCACAATGAGCCCGGTTCTCGGCCGGGCTTCGCGTGCCCCGCGCAGCTGCCCAGTAAATCCGGGGGCGAAAGGCCCGGGATGGGGAAAGGCGCCACAGCGTCGGGAAAGCCGACCGGAGCACCGAGATCGACCGGACCGGACGAGGAGCGGCGCACCACGCGGGGCCACGAGGCACTCCAGAGAGGCACGCCGCCGGCCACAACCACGGCACACGGACAGGTGCCAGGCAACAACGGCCGCCGGGTGCCCCAAACCCGGACAGCGCGCACCACAACCACACAACCACGGCTGAGGGGCGACACCAAAGGGAAGACGAGGCCAAGCAGCGCCAGAGAGACCGGACGCCCCGGACTGGATCGTCCGGGGTGGGTCAAGCAGCAGGAACCGCCGCCCCCCGGACTGGAGCATCCAGTGACCAGCGGCGGTGGACGCCCCCCGGACTGGAACATCCGGGGCGGAACAAGCAGCAGGCGCCACGGGGAGCCACAGAAGCGGCCAAGAGGAGGAGGCCCAGGAGAAGCAGCGAAGCAGAGTGGAGGACGAGGCCGGGGAGAAGCGGAGAAGACAAGATGAGGACAAGGCCAAGGTGACGCAGTGATGCACACAAGAGGACGAGGACGGGGGGATGAGGTGGAGCAACCGCGGGGACGAGGCCGAGGAGAAGCAGCGTAGCAGCAACGAGGAGGAGCCCGAGGAGATGCAGGGAAGGGGTGACCAAGACGAGGCCGTGCACAAGCATCCAAGAGCAGACGAAGACAAGGAGAGCCCAGGACAGGAAAATCCGGGGCAAAACAAGAAGGAGCGCCCAAGCGAAACGACCACAAAAGGCGGAGGAAGGAGTCCCGACGCACCGGACTGGAACTTCCGGGGCGGAACAAGCAGCAGGTGCCGCCACCCCCGGACTGGAGCATCAGAGGACAAGTGGCGGCCAGGCGCCCCGGACTGGATCGTCCGGGCTGGGCCAAGCAGTAGGAACTGCCGCCCCCCGGACTGGAGCCTCCGGGGACCAGCGGCGGTGGACGCCCCCCGGACTGGAACATCCGGGGCAGAACAAGCAGCAGGCGCCACGGGGAGCTCAGAAGAGGCGACGAGGATGAGGCCGTGGAGATGCAGCGAAGCAGAGTAGAGGACAAGGCCCGCGAGAAGCGGAGAAAACAAGATGAGGACAAGGCCAAGGTGACGCAGTGAAGCACACATGTGCACGAGGACGGGGGAATGAGGTGGAGCAGCCGCGGGGACGAGGCCGAGGAGAAGCAGCGGAGCAGCGACGAGGAGGAGCCCGAGGAGAAGCAGAGTAGGGGTGACCAAGACGAGGCCGAGCACAAGCAGCCAAGAGCAGACGAAGACAAGGAGAGCCCAGGACTGGATCTTCCGGGGCAAAACAAGAAAGAGCGGCCCAAGCAAAACGACCACAAAAAGCGGAGGAAGGAGACACGACACCCCCCGGACTGGAGCATCCGGGGCGGAACGAGCAGCAGGGGCAGCAACCCCCCGGACAGGATCAACTGATGACAAGTGGCGGCCAAACGCCCCGGACTGGATCGTCCGGGCTGGGCCAAGCAGCAGGCACCGCCGCCCCCCGGACTGGAGCATCCAGGGACCAGCGGCGGCGGACGCCCCCCGGACTGGAACATCCGGGGCGGAACAAGCAGCAGGCGCCACGGGGAGCCACAGAAGCGGCCACGAGGACGAGGCCGAGGAGAAGCAGCGAAGCAGAGTGGAGGACGAGGCCGGGGAGAAGCGGAGAAGACAAGATGAGGACAAGGCCAAGGTGACGCAGTGATGCACACAAGAGGACGAGGACGGGGGGATGAGGTGGAGCAACCGCGGGGACGAGGCCGAGGAGAAGCAGCGGAGCAGCAACGAGGAGGAGCCCGAGGAGATGCAGAGAAGGGGTGACCAAGACGAGGCCGAGCACAAGCATCCAAGAGCAGACGAAGACAAGGAGAGCCCAGGACTGGATCTTCCGGGGCAAAACAAGAAGGAGCGCCCAAGCGAAACGACGACAAAAGGCGGAGGAAGGAGTCCCGACGCACCGGACTGGAACTTCCGGGGCGGAACAAGCAGCAGGTGCCGCCACCCCCCGGACTGGAGCATCAGAGGACAAGTGGCGGCCAGGCGCCCCGGACTGGATCGTCCGGGCTGGGCCAAGCAGTAGGAACCGCCGCCCCCCGGACTGGAGCATCCGGGGACCAGCGGCGGTGGACACCCCCCGGACTGGAACATCCGGGGCAGAACAAGCAGCAGGCGCCACGGGGAGCTCAGAAGAGGCCACGAGGATGAGGCCGTGGAGATGCAGCGAAGCAGAGTGGAGGACGAGGCCGGGGAGAAGCGGAGAAAACAAGATGAGGACAAGGCCAAGGGGACGCAGTGAAGCACACATGTGTACGAGGACGGGGGGTTGAGGTGGAGCAGCCGCGGGGACGAGGCCGAGGAGAAGCAGCGGAGCAGCGACGAGGAGGAGCCCGAGGAGAAGCAGAGTAGGGATGACCAAGACGAGGCCGAGCACAAGCAGCCAAGAGCAGACGAAGACAAGGAGAGCCCAGGACTGGATCATCCGGGGCAAAACAAGAAGGAGCGGCCCAAGCAAAACGACCGAAAAAAGCAGAGGAAGGAGACACGACACCCCCCGGACTGGAGCATCCGGGGCGGAACGAGCAGCAGGGGCAGCAACCCCCCGGACAGGATCAACTGATGACAAGTGCGGCCAAACGCCCCAGACTGGATCGTCCGGGCTGGGCCAAGCAGCAGGCACCGCCGCCCCCCGGACTGGAGCATCCAGGGACCAGCGGCGGTGGACGCCCCCCGGACTGGAACATCCGGGGCGGAACAAGCAGCAGGCGCCACGGGGAGCCTCAGCAGTGGCCACGAGGACGAGGCCGTGGAGATGTAGCAAAGCAGAGTGGAGGACGAGGCCGGGGAGAAGCAGAGAAGACAAGATGAGGACAAGGCCAAGGTGACGCAGTGATGCACACAGGAGGACGAGGACGGGGGGATGAGGTGGAGCAACCGCGGGGACGAGGCCGAGGAGAAGCAGCGGAGCAGCAACGAGGAGGAGCCCGAGGAGATGCAGAGTGGGGATGACCAAGATGAGGCCGAGCAAAAGCAGCCAAGAGCAGACGAAGACAAGGAGAGCCCAGGACTGGATCTTCCGGGGCAAAACAAGAAAGAGCGGCCCAAGCAAACCGAGCACAAAAGGCGGAGGAAGGAGACACGACACCCCACGGACTGGATCATCCGGTGAAGCAGTGGGGTAAACAAGAGGCTGAGGCCGAGGTGAAGGTGAGCAGCAGCCACGAGGACGAGGCCATGGAGAAGCAGTGCGGCAGCCAAGAGGAGGAGCCCGTGGTGATGCAGTGATGCGAAGACCCGGACGAGGCCGAGGTAGTGCAGCGAAGCGGAGACGAGGCCAAGAAGTGCCAAGGACTGGATCATCCGGGGCAAAGCAAGAAGGAATGGCCGAAGCACGACGCGAGCAAAAACCGGTGAAAAAAGACCAGATGCCCCGGACTGGATCATCCGGAGCAGAACAAGCAGCAGGAGCCGCCGTTTCCCGAACTGGATCATCCAGGGACAAGTGGCGGCCTGGCGCCCCGGACAGGATATTCCGGGGCTGGCAGCCTGTCCGCACAAAAGCAGGCCTCGACAAGCCGCGCTGAGGCGGGCCCTTGACCGGGTATAGCAGGCCAGACGTGAGTGCTGGTAGCTACGCCTCTCCGCACCCCCACCATGCATGAGACTCTCGTACCGCAGACGGGATAAGTAGGGTGAAGAGGTGCACCCAAAGCCGCCCACCCAGCTAAACCAAGGGCGGAGACACACGCACAACAAAGAGGGCATCAACATGGACACCACGACGCAGGCAGAGCACGACAGCGGAGCACTCCATCCAACCAAGCCCTGGCGGGGGTACTTGTGGTGGCGTCCCTGCTAGGCCACAGCCGCCAACCAAAAAAAAAAAACACGCGCTGTGTTCTTGTGCACAAACGCAGGTGGAACACATGGGCTGCCCACCCTGCATGACCCAGGGCGCAGATCACACACACAGCAGCACGCCCGAGCCAGGTATGGGGGGAACAGCAGAAAGAAGGACCCTCGCCCATGAGTGGCGAGGGACAAACATCAGAAGGGCAATGTGCCATAGGAGGTATGCAGGAGGACGTCAAGGACGGCAAGACAGCAGGCGGTGCAAGCATACGGAACACAGAACACAACTCCCCTCCCAGCCCTAGTGGGGGTACGTGTAGTGGCGTCCCTGCTAGGCCACAGCCGCCTGGACACGCTGTGTTCTCGTGCCAAAACATAGGTGGGCCAAAGGTGCCATGACAAGGGAGAAGTGGCCAGACGATCCGGGCAGGAACGGGCGGAGGAGAATGCGCTGAGTGCGCGGAGGAAGGGGAGTGGATAGGAGCGACCCGTGCGAGGAGCAAGAAACGGTCCCCGGATGGATGAGGATCCTGTGGGCCCGCGCCACAGGGTTGCTGGTGGCCTGGTGGGGTATAAACACGGGATGAGGGATTAGGATGGGGGCACGGGGCTAGGACAGGGGTGTGGCACGGGCCACACAACGGCCCCATGGGAACGGAAATCCACGGGACGCGGGGATGGGGCCGTTGTCGGTATGCGGCGAAGGGGAACGGGACACGGGATGGGAAGGGAGGCCGAAAGCGCCAAGCAACAGCCCCGTGGGATGGGGAAACCAGTCACCATGGAGTGGTGAACCATGGGCCAACCATGGGGAGCCTGGCCACGGGAAGTTGGGAAAATGCCCTGAACTCCGGGACGGCCGTGAGGTGTCCGCAGGGGTGAGGGTTGACCCTGAGGTCCCCGGGTCAATGGCCTAAGTACACGTGGGTTCACGCGTGAGGGGGACCTAGGGGAACGTGGAAAGGGTCGCCCCCTGGCCTCCAGCCGCAGATGGACGACACCCAAGTGCATCCGGGAGCCGAGTGGGTACTCCCACCCGTGAGGGATGGGGAGTGGTGGAATGTGGTTGACACAGAGAAATGCTCCGCTGTCGGCGAGGGCTATCCACAGGAAACCCGCCTGCAGGCGCCCGAAAGGCTGTGCTAGGGGGGGAAGGCCGGAGGATCCTTCGATGGGTGACCGGAAGGAGCTGAGACCGTGAGGGCAGCGACTGAAGGACACCTACCGCTGGTCATGCCCCAAGGGAACCTGGTTGAAGTTCTCGGCCGTGAGGTGAGACAGGGGTCGCCAGGGGAACTGATGGTGGAGAGCTCTCCTTCCCGCCAGATGCGGCCACCATGTAAAACAAGCAAGGAGATGTCAGATGAGGCTGCGGACGCGGCCGCCCTTACTTACTTACTTACTGCCCTGAAGCACCCACGCACTGACACAAGCTGCAAGGCTGCAAAACTCTGTCGCAGTTTTTTTGTTTCTGTGGGATTGTCGTGTTGAGGAACACACTTCCCTTACACGCGTCCTTAAGAGCTTGAGCAATATGACACATAGACTGTGGGGACAAAGTCTCCATCGGAGTCCGAACTGTGTTCCACGTCCTCGGGGGGGGGGGGGGGGGCTGGGGGTTCTGGGTCTGGGTGCGCCACTGCACTGTCGTCTGGGGGGGGTGTCCTACCGTGCCCTCTTTGCCCTTGGTTGTTGGTGCTGTGGCAAGGGCCCAGGCCTTACACGTTCTGCTTGCCGCCTTGCTGCAGGCCCTTCCTTGATCCTCTCCTGTTATTTCTCATAATTGGCCGCTGCTTCTCTGAAAGACTGGGGAAGTGACAAAGCCACCAAGCCTCATGTTCCATGGGTCATGCTGAGTAGCCATGTTGTTTGCTCGACTAGTGGCCTGACACTGGAGATCTACCTTCTGAACTCTCTGGGGAGATGCTTCAAGTGAGGGTAGCACAGCTTCAGCAGCAGTTTCTGCTGAAGCCGGTTCGGACCCCCGTGGCCATCTTGGGGTCACTTGGGGTGTGTATCTATGTGCCGGCAAGCCGCCATTGGCTGATATCATACTCTCCCATCCACCTGACCTAACCTGACGTGATAGTGTGATAGGTTTGGCCATTCCGGCTATGAGCGGCCATATTCAGTACCGAGGCGCCGCCAGCGGAGATTTATATATCGGAATATCAGGAATCAACAGGGTTTTTTTATCATAATGTTTCCGTAATTTTTCAGCCTTCTGTTCTGATGGTCAAT
Source organism: Eutreptiella sp. 'Long Island Sound 2002' (assembly GCA_964036045.1). Classification (NCBI taxonomy): domain Eukaryota; phylum Euglenozoa; class Euglenophyceae; order Eutreptiales; family Eutreptiaceae; genus Eutreptiella; species Eutreptiella sp. 'Long Island Sound 2002'. Next base: position 25,742,743 of record OZ038378.1, on the reverse strand, counting down.
GTATCGGCGACTGTCAGTTGGCTCGCGATTTTGCGGTAACCGAATGGTTAACTGTTATTTACAGATATTTTGGCGGAAACCCCGATGAAGGGTCAGATTTCATCAGTAAAGGGTTCGTTGCTTCCGCAATTTTCATATTATACACTCGCAAAATTAATCCGATTTTTTCAGACTTTCAGAATCGGATTTTCGACTTCGACATCGCCGCACTTGATATGACGAATCTCGAGTGGTCCGACATTTTTCCCCGATCACGAATCAGCCTTCCTTTTGTTATGCCCTTCATTTGTCTATGAGATATAGTCGAAACAAAAGTGATTCGTGAGACCACTTCGAAAGGTCATATCTCCGGCTCACGGCGAGGTATAACAGTTTGGAGAATTGGGTTGAAACCGCCTTGGTCTCAACCTAATTTAGGAGGCATCAAACGCCTTTGGTGTGTACACATGCCCGATATAGCAAGGGATAATGGTCAAGAGGGCAGAAAGTGATGTATAACTCTTGGACCGTGCAACCGAATATTTTATTGCGACTTTCGAGTGTACCGCATGAGTGTCCGGGTTGCATAGCAACTTTCCTTGGGTTCCTACGTATTTTTAACGTGAAGTTATGTCCATGGAGGGACATGGCATATCATGGTGGGAGCCACTTTTTGAGGGTATGTGTTATATGCATGGTATGTGCTTCGATATGCTCACGCCCATGTTATATATCTCCGCTTGTAGGAAGATATATGGAGTCATACGTGGCAAGGGTCTCGCCCATGTCCCAATGATGAACTCCATAGCGCTAGACTAAGTCTACCGCTCATATAGTGCATGTGGGAGGGCTTACGGAGCGACCCACAAGCGCCAATATCAATTTTCCCATTTTCATGGTGCGTGTTGGGAGGAGGTCCGAAGGTGTCCCTATGCGTCCATGTGGGGATCCAAGTGGTGGGATTGTTTGCAAATGGTCCCAAGCAAGTGTTTTTTGAATCATAGGTTGATACCATGGGTGAGCGAAGTTATATACTATTGTAATTATATTGAACTTGGCATTATTTGCATGTTTTGGACCTCATTTTATGCTCATTTTTGTATTTTATGTGCTCAATTGGTCGGCTAACAGTAAAGTGTCTAGAGATCTGTGAACTATGGTATGGTGCTTATATGTTGGCATATGCTTCGGTGTTGTACCTCACCATATGCCGCAGCACATGGTCACTTTGGCGTGGCACACGAGGCCTCACAAAATTAGGTCTCAAATTCATGAGTTGACCTGTGAAGCATGTCATGTACATAACCGGAGGGGTTTCGGAGCCAATGATGGGATATTCTTGGGCATGGACCTTTGGTCTATATCACCCTTGTATATTACTTTCCGGTTTGACACATGCATGGAGCATTTGGGTATTTGCCGTATGCATTTTTGAGTATATAATTGAATATTGGGCACTATGGTGTGTTTTGCCTGATTTTGTTAGGTTGTGAGGTCATCCTCATGGGGCAGTTCTCCAAGCCCATTCGACTCCAAGTCCAACTAAGTATATGTCAGGGTAGGGCATGGTCCTGAGTGCCACTCTAGGCCATGACACGCCACCTCCCCTATTGGGCTAGGATTTAGAGGCTTGGGGGTGAACACATTTTTGGGGTTTGTGTAGTGACTTGTGACACATGGCATTCAGCCATCTCATTTGACCTGGTTCCGGGCAATATGTTGTTGAGTCAAGGGAAGGTCTTGAGTCCAGGGAATGAGGGGTTTATGGCTGTGAATGTGTATGTTTACCTCTTTCCCCAACTTTGCTTTATTTGTGTTCATATGCCAATTTCAGGGCTTTCCTCTTTGGTGCAATTCTTGTACATGCCCGCCACCGTGGGACGACCGGTGTGCTGAACGGAAGCCCGCAGTGTGGATTGGATTGTGGATCGGGTTATTGCTGTATTTATGGGATCTGATTGCTGTTCAGGGTTGAAGGAGGATTGGATTTTCTATATTTCTGGTTTTGGACCCTGGATTTTGATAAATGCAATCGTTGATCAGGAGCAAGTCAGCAGGGGTGACAGGCGGAAGGGGCACAGCGGGGGCCGGTCCTGGTAGGGACCTTCTTTATGGTAGCAGAGGCGTACCTGCTGCCCCTACCTACCGCCGACCCGGGGACTTGGGCCCCTATGAGCCCTGCCCAAGTACGCCCCGGGTGCGTATTCTGGACTCGGTGGAGACCACGCCGGAGATTGGAGCCAGAGAAGAGCTGAGACGCTCAGGAGCATGGCGAACTCCGGAAGTTGAAGCCCGAAGAGAAGTACGACGTTCGGGAAGAGGAGGACTGGACATGGAGGACCTGGTCTCCATGTGTGAGCGTCGCTGCCGAAAGGCATGCAACCTCCGCTCCGCCGCGGAGGATTCTGAGGAGACCTGCCATTCAGGCAGCAGTGGAGGACGGGCCCGGCGCTACCGGAAGCGCGGGTCACCCAAGCCCGCGGCAGGGGACGCCGGGGCTATGGACACGGACCCCAGCCCGGTCAGGCTTTGGGACTCCGAGGGGCACTCCGAGGGCTATCGGACAGCCTACGAGCAACCTTCGGAGTCGGAGGAGACGGCCAGACCGCCCACAAGGGCGAACACGGCCCCAGAACCCAGCCTGGAGCATGACGCCGAGGCGTTGGAGAGGCCCGCCAGAGCCAGGACGGCGCCTGTGGCCCGGCACACGGAGCCAGCGCGGGATAGCATGGGCGACACACCCATGGTGGAGGAGTCCGAGGCGCCGGGAACCGCGGGATGCGCCGGATCAGGCGGAAAGCACGCCCAGTGCCACTGCGAGCACGTGTCCTTCCTCATGGGCAAGTACCCAAAGATGGGGATGGACGCCATCGTGCATCGCCTCGACAGCCTGGACAACGCGAAGGACGGCCTAGAGGAGGACGTCGCCGGGATCCTGGATGACCAGTCGGCCGCGGAGAGAGACATGGCGGAGCTGCGAGCGGATCAGGCCCGGTACCGGCAGAATCTGGAGCTGGCCCTGCAGAAGCAGCAGCGAGTGGTGGACAGCCTCCTCCACCTGGTGGAGGACATGTCGGGACGCCTGAAAAGGCTAGAGGAGTTACAACCCCTCGCCTCGGGTCCGGAGCTCCCGGCAAGGCCGGCAGCGGCAGAGCTGGTGGAGCGGGTTAAGACCCTCAGGAGCGCCATGGAAAAAACCCATAAGCGGCCCTGCAGAGGCACCCTACGCGCCTCCGCGTGTTGACCCGGGTGCGCTGCCGTTTGTTCCCATGTTCAGCGAATCCACAATGCTCGGGGTCCATGCGGGAAGGGCACGTAACCACGGACCCGAGGAGCCTGACGGTACAGATGTCCCATGCCGCTCAGGATCTACCGATCACTACGACTGCCCATGCAGTTTATGCGGAAGAGGAGATCCAGAGCCAGACCATGCAGGGGCGAACCATGGGAAGCGCCGACGGACATGGTCGAGGTCATCCTGGCGGAAACCTGTGGGCGAAGGACCCCAATACGGGGATATGGACGGCCGGTGGAGCAAGTCCTTCCCGCATTCCAAACCCCATGGGTTCAGGCCCAACTGGACCGCACTCCATGGAGGAGAGGGATGTACGGGGAGTGTACTCACACCCCCCGGCCACAGGTGGTATCCGTCTTGGTGGAGTGGTGGCTGGGGACGTCGGAGACGCCATCAGGATTGACGACCTCAGGGGAATCAAAATCCCCTACTATGATGGCAACCCCTCCAACCTGGACGACTTCATCCTGGATTGGGAGGACTTCGCCGAGGAGGTCGTCGGCGAGATGCGGGGAGCGCCGCGGGACAAGTGGGTATGCCGGACATTCCCGCACCGGCTGGCGCAGGACCTGAAGGAGGAGCTGCGGGATCAGATCCGGGAAGGACTGATCCGTACGGAGCAGGCCTGCCTCCAGTGGTTGGAGGATTAGGAGCGGGTGGACACTCCGAACCAGAAGCTGGAGGACTTGTGGTCCATCCCGCTGCCGCTGGACCGCGGTGAGTTGCGGGTCCGGGAGTGGAACCGGTATCTGAGGAAGTACCGAAGATGCCTCAAGCTGGTGGAGGACTGGAATGAGGCCAGCGAGATCCGCCACCTGTTGAAGGACGTCCTCCCCGGGCATTGGAAGAGGAGAGTGGAGGACGAGGAAAAGAAGAGAGCGAAGAAGCGAGTGGCGGTGAGGATCATGGCGGCGGAGGATACCCATGCGGGTATCCTGGAGTTCTTCAGGAGGAACCTGGGCGAGCCCAACCGGATGTTGGGACTGAAGAACGCCGTGTACGTGGAGGTAGTTGGAAACACCATGGGGCAAAGGTTGCTGCGCCTCAACAACGCGGAGTGGAGGCGTGGAGAGCCACTGAGGATGCAGGTCATCTTCGCCCGCATGAGCCTGGACGAGATCCTGAAGTACATCACGGTGGAGTTGAAGCTCAATGCGAAGAATGAGGCCCACGTGCAGGATCGACATGGTCATGGACAACGAGGCCACCGAGAAGACCGCCATCACCGGGAGATCCAGGAGGACACGGCCAACTCCGCGGAGGATGGTAGTGGAAGTAGCCAAGACCACTGGACCGGGTCCCGGGAGGATCACGAGGAGGCCCATTTCTTCGCGTTTGTGGCGCACAACGTGAGGGAGCATGGGCAGGATCGGTCCAGATGGAACCGGGTGGGACCCAAGAAGGGCAAAGAGCCAAGGAGGACCGGGAACCCACCGCTCTCGTTCCGGGAGTACAGGTCTCAGCACGACGGGTGCTGGATCTGTTACGGCAAGGGAAACAACGATGCACACGACCACCGTCAGTGCAAGGTGTATGAGGCGGACAAGAAGGCCTACTTCGCCGCCCACCCCGAGAAGAAGCCCAAGGAGCAGTGGATTGCCGATTGGAAGGCGAAGGGCGGAGACGGGGGAAAAGGCCAAGGCAAAGGCCAAGGGAAGGGCGGAGGACCTGGCCAAGACCGACGAGTGAGGTCGATCGAGGAGGTTGCTGAGGACATGTTGAGGACGTTGGAGGAACTCAAAGCTCAGCAACGTGGTGGACAAAGTCATGGCGGATCGCAGCCGGAAGGGGCTGCGGGAAGTCAAGTCTAGAGGAGCCCCCACGGGAGTGGGACCTCGGAGGTCTCTCCTCCGAAAATCAGTGGAATGCCAGAGAAAGCGAAGGCACATCGGGTGCCGAAGAAGGCTCCAAAAGAGCCAAAACCACTGAGGTTCGCCACTCCCAACCCCTGGAGCGCCCTGCCAAGGGAAGTTTATGTGGGCAGGGGACGTGGCAAGAAGGAAGGAGCGACCACGGACAGCCCCGTGGATGGGCAGGACCAGCCCAAGATCTACACCATCCGTGACCATACCCTTGAAGTCCTGATGCACCCGGACGTGCTAGAGTTGCATGCCGTGAGAGTTGTCCATACACCTCATGGCGACGAGCGGCAGTTGCACTTGAAAGTGCGAGTACGGTGCGGACGAGAGGAGAAGGTGGTGGATGTGTTGGTGGATACGGGTGCCCAGGTGAGCCTGGTCCGGAGAGGGTTTGTCAAGGAGGAACTCCTGCAGCCAAGCCGGAGACCGGTTCGCCTGAAGGTCGCCAACGGAGAGATTATGGGTGGCGGCACCCATGAGGCCACCATCAGTATGGAATTCTGGGAGCATGAGCGCTTGAACCGCCCAGATTTGGCGAAGAGAAGAACTCTATCCGGGAACTTCTATGTGGCCGACATTACAGATTGGGATATGATCATGGGGTAATACTTCATGGTGGCAAATGCCATTGGAGCCCTTCCCCATCGTGCAACGCTGGTCCGGGAGGATGATGAATGCCTCACATGGCTGTCCACGGACTATGCATGCAGATCATCCCAATGGAATGCTGAGGAAGAGGATGGGATCGTCCAAGCGGTGCAAGCTGTGGGTGCCAAGTCCAGAGGAGACCGTGGAGTTCAGCTCACGGAGTATGGAATGGCGCCGCAGGCGTATGCCAGGATGATCCGGACGCTGGGAGCCGAAGCGCCCGAGACGGACGTCTTCCCTTCCCGGGATGCCCCACTTTTGCGGAAGTGTAGGAGGCATTGGCATCGAGGAGAGTCAGCCTGGCATAGGCATTGGGGTTTGAAGGAGTGGGGGTCCATGTATTGGCATGGCTCCCTGGACAATACCAGACGTACGGTGGAGAAGATTGTCGCGGATAGGTTTGAGGTTTGAGGTTTGATTTTGCGGGTACTAGACGCCTTTCGGCCCCGGGGGGCCACCTGGTCGGGCCAGGTGATATCCTCCCCACCGGGCCGTAGTGGGGGGCCCTCCAAGACGCACCTCCTGCCTGGTGGCGGAGTCCCCCGGGTTCACAGAGCTCGGAGCCCCGTCCTTCCCCGGCGTCCCCGTTTCGCCACTCCCCGGTCAGTGCATCAATTAGCAGCCGTGGCTGCGGGCGCTTACCCACTGCGTCGCCCCCCTAATGCGTGGTCGCCCGGGGCGCCGGCGCCGCCGGGCCCGTGCTACTGGCTTGTCGCCAGTTGGACCCCCTTGGGCTGGCGCGGAGGCTGCCTAGCCTAGGGTTTGGGGCGTGGCGCTGTGCGCCACTACTGCCTTGGCGGGTGCAGTGTCCCGTCTGTGTGTGCGCGGCGCTCGCGGCCGGTTCGGGGGGGTTCGGGCCGGTACCTGGTGTTGTGTCTCCCCTTCTTCCCTCTTTCCGCCCCGCGTGTTCCGCGCTGCGTGTGGCGGGCCGTCCCGTCCGGGTGTCCCTCATCCTCGCTCGCTGGTACGCCATTCCATGCGGTCTGTGCGTTCCGCGCGCTCGGTCCAGTTGCCCTTCTGGTGGTCCCCGCGTGTCCTTTTCGTGTGTGTGCGCTCGCGCTCTCGCGGTGTCCGCTCCCCGCTGGGTGGTGTGGCGCGCGCATCTCGCTCGGTCCCGGCACTGGGCGCTGGTAGGGCCGTTCCATGTGGTCCGTGCCCCTCCGCGTGTCCTGCCCCGGTCCCGTGCTCCGTCTGGCGTGCTTGGGGGGGGGCGGTCCGGTCCCGGTTCCCCCCCACTTGGCTTGGGGCTGTTGGGGCGGCGGCAGGGCGTCCCCGGGGGGGTGCCTTCGACCGTCGCGTGGGGCGTTCGGGGTCTTGCGCTCCTCTTCCCGCGACTGCCCGTCCACTGGGTGGGCTGTCGGGGTCTGCGTTGTGGGCGCGGGCGTGCGGTTGTGGGGGCCCCGCTCTGTTCCCGTGGGGGGGGAGAGAGGTGTCGACTTGGTGTCCAGGCGCCGGTCCGCCGGATTCCCATGTCGAGCCCGTTGCGCACGGAGCTTCGCCCTGCGGGATGCGTGGGGGGGTTGGGGTGACCGTGGCTGGAGTGGTGCACCAATGTTCCGGTTCATCGCCCAGCAGAGCACCCCTACCGCGGGCTTACTCTTCGCACAGGGGGAGGGGGTTGCGGGCGCGTTTGTTCTGTGACCCGGGTGCCAGTGTATCTCAGAAGGCAGCCGCCCCGGAGGTAGCGCACCAGGCGCGCGCCGCGAAGGAGCTGGTTCAAACCCTGTGATCGGTGGTCTCCCACCGATCCCCTCGAGTACCGGACGAGGCCTCCCGTCAACCTGTTCGAGTACAGGTGACGGTGCGCACTGCTGCAGGGGTGGGTGGCTCCCATGTGTTTTGTTTTTCTAGGGTGGGGGGTAAAACGAACGAGACCTCCACCCGATCCACCGGTATCGGTGGTGGCGCGAGTTGCTGGAGGGGGGGGTGGTTCCCACGTCGCCAACTAGAGAGCTCTACGTGCAGGGATCCCAGGAGCACCAACGCCTGGGATCGAACTCCGCACTGGACGATTGAAGACCGACGCTCTCACTACTGGGCCGCGGGAGTCTCTTACGCGACTTAGGGGTGTCGTCGGCTATGAATCCAGTCCTGAGGGTGGGGCTGTGCGTTGTGAAGCTTGTTGCGCGTGCCGGGAGGCCCCAGTCCACGTGCACGGGGTCGGGACAGGGGGGGAGGGGGCTGGGTGGGGTGCGGCACCGTCGGATCGCCAACTGACGTGCACAGGGGTAAGAGGCGGACAGTAGCACCGCCGGATCGCCGACTGACTGTAGGGCGGGGGGTCGCTCTGCCTCTTTCCGTCCCTCTGCCTTCCCTGGGCAGGCAACAAAGCGGGCATCACTGGCGTTGTGCTGTCCATGGGGGGCGTGGCCCCCCATACCACTCCGGTTCGTGCTCACCCGGCTTCTCTGGGTACGATCTGTGCGGTGTCCCGGTGCGCAGGCGTGGGCCCGCTTGTTCTTCGCGGCCCCCATGTGAGCCGGCGGCTGGAGCGGGGGGGCGGGTCACACTCCGGCTCCCCTCTCGGGTGGGGGGGGGGGGGCATCCCCCCTGCCTCGGGGGGGGTGTCGCGCCGCGGCCTCCCTGCTCTCGTTCCGGGCGGCGGCCTGCGGCACCCCTTTCTGGCTCTCTCCGTGTCGCTGGCGCGCTCCCTTCCGGCGCACGCGTGCGGTCGGGGCTGAGGTGCCGCCCCGGGGTGGGGGGGGGTGAGGGGCGGCCCGTGTACCGCTCCCCTCGGGGCCCCAGCTGACCTGCAAACCCCCCCTCTGTCCCCTCGGAGTGGGCTGTGGTTACGGGAGGGTCATGCAGGGCGCGGCCTCCTTCGTGTTCCGTTGCGCGCGTTGCTCCAGCACGCCGGTGTGGGTTCGCGGGAGCAGGTCCAGCCGCCGTTGCCCTTACCGTGTCGCCGTTCCTCCTGTGGGTGGGGGCGCCCCCCCGGCCCTGGGGGGGCGGAGGGCCGCGCCTGTGGCTCCCCAGCTGGGGTGGGTGCGGGGGGGGGGGGGGTGGGGGGGCCGCCCCCCCGCCCGCTCTCGGGCCTGTGTGGGAGGGGGGGGGGGGAGTGGGGGGGGGCCTTTGTTCCCCTGGCGATGCCTCCTGTCGGCCAAGGGGGGGGGGGGGCGGCTTGGCAGTCCTGGCCCCGGGGGCCAGCCATCGGCCAGGGGGGTCGCGCCCTTCCTCCGCCCCCCTCTACCGAGAGCTGGATTCTCACGCAGTCCCTCTCTGGGGCCCCTCATCCCCCGGCCGTTGTCGCGCGGCGCTGGCCGGCCGGGGGTGGCCGTGAGGGTTAGCGGTCAGTGGTTAGCGGGTTGCGGGGCAGCTGGTTTCCCCCCGCGCTTGTTGTCTCCGCACTCCCTCCCGCGGGAGGTGGCGCGCCGCTTTCCCTGGGTAGGCAACAAAGCTGGCGTCACTGGCGTCGTGCTGTCCATGGGGGGCGTGGCCCCCCATACCATTCCGGTTCGAGCCCACCCGGCTTCTCTGGGCACGATCTGCGCGGCGTCCCGGTGCGCAGGCGTGGGCCCACTTGTTCTTCGCTGCCCCCATTTGAGCCGGCGGCTGGGGCAGGGGGGCGGGTCAAACTCCGGCTCCCCTCTCGGGCGGGGGGGGTCCATCCCCTCTGCCTCGGGGGGTGGGGGCCGGGGCCCCCGCGGCTGGCGGGCCAATGGGGGGGCGGGGGGGGGGGGGGTGTCGCGCCGCGGCCTCCCTGCTCTCGTGCCGGGCGGGGGCCTGCGGTACTCCTTTCTGGCTCCCTCCGTGTCGCTGGCGCGCTCCCTTCCGGCGCGCGCGTGCGGTCGGGGCTGAAGTGCCGCCCCGGGGTGGGGGGGGTGAGGGGCGGCCCGTGGACCGCCCCCCTGGGGGCCCCATCTGACTTGAAACCCCCCCTCTGTCACCTCGGAGTGGGCTGTGGTTACGGGAGGGTCATGTGGGGCGCGGCCTCCTTTCTGTTCCGTTGTGCGCGTTGCTCCGGCACGCCGGTGTGGGTTCGCGGGAGCAGGTCCAGCCGCCGTTGCCCTTATCGCGCCGCCGTTCCTCCTGAGGGGGGGGCGCCCCCCCGGCCCTGGGGGGGCGGAGGGCCGCGCCTGTGGCTCCCCTGCTGTGGTGGGTGCGGGGGCGGGGGGGTGGGGGGGCCGCCCCCCCGCCCGCCCTCGGGTCTGTGCGGGGGGGGGGGGTGGGTTGGGGGGGGGCCTTTGGTCCCCTGGCGATGCCTCTCGTCGGCCGGGGGGGAGGGGCGGGGGCGGCATGGCGGTCCTGGCCCCGGGGGCCAGCCATCGGCCAGGGGGTCGCGCCCTTCTCCCGCCCCCCCTATCGAGAGCCGGATGCTCGCGCAGGCCCTCGCCGGGGCCCCTCATCCCCCGGCCGTTGTCGCGCGGCGCTGGCCGGCCGGGGGTGGCCGTGAGGGTTAGCGGTCAGTGGTTAGCGGGTTGCGGGGCAGCAGGTTCCTCCCCGCGCTCGTTGTCTCCGCACTCCCTCCCGCGGGAGGTGGCGCGCCCTGGTACGTCAAGCCATACCGTGGGGGGGGCGTGGGTCGGGTAGCCCATCCCCCCCCCCCAACCCTCCCGTACCCGCCGTCTGGGCCTTCACCTGCGCCGCCGCTTTTTCTGGGGGCTGGGGCTGCGGCGGCGGCGGGTTGTGCCGGCGGTAGCGCCAGTGGGCGAGGGCGCTAAGCAGGGCCCGGGGGAGCCAGTTGTTGGCGTCCGCATCCGTGATGCGGACCACCGCTCCCCCTTCCAGGAAGGCCGGCCACGTCGGCTCCCTGTCGGGCCACGCCGCCCGGATCACTGACCTGAGGACCCTCTCGTGGTCCTCTGGGGCCGCCCACCCCCCCGGGGGTGCCTCTCGGTTACTTCCGTCCCTCCGGAGGAGCACGGCATCGAAGGGCCGGTTCCGCGACCTCCTGGAGGTCCCCTGGTTGGCCCAGCACAACCACCCGTACACTTCCCCCACCAGGGGGAGGGTCTCCCCGCCCAGCGGGTCCGGGTCCGCGCCCCAGTCCCGGTCCCATGGCCGGCCCTCCTCCGCCCCCCGTGCCGGCCCCCCTCGCTGCCCCTGCGCCTGCGGCGCCGATGCCGCGCCCCGTCCCCCCTCCGCCGAGGCCATCCGCGCCAGCTCCGCCCGCGGCGCGGGGGGGGCTTGCTGGTGCTGGTGTCGTGGGGGTTGGGGGGGGACGAGCTCGCCGGCGTCAGGGTCGATGTTGTAGAGGTGGTGGTGGTGGTGGTGGTGGTGGTGGTGGGTGTGGTGTGCCGGCATCTGTTGGATGCCGGGGGGGATGCACCTCACCGGCTGCACGTCCGGCTGCGGGGGCGCTCCGCCCTCTGCCCCCCTCCCCCCGCCCCGCCCTCCTCCCTGGGCTCCCATGCCCCGTCCCGCCTGTCCCTTGGGGCCCGCGGCGCCCTTGCCCTTGCCCTTGGGCCCCTTTCCAGTCCCATGCCCGTGTCGCGGGTCCCGCCTCTCGTCCCCCACGCCCTGGCCCGCTCGCTCTCCCATCCCCCCTCGTCCTGCCCCCTGCACCTGGGTACCCTTCCCGCGCCCCTGAGCGCCCTTCCCGTGCCCTGGCCCCTCCCCGGCCCCCTGCCCGTGTCGCGGGTCCCGCCTCCCGTCCACCACGCCCTGGCCAGCTCGCTCTCCCACCTCCCCTCGCCCCGCCCCCTGCACCTGGGCTCCCTGCCCGCGCCCCTGCGCGCCCTTCCCGTGCCCTGACCCCTCCCCTGCCCCCTGCCTGTCGCGCCGTCCGCTGCTCCCCTCCCCCCCGCCGCTGTGCCCTTCCTGGACCACTCGCCGGGCGTCCCGCTGCCTTTGCAGCTGCGGCAGCGTGACGCCCGGCGGCGAGCGCTCGCGCGTCGGGGGGCGGACGTGCCGCTCCCGCCCCGGGGGGAAGGGCTTGGGGGGGTACGGCTTGGGGGGGCTGGTGTGGGTGTGGGCGGGGTTGGCGTGGGCGCGGTACTTCGCGCTCTCCCTGCCCACTGCTGCTGCTGCGGCGGCCGCCGGCGAGGCGTCCGCGGCCCGTGCGGGGTTCTTCCCCCGCTTGCAAGGCGTGCTGGGGGCCGCGGCGTGGCCGGCCGAGGCGGCGTCGCGGCCCGCCGGGGTCGCGGCCGCAGCCCCTCGCGTGCCCTCCTCGCTCTCCTTCGCTAGCGTGGCGGCCGCCGACGAGGCGCCCGTGGCCGCGGTCGCAAACCCTCGCACGCCCTCCTCGTTCTCCTCTGCTGCCGCGGCGGCCGCCGGCGAGGCGCCCACGGCCCGTGCGGGGTTCGTCGCAACCCCTCGCGCGCCCTTCTTGCTCTCCTGTGCGGCTGCGGCAGCCCTCGGCGATGCGCCCGGCTCCTGCGCCGGGGCTGCCCCCCTTGTCGGCGGCGTGCCGGGGGGCGCGGCCGGGGCCGCGGCGTGGCTCGCCGCGGTCTCCGCCTCCTGCGCGTCTGGGCGGGGCGGGGCGGCGGGGCTGGCCGCTTGGGCGGCGGGGGCGGCCGTCTCGGCTGGCCCAGGTTCCCGGGCCGGCGGCGGCGGCCCGACCAGCACCGCCGCCTCCGCCAGCCTCCGCTCATCGCGCTCCGCGAGGGTCTCCCCCGTCCACTCCGGGGAGGAGACGGGGGAGCGGGAGCGGGACCGGCGGTGGTGGCGGTCGTCCCGCTGGAGGGACCCATCGGAGTCTGCCATCACTGTTACTCTGGTAGGCATGCGTGGTGGCAGGCGCGCCCTTCCCACTACCTCCTGGTGCATCAGTGCCGTGCCGTGGGCAGTGCCGTGTGGTGCTCTGCGGGGGGGAGGGGGGGAGGGGGTGGGGGGCCGGCTGTGGCGTCAGCCCCGCACGGCCGGGGGCCCGCGGCCATCCACCGGCATTGGGGGGGGAGGCGGGGGAGCCACGCGGCCCACGCGTCGCGCCACAGCTCCCAGTCTGGGGCGGGGCCCAGGGCCCTGGGCCCCCGGGGGTCGTCGAGCGGTGTCGGGGGCAGCCGCACCAGGTGGACCCCCGTAACGGCGGTGAACTCCTGTGTGCGCAGGAAGGTGTGTACTCCGTCCCGCGCCGCGGGCGCCGGGAGGGGGGGGCGGGGTACGGGTGTGGCCCCATAGAGGTGGGTGGGGGTGATCCCCAGGATCCGCCCCGGCCCCCCGCGGGTCGCGACGACGAGGAGGAGGAGGGGGGTGCCAGGGCACTCTTGCCAGAGGACCTGCCCCCTGTGGTGGGCACCCCTGGTCCTGGAGAGGGGGGGGGACAGGTCTGGGTTAGCCCAGCCGCGGGGCGCGTGCGTCGCCGGTGGGAGGGCGGGGCACCAAGTGGGCTCCCTGGGGAACGCCTCGTAGACGACGGCGTACGGGGGGGTAGGCCCGGTGCCGTCATACACCGGGTTGGTCGGCCGGGGGCGGGCGGACGCCTCGTCCGCGCCTTCCACGAACACCGTGACCTCGCCCACCTCCAGGTCCTCGTCCGGCGGGTGTAGAAGGTGGAGCGCCGCATCCAGCTCGGACACTCCCCCCGGGTACGTGGCTCGCGCCTGGTTCAGGTACGGGGCCGCGTCCCCGGGGTAGCGCGTCCTGAGGGCGTGCAGCAGGGCTGGGGCGCTACTGCGGAGGGACATGGCAGACCCCGCTCCCGTCAGCTGGAGGGTGTTCCCCATGGACAGGGGCCGGCCCGACCGATTGGACTCGCGCCACTCCATCCAGTGCCCGTAGAGGGCCGCTTCCGGGCTGATGAGCCCCGGCCGGATGGCGTTCACGATCCGGTGCATTGCCGGGAGTAGCGTAGGGGCCCCCGCTCCGTTCAGGGCGCGGACGGCCGGGAGGGCGGTCTCGTTGAGGAAGGCCCTCGCACTGCCCTCCAGGTCGCACCGTGCGGCAGCGTGCGCTTCTTTTGCCTCCGCCATCGCGTCCGCCACCAGGCCCCAGACGGCCGCCTCCTGCGCTCTGCGGCAGGCCCTGGTGTGCCCCGGCCCATCCCCCCGTCGGCGTGGCATGGTGCTGCGGGCTCTGCAAAGGGCGGCGGCGGGTGGGGGTTAGGGGGCGAACACGTGCGACAGGTGCGCAACGGATGTGGGGTCCCGCAGGTGCACGTGGATCCACAGAAGGGCAGCGCCCGCGGGGCCCGCTTGTTCGTGCGAGGGGGTGTGTGCCCCCTCGATGCGCCGGCGCAAGGCCTCCTCCTCTGTGCACCTGCGCGGGCCTGCGGGAGGTTCGGGCCAGGGGCACGCGGCTACCTGGGTGCACCGCGCGCACCTGTTGGCGCCTGTCGATGCTGCGGAGGACACCGTGTCACATTCTCCGCAGAGTCGGCAGGTGTGTGGGAGGTGGGAGGGTGGCGACCAAGGGTCGAGATGGCGGAGCCAGAGGTCGTCCCACCTCTGTCGGAGGGGGTCCTGGATCTCCAGCAGGCGGGCGTGGACGCGGCGCCGGTAGTCCTTGCCAAGCGTCTTCCGCTGGACCTCCTGCCACGTGTCGCCGGGGAGGATTCCGTGGTCGTGGAAGGCGGCGATCAGGTCGTCCCACGTCGGGCGGGGGTGCCCCTGGGGGGGGCTCGCCATGTACACGTGGCGCCCGGTGAGGTGGAGCGTCAGCGCGTCCCATTGGCACCCGTTCGCGGTGTCCCTGTGGAGGAGGGCCAGCAGGGTGCCGTCCGCGACTGCCCCCCACCCCACTCGCAGCCCTTCGCAGCCGTCTAGCTCCTGGCGCAGCGCGGCTGCAATGCCGGTGGGGAGCATGAGGAGCAAGGGCCCCTGGGTGTCGCCCAGCCGGGACAGGGCGTCGTCGTATACCGGCCCCCCAGCTTTGAAGTGCGCCACGGTGAGTTGGGTGGCCCCGTCCTCTGGGGGGTGCCACCGGACGGTGGCCGCAGCGTGTCCCCACGTGCGTATCTCCGTGGCCCGGAGCACGTTGGCGGCATGAAGGACGATGCGGGGCGGGACGGGCGTCCTGACGAGTGAGGATACGTCCCCAGTCCATCCCGCTTGCGGCCCCGGGGCCGCCTGCAGCCATTCCCCCGTCGCTGCGTCCCACGGGTGGTCAGGCCCCGCCCTGCGGATCATGGTGGGTCTCGGCCGGGTGTCCGCGCCCCACCACCGGAGCGGGATGGCGGCGTATCGTTGCGCAGGGGTCTCCGGGGCGCGCGTGGCGGCGCACCACTGGCCGCACTCCCGCGCCCACTCCTCCCCCACGATGCGCGCCTCCCATGCGGTCATGGTGCCGCGCCCGATGATCCACGGTGGGAAGAGGGCGTCTTGTAGGTGCCTCGAGAACCCCCCCGGCAGGTCCTGGTACGGGTGGGTGCTCTCTTGGGGCGGGCACTCCAGAGTGCCATTCACAACACGGAGGGAGGCTACGAAGTCCTTGTCAGGGCGCGGGGGAGGGGGAGGGTGGTCGCCCTCCGCCGCAGTGAGCCACTGGTGCGCCCGGGCCGACGTGCTTAGGGGCTCGTGGAGGAGTTGCTTCAGCCGTTGGTTGCGAAGCTCCCACGCGAAGTCCGCCAGCCGGAGCATGTGGTGGAGGAAATCGTCCACTGAGGTCCCTCCTGGCGGGTCGTATCGGGTTATGGCGCGGAGCTGCGCCTCCGCGTCCTCGGGCACCAGTCCGGAGCAGAACACCTCCGTCCACGTGGCGCCTGCGGAGCGCCACGAGGCCACCCACAGGGCCTTGTCCCCAGGTGGGAGGTGGCGGGCCGCCTCGTGTACCGCCTGGCGGTAGTGGGGCCAGAGGAGCCGTGAGTGGGTGCAACCCACGTGCATGTGCACCGGGGTCTCTTCCGGGCCGCCGCAGAAAAGGCACCGTTGTGGGACGATGGCGACGCCGGAGAGCCGCTCCTTCCGGACGCGGAGCCTGCGCTGCACCGGCGTGTGGCCGTCTCGGGCCCGCAGCGCCCGGCGGTTGGTGGCTGCCGCGGTGAGGTCCCGGGCGTGGACGTAGGCCGTGGCGTGGGCCGCGCCCAAAGGTGTGTGTCCCCGGTGCGTCAGCGCATGGTCCGTCTGCGCCCGTTGCGCAACCTCGCCGAGAATCCGCATCGTGGGGGGCCGTAGATCGAGATGGCCGTCACGGCCGGCGACAATGAGTTGGGCGTGGCCAGGGTCCGGGGGCGTATTCTGCAAGACGGTGTCCTGGGACGCCGCCCAGTCCGCCTTGTGCAGTAGGGCGTCACTGTGGTGCGAGGTGGCTCGGACGTACCAGAACGGGTGCCCGGCGCGTTGCCCCCGCGCGCACAGGCCGTCCCGGAGCCACCTCAGGGGCATCTGGTTGACCACCTTCGCTGCGCCCGCGGGGACCCCCGTGGTTCGCTCGCGATCTGCGTGCCGCAGGAGGTGGAGGATGACTTCGGCGTCCACCGTGTGGACCCATGGTCTGTGTGCACCGTAATGTAGGGGGAGGGAGGCGGCCACCCCCTCCCCGTCGGGCACCGTGCCCGAGATGGCCACCGCCCACGTGCGGGTGAGGTCGGCGGCGAGAGCGACGCTGGTGGCGTGTTTGCAGGGTCCGCCCCCGGACGCGTCAGAGGAGGTGTGTCCCCAGGCCTCCGGGATCCAGTAGTATCCGGTGGGGCTGAGCCACCCCGCGTTGAGGTCGGCGGAGTGCCACCGGACGTCGGGGTGGCTGGGGGTCAGTTGGTCCACGCTCAGCGTCCTGGTGTCGCCTGGGCTGATCGCCGGGTGGTCGTGCAGCCGGATCTCCGCTCCGGCGACCGTGCTTGCCCAGGACCGTAGCGCCGTCACACGTTCCTTGAGCCACGCCGGGCCCCCGCGCTGGTGCACCACCAGGTGTCCCGTGTCCTCCAGACGGTCCTCCAGCGCGTGCACCGCCATGTGCGGGTCGTGCGGCACCCCCGTAGCCACCAGTAGGGCGGTGCCACGGGGGAGCCCACGGGGTTCGGGCTGGCCTGCCCCCACTTGCACTATTACCCACTCGGCCCGGAGCTGCGCTTGTCCCGTCGCTTGGGAGCATTGGTCGTCCGTGGTCACCAGCCACAACGGCGTCGGCGCGTGGGGCCGGGGGCGTAAGGGCTCTGGCCACGCCACGTCCGCGTTAGGCTCTTGGTGCTCGCTTTCCGCGAGTACGTCGCGGAAGATTGAACATGAGGGCCGCTGGCGGGTGGTACGACGCCCCCCGCGTGGGGGGGGACAGGCCGTCCCGGCGGCGGTAGCCCCCGACGTGGAGGTGCAGGCCGTCCGGGGTCACCCGCGGGCCGGTGTGGGCGTCCTGCTTAGCCCTCGTGGGGTGGACAAGTCTCAGGCGGGGGTCCCGTGTGCCGGTGCTGTGGAAGAGGTGGGCCAGGGCGTCCCGCCACCCGGGGTGGTTGGTGGGCTCCTGCTCACGGCGGCAATAATGGAGGTGTTCATCGGCGCATTGGTTGAGGCACTCCCGCACCGCCGTCGGCCACGGATCGTCGTTGTCGGGGAAGGGGTGGTGTGGCCCGTGGTGCCCATGCCACGGCGTTGTGTGTGGCACCGTCAGGCGGCACGTGTCGCGGTGTCGCAGCTTGGCGGTGCGCAGCGTGACGATTTTGCCCGGCGGGGACTGTAGTTGGACATGAGCCGCCCTGGGGCACGCGATGGGGTTGTACATCCCCACTCCCAGGGCGGCCAGGGCCCGGGGTATGCGGTGGACCCAGTCGCCTCCCGCCAGAGTTGCGAACTCCGGGACGGGGTAGTGCACCTCGGGACATATTCCGTGCGCGCCGGCTATCTCCCAGAACATCTTGGTGACCTCGGCGCGCACGGAGGTTGCGCGGTGGTGGACGAGTGTACCCACGAGGGCCACCGCTGCCTGCTGGCACCGCGTGGGCACCCGTGTGAGCCCCAGGGTCCGGTCATCCTGCAGGCTGTCCCGCGAGGCGTCGAAGGCGTACCGCGCCCTGTCCTTCGCAACCTGGACCGTGATGTGGTCCAGGTGGCGTGCACAGTCGGAGTCGTCGGCGATGAAAGGGGCGACGTACTGCGTCACCCCTCCGAGGATCGCCAGGATGACGTCCTGCACCACTTTCGGTGGCGCGAGGGTGTTAAGGCACCAGTGGTGCACTGCCGCCAGGCGTAGCCGGTGCTTGCGCTGCAGGGAGAACTCCCCGTCGGGCTGCAGCTGGAGTCCCAGGTAGGGGACGGAGTCCGCCGCTGGTACCCAGTACCACGGGTTTTCCAGGTGGGGGCAGAGGCGCAGCTGCAGGCCCGGGACCCCTTCCGTGGTGGCCATGGTGCACTTGCGGGGGTTGAGCTCCATGCCCATCATCCCCAGGTACGCAGCCACCGCCTCCACGCCCTCGACGAAGTGCTGCAGCGTGTGGGCCACCACCAGCAGGTCGTCGATATAGGCCTGGATGAGGCCGTGCTCGGCCCCTCCCGGCGGGCGCAGGCGGTGCCCCTGTGCCCTGAGCAGGGGCTCCAGGAGGAGCGCGTACAGCAGGGGGCTCTCGGGGTTGCCCTGCCGGACGCCGCGTAGCATGTAGACGGGCTGCGTTAGCCCGTGTGCTGTGACGATGCGCAGCCTGGCGCACGTGTGGAGGAAGAGCAGGAGGTCAATGACGTCCGGCGGCACGGAGAGGTGGCGCAGGATGAGGTGGAGGGCGCCGTGTGGGGCGGTGTCGAAGGCCTTGCGGGCGTCAAAGGAGAAGACGTAGTTGGGCCTTCCCCGCTGGAGCTGCCGCTGCGCCATGAACTGCGGGGGGCCTGTGTTGGAGCCAGGGAGGGCCCCCTGCTGCCAGTCGCTGACCACTCCGTGCCGTGTGAGCACCTCCGTGATGCGCTGGGTGAGGGGGGCCGTGAGCAGCTTCATGTCCAGCTGGCCCAGGGCTATGTGCCTGTAGTCGTCCAGTCTGGCAGAGCCCGGTACCTTGGGGCTGAGCCAGATGTGCGCGTCCCTCCAGTGCATCGGCGGCGGGGCGCCGCGGATGATGGCCCGGTAGGAATGGACCAGGAGCCACTGGACGGGTGCCGGGAGGGCCTTGATGAAGCGGGCCTCCACGTGGTTAGGACCTGGGGCCTTGCCATCGGCCTTGTCCAGGGCGGACTTCAGGTCCTGCATGGAGTACTGCTGGACCTGTGTCCAGGCCCCCTCAGGGACCCGGGGGACGTGGCGGCCGAGGACCGCCTGGAAACCCGGGAGGTCCACCGGGCGTTTGTCATACAGTTCTCGCCAGAAGGCGCGAACTGCGAACATCACGTCGTGGGCCTCCGTGAGGAGCGTTTGGGTGTTGGGAACCCGCACGTTCCAGAGGCCTGACGGGCCTGGGGCCTCTACCTCTATGGCTCCCCGCACGGCTTTCCATCGCTGGGCGATGTCGGGGGCGTGGCGGCGCCAGAAGTCCTTGATGGCGCGCTTGCGGTCTGCCGCCAGGAGGGCACGGAGCTGGCGAATGTCCTCCTCGAGGGCGGCTGCTTGCCTCTCCAGCTCCTCCTGTAGCTGGCCCTGCGTGGTCGGGCGGAACCCGGGCGACACACCCTGCAGTTCCTCCGTGAGCCGGACCGGATGCCATGCCTGGCCGCGTCCGCCTGGTACGCCGCCGGGGCGCGCGCTGCCAGGGTGTCATAGCGGAGGACCGCTGCCTGGAGCTGCTTTCCGCTCTCCGGGAGGTCCCCCTCCGCCGGGTCCGTTCCCGCCGGAGACGGCTGCCGGCGTCCCACCACGCGCGCCAGGGCGTCATGCGTCACGTGGAGGTGTTCGAACACCTTGTCCACCGCGGCCGCGGGCATGGACCCGTAGTCGTGCTGCTCTGCGGCACCCAGCCAGGGCGCCAGGGAGGGTTCATCCTGCGCGGCGGTGACCGCCGCCCACAGGCAGTGTTGGACGGGCGCGGCCTCGGCGTCGTACGGGAGGAGGCGGCCCTCCGTGTGGCTGTAGGGGGTGGGCATCGCCGCGCGCCCCGCTGCGCTGAGGAGACCCGGCAGGGCCAGGCGGACCGGGAGGTGGTCCGAGCCGACCACCTGGGGGTGTGCCATGCCGCGAGCCCAGACGCTTTCCCGCAGGGACCACGGCAGGAGGGGCTCGTTGACCAGGAAGGTGTCCACCCTGTGCTGGGACGGGTGGAGCGTGGGGGTCATGTCCTCCTCGCCGCCTGCCGCGGCTCTTCGGAAGCCGCAGGCCTCCCAGCCCGCTCGGAAATGCTCCGTGGCCGGGTTGGCGGGGACATCCATGTAGATGTTGGTGTCGCCGGCGATGACCACCGGGTGCCTCCCGCCGAGGCTGCGTGCCGTGGCATACATTTGTATGTCGGCCCAGAACGCCGCCCGTCCCGCCCACGGGGAGCAGCCTGCTTGCGGCCCGTGGACGTTGATGAGGGTGAGGCCTCCCCCGTCCGTGCGGATCTCCAGGGCCGCGGCCTTCCCGGGGACAATTTCCGTGAAGCTGAGCACCTCGTGCTCCGCCACGTACTTGCTGCTGACCGCGGTGAGGAGCCCCCCCCCTCTCGAGGTGGAGGTGGCCCCCGTCTCCGCCAGCCGGCTGCTGAAGTAGGCGGTGTACCCCTTGTCCCGGAGCGCCGCGGCCACGTGCATCTCCTGCGCCCTGGTGGCGATCCCCGTTTCCTGGAGCATGATGGCAAAGCCCCCCTCCTGGGGCAGCATGCCGGTGATGAGGTGCTCCTTGTCGGTGCAGGCCGCCGGCCCCCCGCGCCGCCGGAGTGTGTCCCGGAGGGACCGGTCTGGCGGCACGAGGCCGTTGCGCAGGTTCCACGAGAGGAGCCACAGGGCGTCGCCCGTCGTGTCCTCCTGGAGTCAGCTATCCCGCATCGGCATCGCCGCCGGGTTCGCTGGTGCCGCCAGGGCATCTGGGTGCGCCGCATCCGCTGAGCCCGTTCCCAGCGGGGCCCACAGGGGGGCCCGGGGGACCGGGGGAGCCAGGGGGGCCAGGGGGGCCAGCCCCGCGGGGATGGACATGGACCCTGGTGGGGCCGCACCGCCGGCCCCCGGGGCCGCTCCGGGTGCCTCCTCAGCTCCATCTGCGTGGTCGGCTGCCTGGGGCGGGGGGCGCCGGGTGTACGGGGCGTGCCACGGGGACCTCCGTGCTCTCCCCTGCAGGATATTGGCGGCCGCCTCCTTGTCGTCCGCCGGGGCCGCAGCGTGCACCGCGTGCCACGCCAGGTGTTCCAGCATTGCCCCGCTGGTGTAGTACTTGTCCGCACACAGGGGGCATTTCGTCGGCTCCGTGGCCCCTCGCGCCGGGGGGAGCTGCACCGACTTCCGAATGGCGCCCTCCGCCGCTGGTTCGAAGGGCAGGCTGGCCAGCGGCACCGTGTGTGGTGCCAGCGTGCGGCCCGGGGCCGCCGCATCGAGGGCTCGCGTCGCGGGCGCGGGCCCGAGGCCTCGGGCGGCATGGCGCTGCGCGTCTGCTTGCAGCCACGTTTGCCAGTGCGTGGAGCCGATTTGGCGGTCGGGTTTGCGCCTCCATCGCAGGTCGTGGAAGGCCTGTAGCCAGTGGTACACCGCGGTCCGGACCGCCAGCTGGAGCTCCTGAAGGATATTTGGGGGGAGGGGGCGACCTCGAAGCTTCCCTTCGGCATGCACACCTCAAACCCCAAACCCATGAAGGCGAAGTCTTCCACTTGCATTCACGATTGTCCAAAGGATTCTGTGATCCTTGCCTCGGCCATGACACAATCTGGCGTCCTGGGCAAGGAGATGAAGGTATATGTAGACAAAGTAAATATGTAGACATGTAATATGTACAAGTAACAATTCTATACTATAAAATAGCATAAAAAAGAAGACGAAATGAAGGCGACGGCGTCGCCGCCATCAGAAAATCTGACGGCTACGAGACGTCGCCATCAGGATCTCCACTGAGATCCTGCCCAAGGTGGGCCAAGCAGTGGTTTTTGGGGGAAAAACAATGAAATAAAGTGATTTTTGAGTCAAAAACACTCATTTTGCGCGTCTCCCCCCAACGCGTAGCGTAAGCGACGCGACGCGTTTCTGTGCCAATTCAACCTACATATGAAAAGGCCCACTGTTGGGCTACGCCATAGGCGTCTGAGCGATTCCTGGAATCGCCTCAGCATTTTTTGAAAAATGCGTGAACGCGCCACTTTTCGCAAAAATGGACCTTCGCGGAACGCCGCGAAAAAGGTCACGCTATAATCTTTTATTCCTAAAAACGATAAAACAATAATAAAATTGCCTAAAATCTTTAGAAATCGAGGAATAAATCCTCGTTCTGGAGCTGCGTCGCGCAGGCGACGACTGTCGTCGCCAGCCCAAAAAGGACGTAAAATGTCGATTTCTGGGGTATTTTACAGAAATCCCACAGAAATCAGGATGCCGTAGCATCCACAGGAAAATTCCTGATCTGGCCTGGCGAAGAGCGCCACAGGCTGGGCAGCGGGTATGGGTGAAGCACCCCATACCGCTTCACCCCCCTCCTTAGAAGCCTTGCCTATATCCAAAGGAAGGCAAGGCCAAGGAGGCGCTCTGACCCCTGCAGTGTCCTGGTTTCAATACTGATTCATCAGAACAGTGGGGGGGGGGGGGCTTCGTGAGTAATTTACATGGGGGGAAGCACCACACACATGTAAAAAAAAAGATTTTTTTTTTTTTTTTTTTTGGTCTTGAAATATTCATAGGGCAATTGCCCCTCAGGCGACAACACTGGTCCCTGGCACTCCTTTCAGCCTCTGGTTACCAAACCAGGGGCGCTGCAGGGCCTTCCGCCCTGACTGATGGCGCTTAGGCGCACATATGGGCCCTTTTTCTCCATGGGCATGGAAATCAATAATTCAATCAATTCGGAGAATTCGGAAAAAATTATTTAGGGTCAAACCCAAAGGCAAGGCCTTCCACCGAGCCTGAATTTAGGGCCATTTCCTGCCCAAGGCAACCCGTGCCAGTTTAGGGTCGATTCCCAACCCAAGGTGACGAATTAACGCACCTAATTTGGGGGATTTAGGGTCATTTCCTACCCAAGGCGCCCCACGCCTATTTAGGGTGGGACCGAATCAACCAACCAAAGCCGAATTAACGCGCCTTCTTGTGCACTTCGCAAACGTCGTCGTCGTCGCTGTGGTCGTCGCCCAGCTGCGTCGAGCTGGACTTGGGGGCTCCATAGGGTCCATGGGGAAGCCATGGTCTTATCCATCGTCGGAGTCCTTCATCGCGTTGATGCCCTTGACCTTAGCTCCTGCAGTTTCCCAGCGAACAGCGATCAGCGATCCGCGTACTCCTGCAGTCTGGGCGTCGTCGCCGTCCGCAGGCCGTCACACGCCCTTGGTGGCCTTGGCGTCGGCAGAATCCTTTTGAAGGATATTTGGGGGGAGGGGGCGACCTCGAAGCTTCCCTTCGGCATGCACACCTCAAACCCCAAACCCATGAAGGCGAAGTCTTCCACTTGCATTCACGATTGTCCAAAGGATTCTGTGATCCTTGCCTCGGCCATGACACAATCTGGCGTCCTGGGCAAGGAGATGAAGGTATATGTAGACAAAGTAAATATGTAGACATGTAATATGTACAAGTAACAATTCTATACTATAAAATAGCATAAAAAAGAAGACGAAATGAAGGCGACGGCGTCGCCGCCATCAGAAAATCTGACGGCTACGAGGCGTCGCCATCAGGATCTCCACTGAGATCCTGCCCAAACTGGGCCAAGCAGTGGTTTTTGGGGGGAAAACAATGAAATAAAGTGATTTTTGAGTCAAAAACACTCATTTTGCGCGTCTCCCCCCAACGCGTAGCGTAAGCGACGCGACGCGTTTCTGTGCCAATTCAACCTACATATGAAAAGGCCCACTGTTGGGCTACGCCATAGGCGTCTGAGCGATTCCTGGAATCGCCTCAGCATTTTTTGAAAAATGCGTGAACGCGCCACTTTTCGCAAAAATGGACCTTCGCGGAACGCCGCGAAAAAGGTCACGCTATAATCTTTTATTCCTAAAAACGATAAAACAATAATAAAATTGCCTAAAATCTTTAGAAATTGAGGAATAAATCCTCGTTCTGGAGCTGCGTCGCGCAGGCGACGACTGTCGTCGCCAGCCCAAAAAGGACGTAAAATGTCGATTTCTGGGGTATTTTACAGAAATCCCACAGAAATCAGGATGCCGTAGCATCCACAGGAAAATTCCTGATCTGGCCTGGCGAAGAGCGCCACAGGCTGGGCAGCGGGTATGGGTGAAGCACCCCATACCGCTTCACTCCAGGTCGGCGGGGTGCGCCGCTGCCGGCCACACTCCCGGCCTCGCCGCCCGGGCGTTGTCCTCCAGCCTGACCTGGAGCAGGAGGGCGTGGTGTTCGCCCTCCCGCAGCGCCTTGATGATCATGCGGGTGCAGTCTGCCACGCGAATCACGGCTTCGGGCCCCGGCAGGCGTTCGGGGTCGCAGACAACGATGTGCGCGTCCGCCGGGCTGAACATGCAGACCACCCACTGTGGGTTCTGCTGTCCCCGTTGGGCCACCGCCAGGGTAGCCGCTGGGCGGGCGTGCGTGATTGGCCCCGCGTGGAGGTCCGGGACGTCCGTGGCCCTGATGGCGTCTCCCTGCCACGCGGCCCGTAGATGCTCCTCCTGGTCGGGGCTCCACACCAGTGTGGGGGGGTTGACCCACCCCGGTTCCTGCCTCTTGTTGGGGGCGCTGACAGTGTGTAGCAGGACCGCCAGCGGCCAGGGGTCCGCCGACATATAGTAGGCCTGGGTGGGCCCCTGTCGCCAGTCGACGTGGGGCAGGGACGGGAAAGCCCCCTGGCTGGCGGTGCTGTGCCAGACCGTCCATCGGCCTCCGGCCAGGACGTGCGACCGGTACCCTCCGGCGTGGCCGTGTATGATGGCTTGGTAGCCTGCCGTCTGCAGTACCAGTGCCCCCCCCTGCTTAGGCCCGGGCGGGGGTGCGCCATCGTCCGCACCCCAGACGCGGGTGCGCCCGCGGAGTGTGGCATGCCACGGGTCTGGTGCATCGCGCTGAGGCCCTTGTATGCACCCCGCAATTTGCGCCGGGCCGTGGTGGTGGACGAAGCTCTCCCCGCCGTCTGCTAGCAACGCCGCCGCGACGACGTATAGTTGCTCCGCCGTGAGGGGTGCCGTCGGCTCGTGCGTCGCGGCCGGCCGTCGGGGCAGCGTGTCGCGGCAGGGGACGTGGGGCAGCAGTTGCGCCGGCCACGCCGCCACTGGACCCATGGTGACGGCCGCGACCGCGGACGCCAGCGCCTTGCGGTCCGTGGGTCTGTACTGCCGGAGTCCCGTGGTATCTCGGCTGAGGTGCCTGCAGGCTGCCATCCAGGCCACCGCTCCGCAGTTCGTGCAGTCCGGTTCGGCACCACTCGCGTCGTCGCCTCCCCTTTGCTGTACCGTGGTGGCGGTGTCGAGCGGGGGGCCCCGCTGTAGCGCCTCCGGGCCCTGCCCCGGCGGGAGGGCGGGCGGGATTGGCTGCGGGTAGTTTTGCGCGCCTCGGCGCTCCGGGTGCGTGTGGTACGGGTTTTGCCGGCGATGTTCCGGGGCTGCCCGTGGCTGGAAGAGGAGTTGGTGCAGGTACCAGTGGCCCTCCGCGGTGGACGGATTGCGGAGCGTTAGCCACTTTTCCACCACGCCTCCTGGGTGCGCGGCCTCGACGCGGCGCTGCAACCCCAGGCGGTCTAGGCGGTTGGACGTGCCCGCGGGTGGGATGTGTGCTTGCGGGTAGAGCACCCGCAGCGGCTCCAGCGCCAGGTCCAGCACTTCGTCGTTGAGCTGCTTTGTGAGGGCCGACGCCCTGTGTAGGGCGTGGAGGACCCCGGGTGTGGGGGCCGTGAGCTATTCAAGCACCGGTCCCGGCGGGTACCGCGTACCCGGGTTCGTTAGCCACTCCCTGGTGTGGCTCAGTACGGCCTTCCACACGTCCCTTGTAAAGGCGTGCGGGGGGGCCAAAGAGGGGACCATCCGTAGGAGGCGGTGGCACGCCGGCGGCGATCGCATGGGCTGTGGGGCGGCCGCCGTGATCCACCTGCACGCCGTGCCGGGCACGATCGCCCCCCATTCCACGGTCCCCATGCCCTCGGCGTGGATCAGCGCCTGGCCTTGGACCATGGGGAAATAGGAGCTCGAGCGCCCCTTCCCTTCCTTCCACCGTACCCAGGCGGCCCCCGCCTGCAGGCTGCGGAGCAGGGCCACGCCGGGGAGGAGCGGCTGCGGGAAAGCCCCCTTGACGGCCTGGGTGGCGTGGGCCAAGGTGCCCATGGGCAAGTACCACAACGGGAGGGTCCAGGGGCCCGGCAGCGGTTGCGCTCCCCCTGCGTCCCATCGCCACTCGGAGTCTGGCGGGGTGGCCGGGACCGTGCCCGTCTGCAGGAAGTGGCGTGCCTGCTTGTCGGGGTGCCGTTGGAGGGTTGCCGCGAGGCTGAGCCCCTCTGCCGCTGGTGCCACCGGGAGGCCGCCCCGGGGCCTGCGCCAGGGGTATTCCTGGTCGGCCGGCCAGGTGTGGAGGTCCCAGGCGATGTCCTCCGCGGTCCCTGTGGGGGCGTCCTCTGGTGCCAGGTGCCACATGACGGCGAGCACCGCCCATGTGGGAAGAGGGCCACGCCCGCGGGGGGTTGTACACCTGGATGGTCCACTGTGGGCACGCCCGCCGCACGCGGGACGCGTGGAGCACCCCTCGGACCATGTCCGCCGCCAGGACCAGCACCATTCCCGAGGGATCCACAATGATCCCCTCTGCGGGTCCACCGTGGCGGCCCCGGGTGTGCAAGGCCACTGCCGCCTGTCCCGCGTGGGTGACTCGGTCGACGGCCTCCTGGATGTTCACGCTGCCGCGCGCGGTCTCATCCAGGATCCAGCCCTGCGCCATCCCGTAGCGTAGGGCGGCGCGTGCGGCCGCGGGTTTCACCTCGGGCAACGCTCCGTCATCGGGGCCGGGCTGGGGGTGCTGTTTGGGGCACCAGCCTTCGCCGGTGCAGTGGCCCCGTTTCCACGCGGGGCAGATCGCGGGTACGCTGCCCGCCGGCGGCGCAGGTTCCGCGGGCGCGCCTCCCGTGGGGGGCTCCGGCAATGCCTCCAGGTCGGAGTCCGTGCCCGCGTCCCCTTGTGGGGGGTCTCCTTCGCCGTCTCTGAGTCCCAGCGCCCTGATGACCTCGTGTGCAGGGGGTGGGGTGCGGATGTCCCGTGGCTGGTGCGTTGGTGCGCTGGTGCGTTGCTCGGTGTGGGGGTGGTGGATGGGCATCCCCGGGGGGGCGCTTTCCAGCGTTGCGATGGGCGTCCGGTGTTAGGCGCTGTCCCTCTCCCGGTCGCCCGTCCTCCGGAGCGGGCAGCCAGGGTTCCGCGACCCGTGTGTCCCGGGTGCGGTCGATGCGGGCGTGTGGGCCCAGCACCGGCCCCACAGCGTGCGCCCTTGCGGGCCGGCGTTGCTCGCTGTGGGGGTGGCGGAAGGGCGTCCCCGGGGGGGGTGCCTTCCACCGTTGTGGGGGGCGCCTGGTGTCAGGCGCTGTCCCTCCCCCGGCCGCTCGTCCTCCGGGGCAGGCAGCCAGGGTTCCGCGACCCGTGTGTCCCGGGTGCGGTCGATGCGGGCGTGTGGACCCAGCACCGGCCCCACAGCGTGCGCCCTTGCGGGCCGGCGTTGCTCGCTGTGGGGGTGGCGGAAGGGCGTCCCCGGGGGGGGGTGCCTTCCACCGTTGTGAGGGGCGCCTGGTGTCAGGCGCTGTCCCTTCCCCGGCCGCTCGTCCTCCGGAGCGTGCAGCCAGGGTTCCGCGACCCGTGTGTCCCGGGTGCGGTCGATGCGGGCATGTGGACCCAGCACCGGCCCCACAGCGTGCGCCCTTGCGGGCCGGCGTTGCTCGCTGTGGGGGTGGCGGAAGGGCGTCCCCGGGGGGGGTGCCTTCCACCGTTGTGAGGGGCGCCTGGTGTCAGGCGCTGTCCCTCCCCCGGCCGCTCGTCCTCCGGAGCGTGCAGCCAGGGTTCCGCGACCCGCGTGTCCCGGGCGCGGTCGATGCGGGCGTCTGGACCCAGCACCGGCCCCATAGCGTGCGCCCTTGCGGGTCGACACTGCTCGCTGTGGGGGTGGCGGAAGGGCGTCCCCGGGGGGGGTGCCTTCCACCGTTGTGAGGGGCGCCTGGTGTCAGGCGCTGTCCCTTCCCCGGCCGCTCGTCCTCCGGAGCGTGCAGCCAGGGTTCCGCGACCCGTGTGTCCCGGGTGCGGTCGATGCGGGCGTGTGGACCCAGCACCGGCCCCACAGCGTGCGCCCTTGCGGGCCGGCGTTGTTCGCTGTGGGGGTGGCGGAAGGACGTCCCCGGGGGGGGTGCCTTCCACCGTTGTGAGGGGCGCCTGGTGTCAGGCGCTGTCCCTCCCCCGGCCGCTCGTCCTCCGGAGCGTGCAGCCAGGGTTCTGCGACCCGTGTGTCCGGGGTGCGGTCGATGCGGGCGTGTGGACCCAGCACCGGCCCCACAGCGTGCGCCCTTGCGGGCCGGCGTTGCTCGCTGTGGGGGTGGCGGAAGGGCGTCCCCGGGGGGGGTGCCTTCCACCGTTGTGAGGGGCGCCTGGTGTCAGGCGCTGTCCCTCCCCCGGCCGCTCGTCCTCCGGAGCGTGCAGCCAGGGTTCCGCGACCCGCGTGTCCCGGGCGCGGTCGATGCGGGCGTGTGGACCCAGCACCAGCCCCACAGCGTGCGCCCTTGCGGGCCGACGCTGCTCGCTGTGGGGGTGGCGGAAGGGCGTCCCCGGGGGGGGTGCCTTCCACCGTTGTGAGGGGCGCCTGGTGTCAGGCGCTGTCCCTTCCCCGGCCGCTCGTCCTCCGGAGCGTGCAGCCAGGGTTCCGCGACCCGTGTGTCCCGGGTGCGGTCGATGCGGGCGTGTGGACCCAGGACCGGCCCCACAGCGTGCGCCCTTGCGGGCCGGCGTTGCTCGCTGTGGAGGTGGCGGAAGGGCGTCCCCGGGGGGGGTGCCTTCCACCGTTGTGAGGGGCGCCTGGTGTCAGGCGCTGTCCCTCCCCCGGCCGCTCGTCCTCCGGAGCGTGCAGCCAGGGTTCCGCGACCCGCGTGTCCCGGGCGCGGTCGATGCGGGCGTGTGGACCCAGCACCGGCCCCTCAGCGTGCGCCCTTGCGGGCCGGCGTTGCTCGCTGTGGGGGTGGCGGAAGGGCGTCCCCGGGGGGGGTGCTTTCAACCGTTGTGAGGGGCGCCTGGTGTCAGGCGCTGTCCCTCCCCCGGCCGCTCGTCCTCCGGAGCGTGCAGCCAGGGTTCTGCGACCTGTGTGTCCCGGGTGCGGTCGATGCGGGCGTGTGGACCCAGCACCGGCCCCGAAGCGTGCGCCCTTGCGGGCCGGCGTTGCTCGCTGTGGGGGTGGCGGAAGGGCGTCCCCGGGGGGGGGTGCCTTTCACCGTTGTGAGGGGCGCCTGGTGTCAGGCGCTGTCCCTCCCCCGGCCGCTCGTCCTCCGGAGCGTGCAGCCAGGGTTTCGCGACCCGTGTGTCCCGGGTGCGGTCGATGCGGGCGTGTGGACCCAGCACCGGCCCCACAGCGTGCGCCCTTGCGGACCGACGCTGCTCGCTGTGGAGGTGGCGGAAGGGCGTCCCCGGGGGGGGTGCCTTCCACCGTTGTGAGGGGCGCCTGGTGTCAGGCGCTGTCCCTTCCCCGGCCGCTCGTCCTCCGGAGCGTGCAGCCAGGGTTCCGCGACCCGTGTGTCCCGGGTGCGGTCGATGCGGGCGTGTGGACCCAGGACCGGCCCCACAGCGTGCGCCCTTGCGGGCCGGCGTTGCTCGCTGTGGGGGTGGCGGAAGGGCGTCCCCGGGGGGGGTGCCTTCCACCGTTGTGAGGGGCGCCTGGTGTCAGGCGCTGTCCCTCCCCCGGCCGCTCGTCCTCCGGAGCGTGCAGCCAGGGTTCTGCGACCCGTGTGTCCCGGGTGCGGTCGATGCGGGCGTGTGGACCCAGCACCGGCCCCACAGCGTGCGCCCTTGCGGGCCGGCGTTGCTCGCTGTGGGGGTGGCGGAAGGGCGTCCCCGGGGGGGGTGCCTTCCACCGTTGTGAGGGGCGCCTGGTGTCAGGCGCTGTCCCTCCCCCGGCCGCTCGTCCTCCGGAGCGTGCAGCCAGGGTTCTGCGACCCGTGTGTCCCGGGTGCGGTCGATGCGGGCGTGTGGACCCAGCACCGGCCCCACAGCGTGCGCCCTTGCGGGCCGGCGTTGCTCGCTGTGGGGGTGGCGGAAGGGCGTCCCCGGGGGGGGGGTGCCTTCCACCGTTGTGAGGGGCGCCTGGTGTCAGGCGCTGTCCCTCCCCCGGCCGCTCGTCCTCTGGAGCGTGCAGCCAGGGTTCCGCGACCCGTGTGTCCCGGGTGCGGTCGATGCGGGCGTGTGGACCCAGCACCGGCCCCACAGCGTGCGCCCTTGCGGGCCAGCATTGCTCGCTGTGGGTTTGGCGGAAGGGCGTCCCCGGGGGGGGTGCCTTTCACCGTTGTGAGGGGCGCCTGGTGTCAGGCGCTGTCCCTCCCCCGGCCGCTCGTCCTCCGGAGCGTGCGGCCAGGGTTTCGCGACCCGTGTGTCCCGGGTGCGGTCGATGCGGGCGTGTGGACCCAGCACCGGCCCCACAGCGTGCGCCCTTGCGGGACGGCGTTGCTCGCTGTGGGGGTGGCGAAAGGGCGTCCCCGGGGGGGGTGCCTTCCACCGTTGTGAGGGGCGCCTGGTGTCAGGCGCTGTCCCTTCCCCGGCCGCTCGTCCTCCGGAGCGTGCAGCCAGGGTTCCGCGACCCGTGTGTCCCGGGTGCGGTCGATGCGGGCGTGTGGACCCAGGACCGGCCCCACAGCGTGCGCCCTTGCGGGCCGGCGTTGCTCGCTGTGGGGGTGGCGGAAGGGCGTCCCCGGGGGGGGTGCCTTCCACCCTTGTGAGGGGCGCCTGGTGTCAGGCGCTGTCCCTCCCCCGGCCGCTCGTCCTCCGGAGCGTGCAGCCAGGGTTCCGCGACCCGCGTGTCCCGGGCGTGGGCGATGCGGGCGTGTGGACCCAGCACCGGCCAAGCAGCGTGCGCCCTTGCGGGCCGGCGTTGCTCGCTGTGGGGGTGGCGGAAGGGCGTCCCCGGGGGGGGTGCCTTCCACCGTTGTGAGGGGCCCCTGGTGTCAGGCGCTGTCCCTCCCCCGGCCGCTCGTCCTCCGGAGCGTGCAGCCAGGGTTCTGCGACCCGTGTGTCCCGGGTGCGGTCGATGCGGGCTTGTGGACCCAGCACCGGCCCCACAGCGTGCGCCCTTGCGGGCCGGCGTTGCTCGCTGTGGAGGTGGCGGAAGGGCGTCCCCGGGGGGGGTGCCTTCCACCGTTGTGAGGGGCGCCTGGTGTCAGGCGCTGTCCCTTCCCCGGCCGCTCGTCCTCCGGAGCGTGCAGCCAGGGTTCCGCGACCCGTGTGTCCCGGGTGCGGTCGATGCGGGCGTGTGGACCCAGCACCGGCCCCACAGCGTGCGCCCTTGCGGGCCGGCGTTGCTTGCTGTGGGGGTGGCGGAAGGGCGTCCCCGGGGGGGGTGCCTTCCACCGTTGTGAGGGGCGCCTGGTGTTAGGCGCTGTCCCTTCCCCGGCCGCTCGTCCTCCGGAGCGTGCAGCCAGGGTTCCGCGACCCGTGTGTCCCGGGTGCGGTCGATGCGGGCGTGTGGACCCAGCACCGGCCCCACAGCGTGCGCCCTTGCGGGCCGGCGTTGCTCGCTGTGGGGGTGGCGGAAGGGCGTCCCCGGGGGGGGTGCCTTCCACCGTTGTGAGGGGCGCCTGGTGTCAGGCGCTGTCCCTCCCCCGGCCGCTCGTCCTCAGGAGCGTGCAGCCAGGGTTCCGCGACCCGCGTGTCCCGGGTGCAGTCGATGCGGGCGTGTGGACCCAGCACCGGCCCCACAGCGTGCGCCCTTGCGGGCCGGCGTTGCTCGCTGTGGGGGTGGCGGAAGGGCGTCCCCGGAGGGGGGTGCCTTCCACCGTTGTGAGGGGCGCTTGGTGCCAGGCGCTGTCCCTCCCCCGGCCGCCCATCCTCCGGAGCGTGCAGCCAGGGTTCCGCGACCCGCGTGTCCCGGGCGCGGTCGGTGCGGGCGTGGGGACCCAGCACCGGCCCCACAGCGTGCGCCCTTGCGGGCCGGCGTTGCTCGCTGTGGGGGTGGCGGAAGGGCGTCCCCGGGGGGGGTGCCTTTCACCATTGTGAGGGGCGCTTGGGGTCAGGCGCTGTCCCTCTCCCGTCTGCCCGCCCACTGCTGGGTGGGTTGCCGGGGTTCGTTGGGTGTGTGCGGTGTGTGTGGTGTCTGTGCCGTGCGTGTCGTGGTGCGTGGTGCTGCTCTTCCCTTGGTCCTCCGGTGCTCCCCTCTCCGGTGTCTCGGTGCGGTGTGGTGCTCGCCGTGTGCCCGCCGTGTCCCCTCCCCTGTGTGCGCCACTTGCTCGTTCGCTGGCTACCCCTTGTTCCTTTCGCGGCTTCGTTGCTCTTTACCCTTTCCTCTACCCCTCTCCCTGGCATGCACTTTTTCCCTGTGTAAGTGCGGCTAGCCCCATCTGCTCAGATTTTCAGACATTCTGTCCAGATTGGCTACATTTTGGTCATTTTCTTTGCTTCGGCGGAATCACCGCCTCGCAGCTCAGTCTCAGGATCAGACCTATATATTTCTGAGATGCCGGATCTGATTCCGCGGTCCATTCCCCGTAAATCCGCCGCGTTCCGATCATTTACCTGGAATTGCCAATTGCCGCTGACGCGCGCTCGCGGGCCAGATCGGCCAAACATTTTTCATAATTGGATTTATATAAATCTTTTCAGACAGTTTTGGACACTCAGATGTATTTAGAATAATCTGCATCAATTTTCTTCATAGACTGGGATTTTCTGCCGGATAACACTCAACATGGATCTTGCTTGAGTTGTTGCTGCTCTTGCCTCCGTTGGTGTCCGAGTCTCCGGTTCTACCCCCAATAGCAACGTTCAGGTCGACTCCTCGCGTGCCTGCCCCACTGGTCTTGCTGGCCCCGAGCCCTCCGGCACCATCAACGACCCAGGGCAGCACTTTCATGGTAGCAGAGGCTACCTGAATGTT
The DNA here is from genome assembly GCA_964036045.1 of Eutreptiella sp. 'Long Island Sound 2002'. Taxonomy (NCBI): domain Eukaryota; phylum Euglenozoa; class Euglenophyceae; order Eutreptiales; family Eutreptiaceae; genus Eutreptiella; species Eutreptiella sp. 'Long Island Sound 2002'. The sequence goes on along the minus strand of OZ038378.1, from coordinate 25,710,110 downwards.
GTTCCTTTGGTGTCCCAACCACAGTTAGCTCCCCAGTACGGCCCCGTAGACTCCGCCGCTCCTGAAGACGTAACAATTACGCTGCCGTGGTGCTGTGCGAACGAGGCCTTGAGAGGAATGCCTTGCGCAAGCCCAAGCTGCCCAAGAAGGGCACAAATCAGCAGCTGTGGAGGCCCAGATTACCATCAAGATCCCAGTCGAAATTGGCCATCAAGCAGCTGGAATCTCCCAGCCTACGCCGATGGCAACGCTCCGGTGGAGCTTACGGACCTGGCAGGTACTAATACTCCTTACCAATGTCCACATTTTGAGACCATCGACGCCGACATTGACGACATTGAGATGGGTGGTCCAGGTGAGGTACCTACCTATAATCGACCAGCCTCTTGGGCACAATGGGACAACCATTTGTCTTCAGAAGTGACCCGTAACCTTGAGGCGCTTGAGGCCCTTTGTCTATTAGCCACGTCTAAGCTGATAGGACAAGAAAGAATCGCCTCTGATTTTTTAATGGAATATTTTTTCCTTCTTCAGGAACAAATTAATACCAGGATGTGGTGGCGTTCTCAAGAAGATGACTCTTTTGCCATTTTTTTGCAGATCTGGGAGGCAAGTCCCTTCCCGAAGGAGAAGACCAAGGCACCTGTTGCCGGGCCCTCCGCCCCTCATCCCCCTGTTTCCATCCGCGACGATCTAGCCGCCGCGGTTGAGGAAGGAATTTTAGAGGCAGCCAGGCAGGCAAGCCTGGAAATTAGGGCTGAAGGAGCTCCCCAAGTGGACTCCTGGCTGCGAACCACTGAGATTAGCGGTCCGACAGCCTGCTCAGGCCCTTCAGGACACGGTATGTACTGTCCTGCCGACTGCTCTTGCAGATTCCAGCGAGATACTGAGCTCCAATTGCTCAAAGATCAAATGCAACTCATCATTCAAACGCTGGGAATTAAAGATCTTTTCAAGACACACATGCGGTCTGAGGGCGCATCATCGGTGGAACAAGTAACAGAACCGTCGGAGAAGGCGACAGAAATTTTTTCAATTGCTCCTTCGGTGGACTCCAAGACCACTGATGCACGGATCAGCAGGACCAAGCTAAAGGAAAGGGTTACAATCTCTCGATCTCAGAGTAGGACGGCGAAGGCTAGGACTGAGGCTCAGAATGCCAAGCGAACTGCCTCCCGTACTGCCCCTCCTGCTGCTGATTCCAATGCATTAGCCCAGCTGTTGCTCGCCCAGACCCTCGCCGGAGCTGGTGTGGCGAATGATGCCGCCAAGGTGTCTGCCATTACGGCCGGTGTTGGGCTGGATTCGCTTCTTAACCCCACTTCATTGCGACTTCGTCAGGTTGCCAAGCTACCGAAGTATAATGGAAACCCCAGACGTTGGCCTCAGTTCCAACGGGAATTTAGATTGTGGGTTAAGACTCAAAAACTCCAAGATGATCAGTTCCTGATGGCCCTCTTGGACTGCCTTGAGGGAGCGCCGGCCAACACTTGGCTCAGGACCTGGAGTGATCGTGAGGATTCAAGTTCCCCCCTTACCTTTGATGAGGTGTGGGAACAGTTGGAGGTACGTGGATCCCGGCTGCCAGAGGACCATTACCACCAGATGTTGAAGAATTTTCCTTCATTCTCGCGATTAATCTTGCACGAAGTGCAAGACAAGAGACAGCGCTTCTGGAATTTAGTGGAAGAATCTGGACATTCAGGCGAAAAATTTTCTAGTGCCGAGCTGAAAAATCTGATTTTTGATAAGATCCCCTCCGAGACTGCCGCCACCCTTCGGAATAAACAATCCGAAGAAAAGGTCAAGACCTGGTGGGCGGAGGTCGAAGGCTTTGATGCCTCGGCCAACAGGTTTTCAGTCCGGGAATCACTTCAAAAGTGTTCCCCCACGTCGTTTACTAAGGTGAAATTCACTGAAAACACGTGGAAAATCAAGTTCAATGAACACGAGGATCGGGACTTGTTTGTCCAAGTCCTCAACAGGGGAGTAAGTTTCCACGGCCATCGCCTGAAGGCCAGGAAATGGGTGTTTTCGTTCACCCCGCAGGAACTGTGGGAAGAGGTTGAGCGGCTCGCTGACGCCGCCAATCAAAATTTCCATGAGGGTCTTGGGGGAAACAAGAATACCCAGCAAAACACCCAAAATGGGGCCCAAAAGGGCAACAAAAAGGTGAATGACACCCGGAATGTTCAGGATCACTGTAGCATCTGCCTTCTTTTAGGTTCTACGAACTGAGCTAAGTCGCATTCTACTGGTAATCACCGATGGTCTCCTTACGATCACAAGGTGATTGGTGAAAGTATAAGTAATCCACAGAATTCAGACAGGAATGACAGACAGGTGCATGGTGGAAAGGGGGGAAAAGGGAATCCGACCCCCTCCGGTGGAAACAAAAATACTGGAGGCCCTGGCGGGTCCCAAGGCACAGGAAATCGGACTCCATCCGGCTCCGGTGGGCAGCCGAACGGCCAGAAAAATCCCAATGGCAACGCCGGAGGCGGAAATCGAAATCCAGGCCAAACCCCTCAATCCGGTACAAACAAAGGAAATGCTCCAGGATCACAGGGTAAAGGTAAGGGAAATCCTTCAGGAACCCCTTTCTCTGGTAAGGGCAGAGGGCGTGGCGACGGTGGTGGTCCATCATCCGGCGGCCGTGGCTGTGGACGTGGAAAGGGCAACCATCGTGTGGATCAGGTCTCAGGTGCAGATCAGGTGTCCGATGCGGATCGAGATTATGTCGAAAATGCCCTGAATCCAGCAGATGATCCGTTCCAAGATGAGTGGATCGACGAATCAGGCTGTGTTCACAATGTTAACGCAGCCACTGGAGGTCACAACGCCTAGGGGAGCCACGAAAATCGCCCCTCCCCAGGCGATTTCAGGCATGATCCCCAGATTCCAGATCGACCATTACTTGATGTAGGGTCGCTTGTCTCCTCTCCCCTGGATCCGGCAGCGGATCCTTCTGTTGTAGTGGACGAGGTTGGTGTACAGTCCAAGCACAGGGCCCGTCAGTTTGTCACAAAGCTGTGGGTCTCTGATTGCAAGGGAAATTTCCACCTCGCCACTTGTTTGTGTGACAATGGATCAGAGGTAAATCTCCAATCCAATTCTTTCTTACCCGACGACTGCGTGTTTGAGTCGCCTCATCCTGTTACCCTCGAGGGAGTTTCTGGACATTCTCTCGCAGGTGGGCAACGCGGTTGTTATATATCAACTCATTTGGTCGCTCAAGACCTTTGGGAAGAGCAAAATGTGGAAGAAGTTGTCCTTAAGGATGACTACTTCTATCGTGCCGACATAAAGTATGACCTTTACTTGGGTCATCCTTGGCTTCGCAAGAACAGGGTGGCGCCCGTAGGTCATCGGCGTTGTTTTTTGCTGGAGTCAGGTCCCTTGGAGCGTCCTGGATTTCGTTTTTTGCACGCAGGGTTTAAAAGTGCAGAAGAATTTTTGAAGCAAAAGGTTACACCAAAATTTGGCGAAGATGTCACCATTGCAGAGGTGAATGGGAGTGCCGATTACTCCCGAGAGTTAGAATGTCTTCGCAGGGACTCCCAGCCACGACGCCCTTCGCGCTGGCACTCTTCATCCTACAGAGTTGTCGACAAATGGCGCGATGCAATTTGTGAATATTTTCATGAACACCATTCCTTTTGGCCACAGTATGATGCCTTTGCTAACCGCGAGAACAAGCGCTTTGACAAGCATTTTCGCGACGCTTGGACCCATAAATGGGACAAGAAGTTATGGATTAATCCTCCGTTTCACTTAATCCAGCAGGTCATCCACAAAATCAAGCAAGATAAAACCCAGGCAATTTTAGTTGTGCCCTTGTGGGACGACAAGCCTTGGTTTCAGGAATTACAAGACATTTGTGTAGATTACATCGAACTTCCCAGGAAGATTAAGCTGTATGCCAGGGACGACACAGGTCCCCTGCCACAGCGGTCCTGGAATTCGCTTGCATTCCTGGTGGATGGAAAGCTTTCTGACTCTAATTCTGCTGATTCTGGTACTGATTCTTGTGTTGGGTCTGAATCTGAGGTTGAGCGTGGTACTGATGATGAATCTATTTTTTCTGATTTTTGTCCGTCAGATACCCAAGGTGATCCAACGTCCAATGGATCCGCCTCGTCTCCCTCTTCCCCAATACGATCGACATCGAAAAGAATCTTCAGTGCACGGGCGAAGAAAAATTTTAAATCGCGCCGCAAATTCAGAGTTTTTTATGAAAAACCCCTGTGGAAGCTTTCATAGATCCTTTCGAGGAGCTGGATCACGAAGATAATCTCTGGAATGTCGACACTCGACCCACCTATCTTCAAGAGGCAGTTGATACGGACCTGTTTAGGGACATCCGTAAGAAGATTCTTCCTGCCAAGGCCGAAGAAGTCGCCAAAGTTTTTTCGACAGTAATTCCTGGCGATCAGGTGGACACTGAATTGTGTTCCAAGACAAGAGAAAAGATTTTTGAGGAACGGAAGGACACAACCCTTTCGGGGAAGTTGATCAAAGACCCCCCTGTCCGTGGGCAGTTCGGTGAAGCCTTCATCGAGCTTCGTGAAGGGTACAAGGCAAAGAAACAGCGTCCTTATGAGAACCATGGACATAAACATGAGATCCTCAGAAAAAAAATCGAGAGAAATCTCAGGGAATTTGGTTGGCTTGAGAGTTGTATGACCAGCGAATGGTGCTGTGCACCCTTCACAGTCCCGAAGCCGCCGCCTGCAGACCAGAACACTATTGATGGTTGGCGAATGGTTGTTGATTTTCGCAATCTCAACGCCAAAACCAAGGCGGATTCGCACCCCCTGCCCCTCATTGAGGAGGAAATCGCCAAGAGGGCAAGAGGTCGTTTGTTTTCTGTGCTGGATCTCCGTCACGGCTTTCACCAAATGCCGTTAAGGAAGGACAGCCGACCTCTTACCTGTATGTGCACGCCATGTGGCCCAGTCCAATGGACGGTCATGCCCATGGGCCTGAAGAACGCCCCTTCGTTTTTTCAAAGAATGATGGAGGATGTGCTTTTTACAGCCCATCCTGAGCTTCGCGCCTTCGTGAGTGTGTACATAGATGACATTATCATCGCGACGGAAGGGGAGGGACTGACCGAAGCCGAGCTGGTGGCCCTACATGAAAAGCAGCTGAACCAAGTTTTGGACATTCTTGATGCCAATCAGCTGATTTGTGGGCCAAAGAAGGGAAAATTATTTTTAAAATCAGTCGAATTTTGTGGTTCTCTCCTAGAGAATGGCACCCGACGACCCAGTCCAGGGAAGCTCGTCGCTATTCAGAAGTGGAAGCGCCCTGAGACGATCACGGAGTTGAGAGGATTCCTGGGTTGTTGCAATTTTTAGCACACTTTTGTGCCGAATTATGCCAAATTTGCTGCCCCCCTCACTGAATTATTGAAGGTAGGGAGAGATGCGGGCAAGGCAGGTTCAAAGGTTCGTGTCAAGTGGACTGACGAGTGCGAGGAGGCCTTCCATCACTTGAAGGCGGCCCTCTGTGAAGTCGCCACGTTGCATGTGCCCCAATTTGACCGACCCTTCTACATAAGAACCGACGCTTCTAGGTACGCGATCGGAGCTGTCCTTGAACAGGTTGATGAAGCCACCGGCGATCATTACCCTCTTGCATTTTGGTCTCGGAAGCTAGCCCCACGCCAAATGCAATGGTCGCCGCGTGAGCAAGAAACATATGCCATCATCTGTGCTTTAAAAAAGTACCAATCGTGGGTTGGCACCAATCGAGTCGAGGTCCTGACGGATCATCGATCTCTGGAGTATTGGGCCACCGAACACATTGATACTGTCGCGAGCCCAGCTGGTCGACGGGCCAGATGGCACGAATTTCTCTCTCTGTTTGACCTCCATGTGTCGTATTTGCCTGGAAAACACAACACGGTAGCGGATGCTCTGAGCCGATGGGCTTACCCCGCTTCAGAGGGGCTGCAAAGTACCAACATCCATGGTACGGAGCAGGACCGCCATGTAATAATCGAATGGGATCAAGAAGAAAAGAAACTCATTCGACGTGCATGCATGCAATGCGCTGTTAAACAGCACGCATTACCGTGCCATGACATCACGGCCATCTCAGATCCGGCGCATGCTCATGAGATCTGCACCAAAACACTGAAAGTCGTGGAGAAAGTCACCGATCTCTCCTCAGGGAGTGTGAAACGGTTTGACTATACCCGACGAGTAAGTCGATTTCCGTTGATCCAGGGCATTAAGCGTCGAGATCCGGCCAAAACTCCACCCCTGCCGAAAGATTCCCTGATCATCCGTGACTGGACGTCCGATTACCTGCATGATCCCATGTTGAAAGAGGTCTTTGGAAATCTCAAATTCAAAGATGCTCACAAGGATGGGATTTTTTCTGAGTATTCGTTGGATGGGGGGAAACTGTGGATGGAGGGTAAATTGTGCGTACCAGACGCCCTGGCCCCCCCGAGTGTTAAACTGGTGGCATAAATGGGAGTCCCCCCACGCACATGGCCGTCGACTGTGGTCGATGATTAAACATAGGTTGTTTGGCTCACGGCTATATACTCACTGCATGAAAGTAGCCGCCGGATGTGCCCAATGTGCTGTCTCGACGCCCCCCAGCGCGAAGAAGCACGGCCATCTGAGGCCTCATCCTATTCCGGAGCGCCTCTTTAACAGAGTCACCAGTGATTTCTTCTATCTCGGTGAACTCGATGACCAAGAGTGCCATTGGACTAATAAAAAAGTCAATGGTGTGCTCCTCATTCAGTGCCGTCATTCCGGCTACATTCAAGTGTTGCCTTGCAACATTGAGTCGATGACTGGCAAGGCTGCCGCCAAATGGTGCGCGCAGACCTGGATGGGAGGTTGGGACGTCCCATCCGAGGTGGTGACGGATTCAGGCAAAGAGTACACCTCCGAATGGTGGAGAGAATTATGTGCTCGCCTTGGAATCCACCACCTCAGGTGTGAGATCCACTCACATCGAGCGCTGCCTGGCGAAAGAGCCGGCCGCTCACTTATAAATATGCTCCGTAAGGAGCTCGCCAGTGAGAAGGACTTCCATTGGCTTGAGATTCTATTCGCCATGCTTCGCCGTTACCACAACACGCCTTTGTATCATGGCCTTTCTCCAAATGAAATTGTCTTTGGACGAAAGAAGTGTTGGTGGAACATGCCGTTGAATAATCCTCGCCCCTGTAAAGATGCTTCGCTGTTTTTGGACGAAGTCCAACGAGCAGATAAAACTGTCTCGAAATTAATCGAGAAGCATCAAGCTGACTGGCTTTGGGTCCAGAATCAAGGCCGAAAAAACCCCCACAATTTTGGAGTCGATGATCGAGTTTGGCTTCGAAAATCCGAAACCACCCTGGACGGAGATGACAAGCTTCTTCCCTTGTGGGAGGGGCCATTCGCTGTTACAGCGCGTCTTGGTGAGAACAGGTGGAGGATTCGTGTGGATGTCAGCAGGGAAATTGACGTTTCGGGCGATCGCCTCAAGAGAGAGATCCCCTCCCCCAAGGATCGGGTTAAACCCCTTTTTTGGACTGCGAAACATTTGTCTGATCGGGTCATCGAAGGGGGGAAGTACGAACTCAAGAGGATTGTTGAAGCAAGACGTGACGCCAAGGGCGAATGGGAATTTCTGTGTGAGTGGAGGGGCTTTGATTCCAGTCACAACAACTGGGAACCAGCCCAATCTTTTGTCCATGGATACACCAAGGGGTTCATCGACTTCCTGAAGAAGCACCCCGAAATCGGAGTACTCCTGACAGACTGTCTGTCGAAACCAGACAGACAAGTGGAGAGCGACGGAAAACGACCTGTGGTGAATCGAGATCCAGCCTTTTACGGCCCTCAGCAGCCACATTCCAGGGCTGATCCGTCGATCCCCCCTCCTGCGGTCAGGCCAGCCCAGGAGCCCAATGAGGACCAAGCGTCGAGTTCGGCCGCTGATTTGCAGCGCCCAAGCCGTACGAGGGCCCGACCAGACAGGTTGGTGGTCACATGTATTCGTGCTTGGCCGAATTCGACTTGAAAGAACCACATTCTGCTCAATCCACTGTTCATTCTTTCTGTTTATGTCATGATGTGGAGAACTGCGAATGTTTGATAATTTGACGTCAATCAATCAATTTTTCTTTGGTCTCCGTTCGGTAGCGTATCGAAAGTCGAAAACCGAAAGCCACGGAGTGTGCTGCCGTGTTCAGAAAAAACCAAACTCAGGCTTAATTCAGGCAGATTCGGGGTAATCTTGTCTCTGTTGGTCTGTGCATCTTTGGAATTTGGCTACTCGTGCAGATGGAAGCAAATGTACATAATCAAAACGCTGGGCAGCGACATTCACCCCTACAGGCACCCCCTGTAGTACTGGCTGCACCAGATGCGACGCCAGTAACTCAGATCTTACCTTCATTTGCTGTGATGCTGAAGCCAAAGTCCAGATTCGGATCCAGATTCCTCAAATTTGTCTTGAATTTCTCAGGTTTGTCCATCATTCTGTGCAACAGTGGAACCAAAACACGAAACCCAGACGTCAATTGTTCAGACAACCTTCAGATAGGAGCTCTAGGGACTTCTAACAGCAACCTCTGAAGTCCGTAAGCTTCGTTGTATTTTTGGCACACGCCAATGTGAGCTCAATCCGACCTGAAACTGTCGAAAATGGTGAATCCAAGTGTCTTGTGGGACTCAACCGAAAGATTGGCCTTGTCCAAGTCGATTGACACCGCCGCCACTGTAAATACGGTGTCTCTCAGTTATATACTGTCAGTAAAGCGCCTTCAGCGAACCTTCGGCGCGTTACATGCCAAGGATCCAGGGCTATCATGTCCCATCATGATGCATCATCACATGATCCACATTTTGATGGAATCTGTTGGATGCTCGCGAAACAACGTGCCGGAAAGCACAATTGAGCTGAATAAACGACAATATATATTAACTCTAGTCTAAACGAAAGTGTTAGTAGTTTCAGTTCAAGACATTCCGCTGCATTTCACCCTCATCTTAGGGAATTTGCTGATTTTAGGACAATTTAGGTTGATTTCCTTGTCATCCCCTCTCATTCCTCGAAGATCTGTCGACGGCTTTGCCTAACCTCGTTGACGCTTTTGATTTTCTGTGCACTTAGGGGCTGTAGACTACAATTGTATTTGTTTTCCCTCTCTGTGATTGCTCCATCTCCTTAATCTCTGCTCAAATTGACTTTCAATCTTGCTGAAATTTGTGATCATCCACCAGATGCGTCTAATCTGAAGCACATGCTGCACTTTTCAGAACGAGAAAAGCGGGAGTAACACGATGTAGAGTTCGGCGAGGACACCGTAGCGTGCCCGCGACAGCGAAACTGTGCCAGAGCGCTGAGATGTCACTCCAATTGTTGATCCCCCCACGCAATCCACCAATAATCTACCTCATTCTCAACCAATGCATGGTTTGGTATCGATTCTCGATACGTTTACATGCTTTTTAGCCCTTAACCTAATGTTTTAATGCACGGAGGACTGTTCGTCACTCCTCATTCTGTCTCATTTCAGGTTCATCCATCCCGATTCTGTGCCAATTCAGCCCAAATCAGGTCAGATCAAGCAGATTTCGCCCAATCGGGGCTACATTTCTATTTTTTTCTGGGACTTACCCGCACTACGTTCTTCGTTGACGTAGCGACACACCCCAGTGTGTTTTTGGAGGGGGAGTGTAAGTGCGGCTAGCCCCATCTGCTCAGATTTTCAGACATTCTGTCCAGATTTGCTACATTTTGGTCATTTTCTTTGCTTCGGCGGAATCGCCGCCTCGCAGCTCAGTCTCAGGATCAGACCTATATATTTCTGAGATGCCGGATCTGATTCCGCGGTCCATTCCCCGTAAATCCGCCGCGTTCCGATCATTTACCTGGAATCGCCAATTGCCGCTGACGCGCGCTCGCGGGCCAGATCGGCCAAACATTTTTTATAATTGGATTTATATAAATCTTTTCAGACAGTTTTGGACACTCAGATGTATTTAGAATAATCCGCATCAATTTTCTTCATAGACTGGGATTTTCTGCCGGATAACACTCAACATGGATCTTGCTTCAGTTGTTGCTGCTCTTGCCTCCGTTGGTGTCCGAGTCTCCGGTTCTACCCCCAATAGCAACGTTCAGGTCGACTCCTCGCGTGCCTGCCCTACTGGTCTTGCCGGCCCCGAGCCCTCCGGCACCATCAACGACCCAGGGCAGCACTTTCACCCTGCCTCCGCTTTGTTGTGTGTCTCTGTCTTTTTCCTTGCCGGCCCGGGCTTCCTCCTTTGAACCTGCGTAGAGAGAGGAGGGGGCGTAAACGGGCGTGCGGCGGCGGCGGTTTTGTCGCGACACGGCACCTCGAGCTGGCTGGTACGTCATGCGACATGCGTGTGCGACCGGCTTGCGCGTAGGTTTATCGCCCCACTTGCTCCCGTCTTGTCTCCACACCCCTTTGGCCGCTACCTTTACTCGTTGCCCGTTCCGCGTGCGCGGCGTGACATGCAACATACCTGCTTCTTTCCCCACTACCTTAACGTGTCCTAGTCTTCCCGCCTTGCCGGGCGTTCGCTTATGTGTTACGACGGCACGACGCAATACTTGCCTAAGCGTCTAAGACAACCCTACTTTAGCGCCCGGACGACGCAGACACGAGCATACGCTTCTCCTCGGGACCTGTGAGGGGAAGAGAACATGGGTGCATGCACGTGTGTTTGTTGGGACCCGGCACACGTTGGCGCTATGCTATTTGTGTGTATGCTCCCCGTGTCCCCCTCCCTGGCTATTTGTGTGTTCTAACCAACGCAACTCCGCGGTTGGCGACGTGGCACGACATGGTAACATACTTGCGTTCTTGGTGGCGGTGTGTGGCTTGCCTACTATTCGTTTGCATGCGGCGGCATACCTTTTGTCCCCTTTCGCTCCCTTTCGCCTCCTACATAAGCGGGCGTGCGGGTGGGCGGTGGGCACGTCTCGGTTACGCTTCGTGGTCACCTTTTACTTTTGTTGGCGTGGTTGTCGTTCTCGTCTCGTGTCCGTTGCGTAGCGTAGCGTGGCATGCAACATACTTGGACCCGTTTAGTTTAGTTTTTTTTTTTTTTTTTTTTTGGATATTGTGCTTTACCTCGGTGGTTTTTTTGTTCCCCCTTGTTTGTCCCTTCATACCATGTTGCTCGTCCGTGGCGGTGATGGCCTTGCGGCGTTCCGGGCACGCGCGTGCGGGCATACCTTTCTTTCCCTATGTGAGCGGGGGTGAGCATAGGCATTCCTTCGGTGCCACCTCTTGTTGGTTTTCCTTGCCGCTGCGGTATTCGTTGCGCTTTCCGTGGCGGCGCACTTTGGCGTTGCTTGACACGTAACTTCCTTGTTTTGCGCTTGTTACGGCGTTATGCATACAACATATGGCATATAACATACTTGCTTTTCGGCGGCCGGTGGCGTTGTTGTTGCTTGTGTGTATTTTTCATGCACGACATGCAACATACTTGGGTACATGTGCGGCCTCTTTTTCCTTTTGTTGTGATCCCCTTCGCGTGTTACGGCGTCGTCGTATTCCCTACGTGAGCGGGCTTGCATTGCTTGGTCGTGTACTTGTGGTATATCTCCACCGTGGTGCGGTTCGTTACCTATTTATTCTCCTTGTCTACCTCTTACCGCGTTGTGCTTGTTTCGTTGGTTTCTAGCGGTGCGCAGCACATAACATACTTGCTTGTCGACGGCCGGTGGCGTTGTTGTTGTCTATGTGTGGTTTGTTTTGGGGCGCGCACAAGTCCCTAGCGCCTAGGGCACGCACTTTGCTAGGTGGTTTGGGGCAAGCAACGCTCAGCTTCTTCGCCGTCGCGACTCTATTGTTCGTCTTTTTTGGTGAGTGTCCTAAATTTTGCGACCTGGCCAAACAGCGGCGTAAAATTGTTGGGGGGGTTTCTGAGGTCGGAAAAGACGATTTTTCGCTTTATTTCTTCTGGCGGTGCGTCGTTTTCTTGGTTTTTTATTTTTCTTCTGCTGCGATCGCGCGACGCCCTACGGATCATCGAGTGCCAGATCGTCGCGGATAGGGCGAAGGGGATCCTGGTCATAACCGGCATAGGATCCAGCCCATGTCCGCTGGAAGGTCTCAAGTCGACGCTGGACTCCATCACCCTCAACGAGATGTCATTCGGGCCAGAGGAGAAGTTGTTCATCGACGCCAAGGGTGTATCAATGCCCTCCCCGGGTCAAGCGTGGGGTACCAAGGCTTTCCTGGTGGATGGGGCGCAAGCTCAGCCCACGGGTGATGAAGCATTCATCCGTAGGGTGGAGGCGGTGCCCATGAAGGTCATGTTTGAGCCCAAGGAGGGGGCGGATCAGCCTCTTGATGGCATTGACGTCCTGTCCCACGCCGAGATCGACGACGTCGTCAACTATATGCGGATCGGGATGCACGACAGTGTGGCAGCCAAGAAGAGGCGGGCCATGGTCACATCTCCGCATTGGTGGGATGACAAGATGTTGGTCACCGGCAAGTACGAGAAGGATGAGTTCGTGGCGAGGGTCATGGATCACATCGCGGACCAATACGATGGTCCGGTTGGGTCGGACCCGCCGACATGGGAGTTTTCAAGAAGGGGGGCCGATAGCGACAGTAACCAGCCCGACGCCGCAAATTTCCGAAGATTATCGGTGGGAAGTGCACCCCACGACGATGAAGACGGCATATCGGACGAGGAGAAGTCGGATTCGGACCCGGAAAAGGCCTATACCGCAGTGCGGTTGGTTGTATCGATACCGAAGCAAGCGGCTGAAGAGGCCCAGGAGAACCCGAAGGTCGCCGAGCTGAAGGAGAGGCTGATCAATGCCTATCCGCGGCTATTCAGTGGCGTCGCCAACAAGAACCCTCCAGATCGTGGGAGGTTTGGCACACCGAAGATCAAGCTGAAGCCGAACCCCAAGATCTATCGTCATCGGGAATACCAACTTCAGGGCGATCGGGCCGAGGCCATGAAGAAGCTGTTGGCCGAGTTCATTGAGCGGGGATGGATCGAACCCTCCGACAGTGAGTGGGCCAGCCCAGCCTTCATCGTGCCCAGGAAGGAGAAGGGCGAGTGGAGATTGGTGGTTGATTACAGAGGTTTGAACGAGCAGACCGAGCACGACTCGTACTCGTTTCCCCTGATCGACTCCATCCTCCAAAAACAACAGAAAAAGCGGATTTGCACGGTGTTAGACCTGAAACACGGCTATCACCAGATGCCGCTACACCCGGACTCCAGGCCCTGCACAGCGATGTCGACGCCGCTGGGGCCCATGCAGTGGAAAGTGGTGCCCATGGGCGCCAAGAATGGCAAAGCCGCTGTAATGGGCAGCAGGGGCAACTAGGACAGGGCTGCGTGAGCCCTACCGCGATCGCGCGTTGCGCATCGCGCATCGCGCATAGCGCAAATGCCAGCGTGGAATCAGAACAGAGAAATAAAGAGAGAAGCTCTGTGTTACGTTATTTTGTGGTTGTCTATTTATTATTAATTCTGTGCTTGGCATTCTTTTGGTTGTTGTAGATATGTTGCATGGAGGGGTGCCAAAGTCCCCAAACTGCCCACGCTCGTGGCGCCGGCAGTGACCGCTCAGGCAAGCAAGGGACTCCGTGCTGAACAACGACAATGGAGATCAAAACTGCTTGGTGCTTATGAAGGTGCAAGGTTTGCGTGCGGGATTTGTAGATCAGTGCATGCACAGCGCAAAATACAAGGAGTGCAGAACAAGCAGGATCCAAGGAGTGCAGAACAAGCAAGGGAAAGCAGCAACCACTAAGGGGAAGAAACGTCAAAGGTTTTGAGAGTTTGAAAAAGAGGTTACAAGAGTTTGAGAAAACAAGGAGAACGGGTTTTGGAGAAATCGCAAGAGTTTTGGGTTACCTCCGCCGAATGCCTTACAAAACTCTCAACTAAGTACGAGAGCCCCGAAGCAGCGTAAGGAAGGAGCGCTCAGCGCAGCAGCGAAGCGGCGCAACGAAGGAGCGCTCAGCGCAGCGAAGGAGCGCAACGAAGGAGCGCTCAGCGTAGCAGCGAAGGAGCGCGACGAAGGAGCGCTCAACGCAGGAGCAAAGCTGCGCGACGAAGGAGCGCTCAGCGCACCAGCGAAATTGCGCGACGAAGGAGCGCTCAGCGCACCAGCGAAGCTGCGCGACGAAGGAGCGCTCAGCGCACCAGCGAAGGAGCGCAATGAAGGAGCGCTCAGCGCAGGAGCGAAGGAGTACAACGAAGGAGCGCTCAGAGCAGGAGCGATGGAGCGCTCAGCGCAGGAGCGAAGGAGCGTGCAACGAAGGAGCGCTCAGCCAAGGAGCAGTTCGGCGCGGGCAGCCGAGGATGGAGCCACGACTAACGTTGAGTGGAGAAGTGAAGTTCGAAGGAACGAAGGAGCCTCATCCAGCAAGGGAGGAGGAGACGTGAACTCTGGGGTCCAAAGAGCTGCTGCCCATTGGCGATCTGGAAGTCGGCAGTCGCCGAGTAAATTTGTATCTGTGAAAGTGCGTGGTGGGTCACATTGTGGGTGGTTCATCGTGTGTGGCACAAGGTCTGGCGGGGGCGGGTATTGTACGAGCTGGGTGGGTGTCTGTTGGGGTTGTGTGTCGCTGTTCGGCAGCTGAGAGCAGCTATCCACTGACGTTGCATGTGTCCATGGCAGGCAGTGTTGGTCAGCGTCGGGTGTAGTTGGGGTGTGGCATGCCTCTGCAAGTTCAGGCAGGATGCCTGTATATTTATCCTTGGGGGTAAGGCAAGGGCTAAGGACAGCCCGCAGGAGTGCCGCGCCTCCCCCTTTGCACAGGAGGGGCCACCATGCTTGTCATGGGCTGCGACTGTTGGGCAGCCGTGCAGCGTTGGCGGATCCCTCACCCCCCAGTTATGCTCCCGTCAGGGCAGGGGGCCATTTTCTGTCAAGGAATATGTATGTGGGCTGGTCCTGTTGTACTGGGTCCCCCACCGCCACATGCCCCCCCCCCGGAGATGTAGTATGGCAATACGTTGTGTTGCCCCTGCTGCCCATACATTGGTATTTGCCTTTATATCAGACCCTCATTGTCCTGTCAGGTCTTAGGAGGGGAGTGTAATGGGCAGCAGGGGCAACTAGGACAGGGCTGCGTGAGCCCTACCGCGATCGCGCGTTGCGCATCGCGCATCGCGCATAGCGCAAATGCCAGCGTGGAATCAGAACAGAGAAATAAAGAGAGAAGCTCTGTGTTACGTTATTTTGTGGTTGTCTATTTATTATTAATTCTGTGCTTGGCATTCTTTTGGTTGTTGTAGATATGTTGCATGGAGGGGTGCCAAAGTCCCCAAACTGCCCACGCTCGTGGCGCCGGCAGTGACCGCTCAGGCAAGCAAGGGACTCCGTGCTGAACAACGACAATGGAGATCAAAACTGCTTGGTGCTTATGAAGGTGCAAGGTTTGCGTGCGGGATTTGTAGATCAGTGCATGCACAGCGCAAAATACAAGGAGTGCAGAACAAGCAGGATCCAAGGAGTGCAGAACAAGCAAGGGAAAGCAGCAACCACTAAGGGGAAGAAACGTCAAAGGTTTTGAGAGTTTGAAAAAGAGGTTACAAGAGTTTGAGAAAACAAGGAGAACGGGTTTTGGAGAAATCGCAAGAGTTTTGGGTTACCTCCGCCGAATGCCTTACAAAACTCTCAACTAAGTACGAGAGCCCCGAAGCAGCGTAAGGAAGGAGCGCTCAGCGCAGCAGCGAAGCGGCGCAACGAAGGAGCGCTCAGCGCAGCGAAGGAGCGCAACGAAGGAGCGCTCAGCGTAGCAGCGAAGGAGCGCGACGAAGGAGCGCTCAACGCAGGAGCAAAGCTGCGCGACGAAGGAGCGCTCAGCGCACCAGCGAAATTGCGCGACGAAGGAGCGCTCAGCGCACCAGCGAAGCTGCGCGACGAAGGAGCGCTCAGCGCACCAGCGAAGGAGCGCAATGAAGGAGCGCTCAGCGCAGGAGCGAAGGAGTACAACGAAGGAGCGCTCAGAGCAGGAGCGATGGAGCGCTCAGCGCAGGAGCGAAGGAGCGTGCAACGAAGGAGCGCTCAGCCAAGGAGCAGTTCGGCGCGGGCAGCCGAGGATGGAGCCACGACTAACGTTGAGTGGAGAAGTGAAGTTCGAAGGAACGAAGGAGCCTCATCCAGCAAGGGAGGAGGAGACGTGAACTCTGGGGTCCAAAGAGCTGCTGCCCATTGGCGATCTGGAAGTCGGCAGTCGCCGAGTAAATTTGTATCTGTGAAAGTGCGTGGTGGGTCACATTGTGGGTGGTTCATCGTGTGTGGCACAAGGTCTGGCGGGGGCGGGTATTGTACGAGCTGGGTGGGTGTCTGTTGGGGTTGTGTGTCGCTGTTCGGCAGCTGAGAGCAGCTATCCACTGACGTTGCATGTGTCCATGGCAGGCAGTGTTGGTCAGCGTCGGGTGTAGTTGGGGTGTGGCATGCCTCTGCAAGTTCAGGCAGGATGCCTGTATATTTATCCTTGGGGGTAAGGCAAGGGCTAAGGACAGCCCGCAGGAGTGCCGCGCCTCCCCCTTTGCACAGGAGGGGCCACCATGCTTGTCATGGGCTGCGACTGTTGGGCAGCCGTGCAGCGTTGGCGGATCCCTCACCCCCCAGTTATGCTCCCGTCAGGGCAGGGGGCCATTTTCTGTCAAGGAATATGTATGTGGGCTGGTCCTGTTGTACTGGGTCCCCCACCGCCACATGCCCCCCCCCCGGAGATGTAGTATGGCAATACGTTGTGTTGCCCCTGCTGCCCATACATTGGTATTTGCCTTTATATCAGACCCTCATTGTCCTGTCAGGTCTTAGGAGGGGAGTGTAATGGGCAGCAGGGGCAACTAGGACAGGGCTGCGTGAGCCCTACCGCGATCGCGCGTTGCGCATCGCGCATCGCGCATAGCGCAAATGCCAGCGTGGAATCAGAACAGAGAAATAAAGAGAGAAGCTCTGTGTTACGTTATTTTGTGGTTGTCTATTTATTATTAATTCTGTGCTTGGCATTCTTTTGGTTGTTGTAGATATGTTGCATGGAGGGGTGCCAAAGTCCCCAAACTGCCCACGCTCGTGGCGCCGGCAGTGACCGCTCAGGCAAGCAAGGGACTCCGTGCTGAACAACGACAATGGAGATCAAAACTGCTTGGTGCTTATGAAGGTGCAAGGTTTGCGTGCGGGATTTGTAGATCAGTGCATGCACAGCGCAAAATACAAGGAGTGCAGAACAAGCAGGATCCAAGGAGTGCAGAACAAGCAAGGGAAAGCAGCAACCACTAAGGGGAAGAAACGTCAAAGGTTTTGAGAGTTTGAAAAAGAGGTTACAAGAGTTTGAGAAAACAAGGAGAACGGGTTTTGGAGAAATCGCAAGAGTTTTGGGTTACCTCCGCCGAATGCCCTACACCGCTTTCCAGCGCATGATGGAGGACCTACTCGGTCCTGTCCGGGACTGTGCCGACCCCTTTGTGGATGACATCATCATTGGGTCCGGTACGCAGAACATGACTGAGGACGAGCTCATCGAAGCGCATGAGAAGGATCTGCGCCGAGTGCTCAGTGAGCTGGACAAGAACAACATGGTGTGCAAACCCACCAAAGCCTCACTCTTCGTGAAGGAAGTGGAGTTCGCGGGTCACGTGGTTGGTCACGGGCAACGCCGTCCCATGCCTGGGAAGCTGGCGTCCCTGCACCACTGGGAAAAGCCCCAGACCATCAGCGAACTCCGGTCCTTCATGGGGTTCTGCAATTACTATTCGGGCTATGTCCGGATGTATGCAGAACTCTCGGGGCCGCTGCACAAGATGCTGCAGGTGGGCAAGTTCGATGGCCGGAAGGGGAGCAAGAAGAAGCTTGCCTGGACCCCTGAGGCTGAGGATGCGTTCAACCGCCTGAAGGAGCGACTCCTGGGGCAGTTGCGGCTGTTCCTGGTGGACCCGGACAAGGGACTCGTGCTACGGACGGACGCCTCGGACTATGCTGTAGGGGCAGTCCTCGAGCAAGTCCGGGACGACGGGACTCATGTTCCCGTGGCGTTTTGGAGTCGGATCCTGGATCCTGTGAGCGGCCATATTCAATACCGAGGCGCCGCCAAGTGAGATTTATATATCAGAATATCAGGAATCAACAGGGTTTTTTTATCATAATGTTTCCGTAATTTTTCAGCCTTCTGTTCTGATGGTCAATGTATCGGCGACTGTCAGTTGGCTCGCGATTTTGCGGTAACCAAATGGTTAACTGTTATTTACAGATATTTTGGCGGAAACCCCGATGAAGGGTCAGATTTCATCAGTAAAGGGTTCGTTGCTTCCGCAATTTTCACATTATACACTCGCAAAATTAATCCGATTTTTTCAGACTTGCAGAATCGGATTTTCGACTTCGACATCGCCGCACTTGATATGACGAATCTCGAGTGGTCCGACATTTTTCCCCGATCACGAATCAGCCTTCCTTTTGTTATGCCCTTCATTTGTCTTGGAGATATAGTCGAAACAAAAGTGATTCGTGAGACCACTTCGAAAGGTCATATCTCCGGCTCACGCCGAGGTATAACAATTTCGAGAATTGGGTTGGAACCGCCTTGGTCTCAACTTAATTTAGGAGGCATCAAACGCCTTTGGTGTGTACACATGCCCGATATAGCAAGGGATAATGGTCAAGAGGGTAGAAAGTGGTTTACAACTCTTGGACCGTGCAACGGAATATTTTATTGCGACTTTCGAGTGTACCGCATGAGTGTTGGGGTTGCATAGCAACTTTTCTTTGGGTTCCTACGTGTTTTTAACGTGAAGTTATGTCCATGGAGGGACATGGCATATCATGGTGGGAGCCACTTTTTGAGGGTATGTGTTATATACATGGTATGTGCTTCGATATGCTCACGCCCATGTTATATATCTCCGTTTGTAGGAAGATATATGGAGTCATACGTGGCAAGGGCTTCGCCCATGTCCCAATGGTGAACTCCATAGCGCTAGACTAAGTCTACCGCTCATATAGTGCATGTGGGAGGGCTTACGGAGCGACCCACAAGCGCCAATATCAATTTTCCCATTTTCGTGGTGCGTGTTGGGAGGAGGTCCGAAGGTGTCCCTATGCGTCCATGTTGGGATCCAAGTGGGGGGATTGTTTGCAAATGGTCCCAAGCAAGTGTGTTTTGAATCATAGGTTGATACCATGGGTGAGCGAAGTTATATACTATTGTAATTATCTTGAACTTGGCATTATTTGCATGTTTTTGACCTCCTTTTATGCTCATTTTTGTATTTTATGTGCTCAACTGGTCGGCTAACAGTAAAGTGCCTAGAGATCCGTGAACTATGGTATGTTGCTTATATGTTGGCATATGCTTCGGTGTTGTACCTCACCATATGCCGGAGCACATGGTCATATTGGCGTGGCACACGAGGCCTCACAAAATTACTTCTCAAATTCTTGAGTTGACTTGTGAAGCATGTCATGTACATAACGGGAGGGGTTTCGGAGCCAATGATGGGATATTCTTGGGCATGGACCTTTGGTCTATATCACCCTTGTATATTACTTTCCGGTTTGACACATGCATGGAGCATTTGGGTATTTGCCGTATGCATTTTTGAGTATATAATTGAATATTGGGCACTATGGTGTGTTTTGCCTGATTTTGTTAGGTTGTGAGGTCATCTTCATGGGGCAGTTCTCCAAGCCCATTCGACTCCAAGTCCAACCAAGTATATGTCAGGGTAGGGCATGGTCCTGAGTGCCACTCTAGGCCATGACACGCCACCTCCCCTATTGGGCTAGGATTTAGAGGCTTGGGAGTGAACACATTTTTGGGGTTTGTGTAGTGACTTGTGACACATGGCATTCAGCCATCTCATTTGACCTGGTTCAGGGCAATATGTTGTTGAGTCAAGGGAAGGTCTTGCGTCCAGGGAATGAGGGGTTTATGGCTGTGAATGTGTATGTTTACCTCTTTCCCCAACTTTGCTTTATTTGTGTTCATATGCCAATTTCAGGGCTTTCCTCTTTGGTGCAATTCTTGTACATGCCCGCCACCGTGGGACGACCGGTGTGCTGAACGGAAGCCCGCAGTGTGGATTGGATTGTGGATCGGGTTATTGCTGTATTTATGGGATCTGATTGCTGTTCAGGGTTGAAGGAGGATTGGATTTTCGATATTTTTGGTTTTGGACCCTGGATTTTGATAAATGCAATCGTTGATCAGGAGCAAGTCAGCAGGGGTGACAGGCGGAAGGGGCACAGCGGGGGCCGGTCCTGGTAGGGACCTTCTTTACTGCAGCAGGTTCTGTAGCAGATGGAGGCGGTGCTTGATAGGCCAGACGACAGGGATCCAGGCTGTCAAGAAAATTTAGCGGGGAGAATGGAGCGATGCCTGCCCTCCTGAACCCACTCATGATGACACTAGGGGTGACACACTGCATCCAAGACTCAGTGACAAATTTCACAAACAGAGAGGGTGTGATGCTCTTTCCTCTGTTCTTCGCGCGCCAGTCGCGCTGTCTTTTTTTCAGCGCTGCCTTGAAAGGCTTCAAAACACTCAGGTCCAGAGGTTGGACCACATCAGTCAAGTGGCTGGGGAGCGCCACAAGGTGCACTCCTAACTTTACAGCCTCCTCAATGATGGCTCTTGTTAAATGGGTTTTGGTGCCATCCACAATGAGGACAACAGCCTTATGGGGGTTTGCAGTTGGGCTGGTGAGGGAGGCAAACTCCCTCAGCCACTCGATAAAAATGTCCTCTGAGGACCAGCCTGTTTTGGTGGCTTTCACTGAGATAGGGCAAGCCTCAGGCTGAACAGGTGTCCTCTGGTCAGCGCACTAGGCCACAACCGAGCGGGACGAACATAAAAGCCATCAGCGCGTACACATGCCACCAGGGTCACGTGGCGTTTGTCGTAGCCTCTCCTCCTAGCGCAAGTTTTAGTACCTCTTAGGACATACACTTTAAGGCTGCCTGTGTCGAAGTCAATGAACATGCCTGACTCGTCTTCATTGAGCACATATTGTGGGTAGTACCGCACTTTGGCGAGCGCTGGACTCAGGGACTCATTAAACCAGGTCGTCCACTCATCCTTCGTCGGCTTCTTGTCCAGGCGCACACTCTCAGCATGCTGCGCAAGGCGACCAGCCACCTCAGGGTGGCGACGAAGGAAGAGGCGCCACCACTTCTCCATGCTCTTGAGCGTCAGCGTCGTCGACGGCCTGTCATCTGTTCCCACGCTGTCATTGTACATCTTGGATGCCTCGCTGATGATGTTGTCCGTTGTCGGTGGCCTTCCTTGCTGGCGCTCTCGCTCCAACCATTCAACCAGCGCGCTCTCATCCACCCAAGGCTTGGGCCCTCTGCGCTTGGGCTGCAAGGTGTCTCCCACACTGCAGGACAGAACATGAAGATGGCAGACAGCAATGCAAGGTTAGATCGCAGATGACGAACAGGGCAGAGACAAGTCCGTGCTCCGTGCTGTGGTGTACCTGTGGCGATCAACAGCGCGCTGTACATCTGAGCGGCTGACGGCGTGCTCCCTTGATGCTTGTCGCTGGCTCATCTGTCCAGCAATGGCAGCGGCGGCGGCCTTGGTAACCTCACAGACGTCCTTGCGAAGCGGGTAGATGCAGCACGGGGCGGCCTTGGGGCGTGGCGGCTTCCTTTGCTTCTGCTGAGGCCTTCGAGACCTCCTTCGCTCCCTTGAGGTGACCTCCATGAGCCAGGCCTTGGCACGACCCTTCACCGCCCGCATCTAAATATTTAAATAAAAGGAATCCAATTTAAAAACAAACAAACTGGCACTAATTGTTAATAAAAGCGTGCAAATCAGCGTAACACATCTCTTCTTGCCCTGCTTTGGTCACCACCCCGAATCCGGTGCGATTCCGGTGCCCGGCAGAAGTGAGATTTCCCCAGCCACTAATGAAATGCAAGTGAGGATGGATTTAAAATCAAAACTTTCATGGTTGATCTACCTACATGTCCAAATTTACCATCCGACAGTAATCGCAGCCGCCAGGCCCAACGCTATATCTTTGGCCTCATAACTGGTCATTTTACCTTAGTACAGCCTGCCCCAACGGGAGAACAAGAGCACTGGATGTTAACTTGGATACGAAGAGGATTGTTTACTATCCTATGCCACCACCCTCAGCGACCAAGCAGGGAAAGACAAAGTGGATCACCCCACCTACAGGCCAGCGCAGAAAGGCTCACATGCCGAGAGACACCCCACGGCAACCGCGTGTGGCGCCAGCTAACCCCCCGTGACGTCAATACCCGCGCCACAAAAAAGGCCCTACCGCAGCCCCAGCGTAGCCTAGAATAGGGCGGCAGGACAGCGTCACCCGGAGGCACACCATAA